>CAWUFW010015161.1:47500-50000 GCA_963921515.1 Calotriton arnoldi | reverse complement strand
TCCCCAGGTGTGCGGGGCAGGCGCTCTGCCTCGGCTGGCGCCTAGCAGCTGACTTAGAACTGGTGCAGACCAGGGGAATCTGACTATTTAATTAAAACAAAGCATCGCGAAGGCCCGAGGCGGGTGTTGACGCGATGTGATTTCTGCCCAGTGCTCTGAATGTCAAAGGGAAGAAATTCAATGAAGCGCGGGTAAACGGCGGGAGTAACTATGACTCTCGACTCTCTTAACCTATTCTCAGTTATAGTGGCCTTTACCTCCCAGTGGTCCTGCCGGTAACTGCCTCTATAGTGCTTGACTATTCGTAGGAAAGTCTATGGAGACAGGCCAAACAAGGTTCTATCATAGCGGCGAGCGTGATAGTGAGAAATGGCAAAGCAAACAAACACAATTCCAGATGGGGTAGTTCCTGGCGATTAAAAACCCCGTTAAGATGGCGAAAGGAGGTGCTATCTTTTCCAGAAATCATTAACCTCCTTACCGACTTTGACAACCCAGCACCCGCTTCAAACAATGCAATAAGTAACAACGATTCAGGTCACGATATAGCACCTAGTTCACCCTCTGTAGCAGAAGAAGACACAACAGTAGACCTCAGCAAAACCATTGAATTTGTGGCCTCCTCAGCCAAGAATGACATTGTCACAACCAACTTTGAAAATCTACCCGATGTGTGCGAGGTCAGCAAAGAATTGAATGCAAAGAAAAGTGATTACACAAAGAAAGTCACATATTGGAAATACCCAAACGAAAAGTATAATTGTGACTTGTGTGGAGACATTTTGGGAACATTCAAAGAAATAAGAAAGCATGTCTCTAACAAGCATAAAGGCTTCTATCTCAAAACCTATTGCTCAAAATGTGACAAAGAAGCCGATTACCATAATATTGCATGCCATTATGCCAAATGTAAAGGAAGACCTCAAAAAGGAGAACTGCAATTCCTGTGCAGCTACTGTGACCTTAGATTCGGATCAAAGATTGGAGTTTCACAACATGCTCGGCATGCGCATCCAAGAGCGCAAAATGAGGCTAGACTAGCAGCTCTAGCAAGCAGCAAACCATCAAAATTATGGTCACAGGAAGAAATACTGCTATTAGCAGAATTGGAAAAAGTGTATGAGAACAAGAGAAACATTAATGCGCTGATGGTTCTGCATTTTGACAATAAAAACAGCAAACAAATTGCAGAAAAAAGAAGAGATAGAAGAGATAAGAGAAAAAAATCGGCAAAGGATGTACTGCAAGCATCCAATATCTCGGAGAATGACTCCTGCGATGAACCAGAGATTTCAGTGGAAATAACAACGGAAAGGCGCAGAGACTTTATCAATCGGAAACGAGCGCCAAAAATAAAAAACTTCGATGAACTGAATTGATAGAATCACAGAAGTCGAGAAGTACACCAAAAACATCCAGCATCATGATGCTGCTATGGATCTGATGGATGAGATAGTGACTTATATCTCAGACAACACCAATGATATAAGTCCTGTGCCAGCAAATCGTACCAAACCAACGAGCAAACCCAATAATGAGCCTATGAACTCTGCTCAAGATGAGCAACAGATTACCCCAGTACAAAACAAGATAGCAAAGAAAGATTAGAAGAATGGAAGGCTCAATCGGACACACAAGAAAAATTATGCAAAAGCAAAGGGCAGCTACAAAGAATACCAGGCAATGTTTAAAAAAGACAAAAAGAAAATTGCCAGGATAATCACCGATGGGGCAGAAGATGCCACCTGCCAAATCAGTGCTGATGAAATCTTCCAATATTATAAAGACATAATAGAAAAAAAAACCAAGAAAAATCCCAAATTCATCCCAATTGATCGGATACCGGATGAATGGGAAATTGGAGGACTGTGTAAAGAAATTACACTGCTCGAAATAACTAAAGCCTTCGATGAATCAGATTTAAAGAAAGCAGTGGGGCCTGACAAGATTGGCCTGAATGACTTAAATAACGTGCATAACAGGCAACCAAGACTGCTGCCCAGAATCTTGTCGTCTTGGTTATCGATGAGAAGAGTACCAGAAAGTATTAAAAAGAACCGGTCTATTTTAATACCTAAAAATGTACCGATTAGCGAGCTTAAAAAAATCAGTAATTGGCGTCCAATTACCATCGGTACGGCATTCATGAAGTTGTTCACGAAAATACTAACCAAAAGACTCACATCTTTCGTTGAATTGAATACGAGACAAAAAGGCTTCATGAAGGTGAGAGGTTGTCTTGAAAATCTGACTCTTCTGCAAAACATCATAAAAGGGGCACGAAAAAACAGAAGCTCGTTAGCAGTGGTGTCCATAGATATCTCAAAAGCCTTTGACTCTGTCAGCCATGGTCACATTTTACAGAGTCTTGAAAGGCACAGAGTTCCATCTTGCATCAGAGACATAGTACAAGACTTACACACTGACTCAACAACATTTTTCAAGGGAAAAAACAATGAAGCAACTCCAGAAATACAAATGAAGTTGGGAGTTAAGCAAG
>CAWUFW010015161.1:0-42500 GCA_963921515.1 Calotriton arnoldi | reverse complement strand
GGAAGCTGGGACTGGGCCCGGGGCCTGAGCTCTGTCCAGCGGGCCCCGGGGTGCGGGAGCCCCCCATCCTGCAAGCCAGCCGAGGGTCCAGGCGCTGGGGACGGGGGTCCACCGGAGCCCGAGGAGGCTCTCCTTGGCCGTGCTAGGTTTCGGAAGCTGGGACCGGGCCCGGGGCCTGAGCTCCGTCCTGCGGGCCCCGCGGTGCGGGAGCCCCCCGTCCTGCAAGCCAGCCAAGGGTCTGGGTGCTGGGGACGGGGGGTCCACCGGGGCCTGACCGGGCCCGGGGCTCGAGCTCCATCCGGCGGACCCCGGGGTTCGGGAGCCCCCCGTCCTGCAAGCCAGCCGAGGGTCCGGGCGCTGGGGACGGGGGTCCATCAGGGCCAGGGCAGGCTCACCCGACCTGGCTGCGTTCAGAAGCAGGGACCGGGCCAGGGGGCGGGGGTGGCTGGCTAACTCTGCTCCGCTGGCGGAGCGGAGGTCTCTGCCCACCCCTAATTCTCTTTTAGCTGGAAAAATAAAAAGTGCTCATACATGTTTTGACGGTTTCATAATTCCATACAAATATGATGTGGTAATTCCCATTTTCTGTGAGTAGCTTATTTGAAGCACAAAACAAAAAAACACTTTTTTGCAATAATGTCCCAAAAATAACATTGCACAAAAATATTGCCTCAAACATATGGTGCTGTCTAGAATATTGTGAAACAGAATATTGCTGTATAATTTGTTGTTTTTAAATTATTTTGTTATCTTTCATTACTTTTTGTGTGATGTTATTATTTTTATTGATTGAGTGTAATTATTTTTAGCATTGTTTATTTTATTTTTGATTTGGTAATGTATTTAAATATTTTATTTGAATTTATCTATTGCCATATTGTTGAGTTTGTGGGGGGAAGAGGGAAACTTTTGATTTGTACATAGGGGATGCGCTCACCTGTGGACGCCAGTGCCGTGAGGGGAACGGCTCCTGCATTCCTTCTCCGCTTCGCTGCCGCTGATTGTCCAGCCGTGAGGGGAACGGCTCGGGGGCACTTCATTAGGAACCTGCAGTGAGGGAAACGGCGCCTACGGCCAAACCACAACACCCAGCAGGCACTGCCTGACACTTGCTGGGGACGTCATCGCGGCGCCTGGAGGCGCGATAACAGCGGGGAAGCCCTCCCGCAGCGCGGGACGGGCGCGGGCATGCCCGGGCCAAGGGTGGGCCCGTCCGCGCCCATCAGAGGCCGGAAGAGGCTGGGCTCGGCCACCCCTCTTAATTCCTGAAGGGGAATAGGTCAGGCTCTGGACGTGGACCCACTCAACTCCTCACCAAGGTCAGTGACACAAGGCCCCCTGTTCATCTATATTTGAATTTTAAATTAATCCCTCCTGCAAATATGGGGAGGCGAGCAGGGGCAGGAAAGCCAAATGTAGTCCCAGTAGAGCCGGCCTCTTCTATCCAACAGACATCAATCGACCGGATGCTGCAGAGAGCTATTAGCTTAGTGGCCAACGAGATTGAGTTAACGGAGTGACGATTATCCCTCACACCTAATCTTGTGGCACCTCTTAGCCCACTTGACTTAACTGATTCTCCTCACATTACGGACCAGGAACTTGCTATATGTGATGCAGGCCCCGCCGCAGAAAGTAGGGTGGATGTTGTACACCCAGGGGGGGCCCGTCCAAAAAATTTGAAAACTAAAGCCATTGCATCTAGAGGGTCAAAACGAAAAGCTCCAGTCTCTGAGACTCCTATCGCCGCAAGGCCTAATGTTCACAGCCCCCTATCTAATGGTGGCCCAGAACACCCAACTTGGGTCATGGACGTGGTTGTTGACATGCAGGTCCAAATAAGGACCATACTGAGGGACGAACTAAAAAATATATGGGATCGGGTTGACAACCTCACAAAATTAGTAGAACGGTGGGTGGATAGGTCTGAGGCGATCTTGAAAGATAAGGAGCCGGTCAACACATTGTTCCATACAAGACCCGGCCCCGAGCATGTAAAAGCTAACATGTTCCCTCCTAACAAAACACCACAAGTTAACCAAGAGAAGGAGGGAGAGGAACATAGTAGTCCTAAGGGGGTGGAGAAAGGAAAAATTACTTATGGGCAGGAGCTTAAGCAGGGAGGACAGAAAGAAAAGGACAATGCTGGGGGGGCTGCTGGAACTTCTGATAACCCCTCCATTGGCGCAAGCGTCAGGCATAAGAGCAGGCCACAGGAGGGACCCCATGAGGTAGGGACAGCCCTTCCTTGCATCAATCTACCCCCAGCATCAATCCCCTATGTAGTTGTCTTAGCTGGAGTCTCTGACTTAAAGAAAGGCACTAGGGAATCCTATTTTGATCTGAAGAACAAATGCATTCATTGGTTAACAAATAACAAACAGTTTTCCATTAGAGACAGTGAGGAAATCATTATGATTCGTAGGGTAGGGTGGGTTGGTTGGAGGCCCAAAGATATCGCTGGCGACTGTATTGTTATTAATTTTAGGAACAGGGGGATTGTAAATCATCTCTTAGAATATCATTATCCAGTCAGGCCAGGAAGATCTACTAATCTATTGCCCCTAGGTTACTTCTACCCCATAGGTCAGCATCCACAAGAGTATAGAGGAGCACGATATCCGAAGTGGGCAATTAACCAGAATTCCATACTTTTCACACCCTTGCAGGCCCAAACAACTCCACTATTTTTTAATATCCCAGTGATCAATAGGTTTAGTCTTCTTGAGGCAGTAGACTGAATAACGAAAGTGGTAGTCCCCACACAAGATAGAGATCAATCCTGCATGCATACCACACAGACAAGAGGGACCGCTCAAAGAAGTGACTATTTAACACTAGCTAAGACCGTAGTTCAACCTTTAGAGGCGGGGAAAAGCAGTTTAGTAGAGGATAAACCGAATTTTGATTTTGAGGACATACCGAATTCAAATAGACCCCTTGCTGTTTCGCTTCCAAGTATTTCAATAAACAAGGATGGAAAACCTTTCCCATTAGCCAGAAAAATATCCAATTTAAATGCCAACCCAAGCTCATTTCATCATAAAGAGTTCACCTTAGATAGTACAACCATCGACCCTCCTTTATACCCCACTTCAGTGCACATCCCAAGTGTGAAAATATTGTCATGGAACATAGCAGGATTAACATCTAAATGGAAGAACCCTGAATGGGAACTCTTCATTGAACATCACGAAATCTGTATGTTCCAAGAAACATGGTCTACGGATGAATTGAGTAGGCAGGGGTACGTGGTCTTTATTATTCCAGCGACCCATACGGGGAGAGGTAGACCATCAGGAGGATTGTCTACTTGGATTGGAGTTCACCTAGGCTGTGAGGCAAAATTTATTGAAAGTTCCTCTCGGGATATTCTCTGTGTTCTTTTAACTTTTAAGACAAAACAAAGCATTTTCCTTATAAATTTATACTCACGTCCGACGTATAGGGGTCAAGAGTCTAGTACTCTAGACCAACTTAATACCTTTCTCTCAACGATCCCAATAAATAGCAGAGTAATTATTGGTGGCGATTTTAACTGCCAATTTGAGCCCCTGGACGGTTTGGTAACAGGTCAACTAGATGAGGAGGACCTATACTGGTGTATTCCCGAACCTAATATTTCACCAGTAAGGGTCTGGACCCCGTTAGCACTCCAAATACAATGTCTTACAATAAAATTTTCTTTAAGAGCATGTAACGGACGTACTACATCGGATAATCCAGGGAATCACACTTTTAATAGAACGGGCCACACCTCAATAATTGATAGACTGCTCACCGGTTTACCAAAATATACCTCTATCTCGGCCGAGATTAGAAAACTCCACTGGCTACCGATAAGGAAAAGGATTCGTTTTAAGGCCATGTGTATGGTCCATAAAGCCCTTCAAGGAGTTGGCCCCGAATTTCACAAACGACAATTTCAGTGGTATGTACCAAAAAGAGCATTACGCTCAGCAGAGGCAAAATTGGTATCGGTACCCAGGGTACGTAAAGCCTGCTGGGGAGGCAGAAGCTTTACTGCCGGTGCTGCGAAGGCCTGGAATAGCCTTCCGTTGCATCTCAGAGCCATGTCGGATCTGCTTACTTTTAGGAAGGCCCTAAAAACATGGCTTTTCGTTGCTTAAACCAGCAAAAACCTTCATTTTCCATCGGTTGTTTCAGGATTTCAGACAGCGCCAGGACACCTTTGGGTAACAGTTGCGCTCTACAAATAGAAATAACATAACATAACATTATATTATGCTAGACTTTCAGTCTTGGCATAAGGTGATAGACTTCAAAATCTGCCCGCGACACGATAGTGACCATGATGCCCTTATCTTAGAAATAGTTACCCCAGGTAATACGAAGGCACAGGTTAAACCCTCATTATCAGCCCAAAGTATGATCCTGACCAATGGAGGGAGAAGAATACGTTGGGCCGAAATTTCCAAATCGCAAGACAAATTAGCCAACCTCTACCATCAAATAGTCCCTCATCTCCTAACTACATCCCAACTAATTGAGAGTACTGGAGCCCCCAATACACTTTCAAAGATCTCACAAAATCATCAAGATCTGGTTGATATCATGGCCACTTTTTTTTACCAAAATAAAATACTGAGAGCGCCCAAAAAGACCAAGTATAAATGGTTTAATGCCAACTGCCGAGCTGCTAAATCTGACTTAATCCTAGCCATTAAAAGTAGCGATAAAATAAAAACCAAAGAATCCAGAGCAGTATATAAACGCGCCATAATTAAAGCAAAACAGCACTGGGTTGCTCAAAAATGGGAAGACCTCAGAAATGCATTAATTTCACATGATCTGAGGTCCTTCTGGAACATCTTAAACACTGACTCCCAGGCTGGTAGATCGGCCATCGAACCCAACTTAGATGAAGGTGTTTGGAGGGCTCACTTTGAAATCCTCTATAGAAGGGACAAGGAAGGGGATGATAGTATGGCACGAGCTCTGCCGCACCCGGGTCTAAACCAGGATGATGCCCCCCCAATCACGGTAAGAGAAACCACCGACGCCTTAGGGAAAATCCTACCTGCAAAAGCGGCTGGTTTGGATAGGATCCCTGGCGATCTTTACCGATCTGAACCAACCATCTGGGCTCCTTATTTGGCTACTTTGTTTAATGCCATATTACAAGGCATGGCAATTCCCACTACTTGGGCGGGAGCCGAAATCATACCGATCTATAAAAAGGGCTCCCCGCTCCTGCCTGCTAACTATCGCCCGATCAGTCTTATAGACGTGGGTCAGAAAATCTTCGCCCGAGTTTTATTGGGGCGTTTACAATCCTGGATAGAGGAACACAATGTTTTAACCTCCCTCCAAGCCGGGTTTAGAGCTAGGACATCTACGATCGACCAATTATTTAGACTGCAGGCGATATATTGGAAATCCGTTACCATCAAGGGGGGTAGCCTTTATCTTATATTCGTAGATTTAAAATCTGCCTTTGATTTGGTTCCGAGGGAGAAATTATGGGCAATCCTAAGAGATATGGGAGTGCCAGAATACCTGTGCGTGCAGTTAAAACGTCTCCATGAGGGTAATTACGCTTGTATTAGATATGGAAAGTGTGGTGAACTTTCAGCCCCTTTGCCCGTGGAGAGAGGGGTTCGCCAGGGCTGCGTCCTGGCTCCGACACTTTTCTCCCTCTACATTAATGGCCTAATAGACTTTCTGAGCGCCGGAAAGAACATCGATGCCCCCAGGTTGGCGCAGCGCAAGATCCCTGCCCTGATGTTTGCAGATGATACGCTTCTCCTCGCAAAATCACCAATGGGAATTCAGAGGACTCTCGACAACTTTAGCGACTTCTGCAAACAGCGGGGCCTGGAAATTAACCTGCAAAAAACTAAGTACATGGCCTTTAATGTAGGTAAGACCACTCGCCCCAACCCTTGCTTGGACGGCAGACCCCTTGAAAGAGTAACCACTTTTGAATATTTGGGACTGACGTTGACTGAGAAAATGGATTGGGGTGCACAAATAAATAAAGCAGGGCTGAAACTTACCCAAAAAGTGGGGGGTATTTTAAAATTATATAGGAGTTGTCCCGAAAAAACATTAAGCCCAGTGATGGAAATCTACAAGGCACAGGCCAGGTCTGCTGCCCTCTACGGAGCAGAACTCTGGGGTCATTGTGCATTGGGCATGTTAATGCGAACAGAGAATTCTTTTATCAGACAGCTTTTGGGCCTACCCACCAGTACCCCATTAACACCACTCCGTTTAGACCTAGGGGTTAGAGCCATTGTGGAAGAGGCCCCTCCTCTATTGGCGTCGCCTTTGGAGTACTCCGGAGTTATCCGCCTATAGGGAGGAATTAACTGATATAATGGGTATGCGAGGTTCAGGGAGGATACCTTGGTTGTCCAACATTAAGAACATTTGTGAGGGCTTGGGTAGGGGCAATCTATGGTACAATGCGGAATATACGTCCCAAACAACAGCAAGAAAGACCCTGATAGAGAGCTTCAGAGAGCAAAAGCTCAACGAGCTTGAAAGAAGAAATACCGCCGGTCGTTTGACGGTGGAATTTTTAGCAGTAAAAAATAGGTATAGTCTAGAACTGGTGCTGGATGATATCCAGCCACTTCTCGCTAAAAAACTTTATGTCCAGTTTAGACACAGAGTCCTCCCTTTACGCGCCTTTACTCGCAAGTGGGATGGGGCTTCAAACGGGGGTTGCCCGGCCTGTAACTATACCGATGAAACGGAACTGCACGTGTTATTTTTCTGCAAGGGTTATGGAAAGGCCAGAACACGCTGGCTAATCCAACTTTGCAGAAACTTGGGGTCAAGAAGCTGCTTTGAAGTGTACAGGATATTTAAATCGAATACACAAATGCCTATTGTTTACTCTATCTCACGGTTCTTATTCAATATGTGGTACACCCGAAGGGCCCCTCTCTTAAAAGAACGGCCCACCTGAATGATATTGCAGGAACTGTATGAGTGATCATAATATTGCATTCCTCTGGTCACATTTCGGGTTGTGTGAGGTGCTACATTAATTTTATCAATTGGATTACTGGTCAGCATGGTATCAAATTTTTATACTACCTTTTCAAACTGTGTATATATTATGAATTCACTGTATTTTATTGCTTGTTTTTATTGATGCTTTTATGGCAACTGATTGCTGAAATAAAGTTTTATGATGATGACATAGTTTATTTTCTTTAGAAATTTTAATTTGTTAATTTCATTATTATTAGTTCTGTAAACTATTTTATTTCTGTTATTTAATAGCTAAATTAAAAATGGCACTTAATTATTTTAAATATTAATTGGTTAATTATATTATTTACATCTATTAAATAGGTCATTTTGTTGTTGTTTATATAATCATTTTATAATATAAATATGTATTTAATTATTGCGTACTCATATTTTTTCTAGTGTTAGCGGTATTTGTTTTAGAGTAGGACGGTGGAAAGTGTTTTTAAAAAATAAATATAAATATATACATATATATGTTGTTAATGTTTTAATTAGTAAATGCTTTTAATATTTCATTTGTAAGTTTAATTGTTAATGTTGTAATCTTAATGTTTACATATTTATATTAAGTATATAATGCTTATATATATATATATATATATATGTATGTGTGTGTATATATTACCTACTGGCGGTCGCCAGTAGGTAGTTATAGTTAGGACTTAGTTTCCATAGGAAAAGCGTTTTTTGTTTTCCCAATAACTTTGGCGCCGGTTGACGAATCTTCACGAAATTTTCAAAACTAGTGATCAGCTCCGGTCAGCTCCTGTCTTGAATGTTTCGGGGTGATTCGCCAAGCGGGGGCCGAGAAAAAAGGGGGGGTCCCAAAACGCGTTTTCCCCATCTTATTTTCCATAGGAAACTTTAGACAAAGCTACAGCCCGAACTGCTGAACGGAATTACACCAAATTTGGCAAAAAGGTAGGTCTTGGTTCAGAAAGAGTCCTTTTTGTTAAATGGTGTAAATCCGTTCAGTAGTTCCTGAGAAATTAGAAAAAGAAAAAGTTTCGATATCTGGGGCAGCGGTGGGTTTGCGAACCCTCCCGACCACGAGCTTCATCCTGATTAGCTGCCAATACTCCAAACCAGGAAGTGTTGGCAGCCATCTTGTGACTCGGGCTTCTCCCAGCTGGATGTGAATCTACAGTTCACCCGGGGAGGTCTGAAGCTTGGCAAGCTGCTGGGAGTGGGGCAGGGGGCTGTGTGTCTCCCAGCTGGATGCGCATCTACAGTTCACCCCGGGGAGGTCTGAAGCTTGGCAAGCTGCTGGGATAGGGCAGGGGGCTATGTGTATGTGTGTGGTGTGTGCTAGAGAGCAGGCTGTGTTAAGTATGGGTCTGTGTGCTGTGTGTAGTCTCTGCTAGAGAGGAGGGTGCGGGACAGGACATGGGTGTAACTATCAGTTCAGTTCATAAACTTCATTGTTTAGATAATAAAAGCCATTACAAGTGGTAAACTCTGAATAAAAGGTCAAGTATAAAAGGTGTGATGTACAAATAGCCAATATACAATTACTGTAGCTATCAGTGCAGCTTGTGCAGTGGCACCGGGTGCGAGGGGCCACTGCAGCACAGGTACAATGACCTTTTACTACCCAACCAGGTGCAGGGGGGCATTTTTGTTGCTTGAGTTCAGGAGTCCAAACTCGGGCGTGAGGCAGGGGTCAGATTCCAACTGCCCTGGGTCTGTGTTCAAAACAGCCGTTTGTGCAACTAAGTGCCCCGAACTGCCTCAAGGCGCCATGCAGCACTTTACACGACACCTAAGTAATTAATGTATGTGGTTAGGCAGGTGGGTGGGTGCATATGCAGGGATAAGAGGAGAAACGAGGGTTACAGTGAGGGGCCAGAAAATGTAATCTCAGTTTGTGGCTAGTGTCTGCACTCTGTGTAAGGGGGACGCGCGTGTGTGTGTGTGTGTAAATGTGTTGGAATATAATCTGGTTTACATTGTACATATGATTATTGTGTGTGTGTTTACATATGCATACATATGTTTATAACCTGTCACAGAAAATAAATGTGACCTAAAAAAACATGTTCTTTGGAACAAGTATATGAATAAACAGGTGTGCACCATTTTATTACTACAGTGTAAGGGTCAAATTCCAAGTGATCAGCATTTTTGAAGGAGTAAAGGGTCATCTTGGCCTCACTGAGGCTTCCCTCGCGTGAGTGTTAGTCCCCCCCACCCCACAGTTAACAACGCAATATTGTACTTCTGCATTTCCTGATATACTATACAATTTATATACATCTTTCCCTGTGTGCATTTTTGCTCTGTGTATGTGTTTACATCTGTGTCTTCCTGTCTAATTGTTCATGTGCTTCTCTATAAGACTAAGTGCACACACATGGCATCACTGCTCTAATATACAAGTATATGTAACTTTGGGATGTTTTTGTGTGTGTTCATGTGGCCCTCTGCGTTTTGTTGTGTGTTAGCGGATACTCTAAGCAGACGATGCTTTGTGTGTGCCTTGAGGCCCTTGTCTTCATCTGTTGTGGTAGCTTGTCAGTGCACCTTTGTGTGTTTTCATGTGGTCCTCTGCGTTTTGTTGTGTGTCTGCGGATGCTTCAAGCAGACGATGCTTTGTGTGCGCTGCGCCTTGAGTACCTTGACTTCATCTGTTGTGTTAGCTCGTCAGTGGACGTTTGTGTGTTTGCCTGTGGATCTCTGAGTTTTGTTGTGTGTTTGCGGATAGCGGATGCTCTAAGCAGACGATGCTTTGTGTGCGCTGGGCCTTGAGGCCCTTGTCTTCATCTGTTGTGATACCTTGTCAGTGCACCTTTGCTTGTGTTCATGTGGCCCTCTGAATTTTGTTGTGTGTCTGCGGAGACTCTAAACAGACAATGCTTTGTGTGCGCTGCGCCTTGAGGCCCTTGTCTTCGTCTGTTGTTGTAATACCTTGTCAGTGCACCTTTGCTCGTTTTCATGTGGACTTCTGTGTTTTGTTGTGTGTCTGCGGACACTCTAAGCAGATGATGCTTTGTGTGCGCTGCGCCTTGAGGCCCTTGTCTTCATCTGTTGTGATACCTTGTCAGTGCACCTTTGCTTGTGTTCATGTGGCCCTCTGAGTTTTGTTGTGTGTCTGCGGTGACTCTAAACAGACGATGCTTTGTGTGTGCTGCACCTTGAGGCCCTTGTCTTCATCTGTTGTGATACCTTGTCAGTGCACCTTTGCTTGTTTTCATGTGGACCACTGTGTTTTGTTGTGTGTCTGCGGATGCTCTAAGCAGACGATGTTTTGTGTGCGCTGCGCCTTGAGGCCCTTGTCATCTGTTGTGTTAGCTCTTCAGTGGGCGTCTGTGTGTTTTCATGTGGACTTCTGTGTTTTATTTTGTGCTTGCGAACGCCTCAAGCAGACGATGCTTTGTGTGCGCTGCGCTTTGAGCCCTTAGTCTTCATCTGTTGTGTTAGCTCGTCAGTGCACGTTTGTGTGTCTGCATGTGGACCTCTGCGTTTTGTTGTGTCTGCGGATCCTTTAAGCAGATGATGTCTTATGTGCGCTGCGCCTTGATCACCTTGTCTTCGTTGTGTTAGCTTGTCAGTGCACATGTTTGTGTGTCCCCTGCTCCCTGGTGCCTCTGTGTACAACACACCCTGCCCTGCTCGTCGCAGCCTGGCTGCGTGCATGTATTCACCGGTGCCTCCTGAACTGCTGTTCTCATCTGCTTCCGGCAGCGGAGCGCCCTTATTGGGCCTCTGGGAGCTGATGTTACAAGTCAGCGGATCGTTGAATGAACTTTCTAAATGTGCTTCACTGCCGGAAAGGCGAGTCCGGCACGTCTCTTATTGCTTTGGTGAGCTGGGCCTGCGTTATTAAAAAAAACAGCGACTACGAGAGAACTGGAAGGCGTGCCAAGCCCCGGCTGGTAACAGAGGGTTCGTTGGAGCGAGCAGGAATATCTTGTGTCTTCCACGAGCCGGAAGCGAGCCTCAGCAGCGAGCACGAGGTCCCCCGTGGGGGGGGACAGGAAGTCGGGGATTCCACCACTGACTGGAAGTGGCTATCGACCCTTGGCGGTGGCCATCGACCCATGGAAGTGGCTATCGACCCCTGGAAGTGACTATCGACCCCTAATGGCCTGAATTTGTGGTGACATCACCTCCAAGAGATTGGCCAGACCTGGCGTTTGTCAGGACGCCCCGGGTTGAAGAACCCCAAACCGACCACATGGGTTAACGATGCCCCAAAGACCAGGGTCTGCTGAATCCATACCAGGCGGGCATTGGATCCAGCCAAAGGACTGCCCCGGTTGAAGAACCCCAAACCCACCCCATGGGTTAACCCTCTCTCGAGGACCAGGGTCTGCTTGATCCATACCAGGCGGGCATTCGACCTAGCCGATGGACTGCCCTGGTTGAAGAATCCCAAACCCACCCCATGGGTTAACCTCTCCCCCCCTCCCGAGGACCAGGGTCCGCTTGATCCATACCAGGCGGGCATTCGACCCAGCCGATGGACTGCCCTGGTTGAAGAACCCCAAATCCGCCCCATGGGTTAACCCCCCCACCAGAGGACCAGGGTCCACTTGATCCATAGCAGGCGGGCATTCGACCCAGCCGAAGGACTGAACTTGGCCTCGCGCCTCCCTGGGCCTTTATCCTGCTGGGTTTGCCAGCAGCCTTTGATACTATTACACATTACAGTTCAGAAGGATAGTTTGACAGAAAGATAGTGCCCTAAATATAATTTACAAAAATATTGCTGCATCAGGTGTAGATTTTCTACCATTCACTCCAGGGGGTATTTTGGTGAATGCTGGTTAACACATGATGTTTCTGTTTGACAATATTGTGGTTGTGATTCTCTGGTGCCGCGCCCTCTATAACATCCTCCTGGAGTGGGAAGTGGGGTGTGCCGGCTTCCAGCAGGCAGTGGGTGAGCACACCAGGGGCACATGGGCTCTGGTGCTGCAGGTGAGCAGTGTTTGTCCAGAGTTCCCCTGAGTGTGCGGAGATCACTCAATGGTAGCAGGATGCGCCCTTCTCTCGGTGATGTCACACAAGTAATGCAAGGTGCTAACACCTCCAGGATTACTGAAGGTTCAAAGGTGGGGGTATTCTCTGGGTTTCTGGAGGTACACGGGGCATGTTAAGGGCTCTGTACTTCCGTAGTCTCAGATAAGGCAGATGCATCGGGTAGGCGCTGGCAGCTGGCGCCTGGCTCTCTGGGCCAGCCGCCCCAGATGCAGAGCCACTTTGAAGAGTCCTTCTCTGAAGATACGACAGCTGGGCCTGGCCTTCGCTCTCATGAGCAGTCGCGATCTCCCAGGGGCAGGGGCTTGGTCCCACCCATGGAGGGCTGGGCGAGGGGACATCACCACAGGGTGTGTTAGTCCTGGTCTGACGAACCTCTACAGATCCAGCTTGGAGTCATACCCGAAGTCCAGACAAATAGGAGTGCACCTAGTGTCTAGTTCTGAGCCATCCAGGGGGCATGCGTGGGAGGCCACGGCTGGAGGAAAGCTGTGCCCTGTTGAAAGTACATAGCTCTGCCCCACAAGAGCCGGGCCCAGGAGCAGTGCGGGAAGCTCTGACTGGCCACAGGAATATGTATGTCAAGGTGGACCCCTGAGGGGTTTCAGGTCCTTGCAGGAGATGAATCTACAGGAATGGGCCTTATACACTTGCTGTCTTTTCACTGAGAGGCACGGGCAGCACTGCTAACCCTCACTATATGAAATCAATCCTGTGACAGGTGTTCAAAGGCAAAGCCCAGGTGCAGGGGGTGAGGTGGCTGCTTCCACATACCCACACCTGACCCCGATAAGTCAAGACCCTACAGCGCTCCAGTGCAGGACTCGCCCCCTTCCCCCTCTTTATATGGAGCAGTCCATGGCATGAGCCCGCTCTGCTCCTGTGGGGCTGGAGGGCGCATGTGGAGGGGAATTAATTATTCATTCTGCCCTACAAGTGTTTTCATTGCTTCTCTACCCACGCCCATAGGCTGGTTCTAAGGCCTCAAGCCTAGCCTCTCTAGGTAGGTGGTGATGCACTCCGCCTACAGATTTCAAAATGGAGTGAGCAGCAATCGCTTCTGGGAATATAAGAGGGCGCCCAAGACCTGGCTGCTGAGATGTTCTCTTCTGTCGCCTCTTTGTACTTTGCCCTCTCTGACATCATCGAAGGCACATCCGGGCTGCTGCTGATGACACCGATGCAACGGAAGTGGTTTTGAGCAAGAATGAATGTGCTGTCTCATTCCCTTCTGTTCCCCGCTCAGGTGACCTCCTGCCAAGGTCCCCCTACCCCCAGCACACAGCGGCACCTGTGCGACACACACTGGCCACACCCTGCCCCATGCACACAGCAGTGGTCTATGTATGCCTCCCTTCTACCCGCCTCCTCCCAGCACACAGAAGCTGCACCGTGCTGTACATGCCTGGTGCACATCCTGTCCTCATGCACACAACAGTGGTCGGTGTTTGCCTCCACACCCTGTCCCCATGCACACAGCAGTGGTCTGTGTGTGCCTCCACAGCCTGTCCCTTTGCACACAGCAGTGGTCTGTGTTTGCCTCCACAGCTTGTCCTCATGCACACAGGAGTGGTCTGTGTGTGCCTCCACAGCCTGTCCTTTTGCACACAGCAGTGGTCTGTGTTTCCCTCCACAGCTTGTCCTCATGCACACAGCAGTGGTCTGTGTGTGCCTCCACAGCCTGTCCCTTTGCACACAGCAGTGGTCTGTGTTTCCCTCCACAGCTTGTCCTCATGCACACAGCAGTGGTCTGTGTTTGCCTCTACAGCCTGTCCCCATGCACTCAGCAGTGGTCTATGTGTGCCTCCAAAGCCTGCCCCTATGCACACAGCAGTGGTCTATGTGTGCCTCCAAAGCCTGCCCCCATGCACACAGCAGTGGTCTGTATGTGCGTCCACAGCCTGTCCCCATGCACACAGCAGTGGTCTGTGTGTGCCTCCACAGCCTGTCCCTTTGCACACAGCAGTGGTCAGTGTTTCCCTCCACAGCCTGTCCCTTTGCACACAGCAGTGGTCTGTGTTTGCCTCCACAGCTTGTCCTCATGCACACAGCAGTGGTCTGTGTGTGCCTCCACGGCCTGTCCCTTTGCACACAGCAGTGGTCTGTGTTTCCCTCCACAGCTTGTCCTCATGCACACAGCAGTGGTCTGTGTGTGCCTTCACGCCCTGTCCCCATGCACACAGCAGTGGTCTGTTTGTGCCTCCACAGCCTGCCCCTATGCACGCAGCAGTGGTCTGTGTTTCTCTCCACAGCCTGTCCCCATGCACACGGCAGTGGTCTGTGTGTGCCTCCCTCCCCCTCTTCCCAGCACACAGGAGCTGCCCTCCCCTCCCAATGGTTAGGCTGTCCCAGTAGCGGCTTGTATAGGGCGTGCTGCCGGGTGGTGACGTGGGGCGGGGGAGGGCCAGGGTGGAGGGTAGTAAACTCCGGAATAGGGCCGAACGGAGGTAAGAAAACGAATAAATAAATAAAACGAATTTCGTTGCGCGCGCTGCATCGCATTTATATTGGGGAAAATAGAATAGAATATATATATATATATTCACTAAAAAAAACATAGGTTTCAGGCACGTTATAGTTAGAAATTAGCATTTAAAAAACCTTTGAAATTCACTGAAAAAAACAGAGGTTTCAGGCACGTTATAGTTAGAAATTAGCATTTAAAAAACCTCAGAAATTCACTGAAAAAAACATAGGTTTCAGGGACGTTATAGTTAGTTGGACATTTTACTCTTACAAAACCAGAGAAATTTCACCGTTATAGTTAGTTCAGCTAACTGTAACTCGCACCCCCGCAATGCACTGCTGATGTCGTCACATATTACATCATTCATGACATAGTCAGTGACATCACTGTGACATCACTGATGACATCTCAAATGACATCACTGATGACATCATCCACGTGAAAATCTGATGCACCTCCTCACACCCTAATATAAGCTTTGTTAGACCCACTGTAAAATACAGACTAACATTTTCGAAACCATAGACACACCAATACCAGTTACTACATACGCACTCACTGATTCCTAGGTCTACACACTCATCCACTCATTCACCCATGCAATCACTCATACATGCAGTCACTCATCAATACAACACTATCATATGCACTCATACACCTATACAGACACTCACACACCACCACTCATCCACAGTTACTCACACACCTAGTCAGTCATGCAAATAATCAATCACACTTCCATTTACTCACCTATACAGTTATACACACACCACATCACTTATTCATACAGATACTAATGCATACTTACTCTCTTACACAATCACTGATACAAGTACACACTCATCCATACAGCCACTCTCACAATCACTGATTCTCACGTATAGTAATTTATATACTGCAAATCTCACATACACTGCCTTTTTCATATGTAGTTACTTGGACATGTACCACTGAGACATCCATTCACTCACCAACACACCCATACACACACTCACCCACCCATACAGCTGTTTCCACATGCACTCTTGAACCCATACACCCAGTGAATCAACCACTCACACATCTATGCACAGAGTCACACACCTCCCACCCACCCACACACACAGTCAGGCACCCATACAAATACTCAGGCAACCAATGGATAACCCATATAGACACTCATGTAGCTACTGACCAACCCATGCAGCAGCTTACACAACAACAGACAGACTGATACAGACATTCACACAGTTTAGTCACTAACCCATGCATTCAGTAAGACACATTTAATCACTCACTTATACAGTCAGTCACGCACCTACTAAATCCTCCATCCAGACACTTATACACCCACTCATTCTTCAATACACCTTGGCATATATAGAAAACATATTTACACTTTAAAGAAACACACAGTCACTGGATGATGTCATCAGTGATGTCATCAGTGATGTCATTTGAGATTTCATCAGTGATGTCATCAGTGATGTCACTGACCATGTCATGAATATGTAATATGTGACGTCATCAGCAGTGCATTGCGGGGCGCGAGTTATAGTTAGCTGAACTAACTATAACAGTGGAATTTCTCTGCTTTTGTACGAGTGAAATGTCCAACTAACTATAACGTCCCTGAAACCTATGTTTTTCAGTGAATTTCTAAGGTTTTTTAAATGCTAATTTCTAACTATAACGTGCTTGAAACCTCTGGTTTTTTCAGTGAATATATATATATATATATACATACATAAATATATATATATATATATATATATATATATATATATATATATATTATCTACTGGCGGTCGCCAGTAGATAGTTATAGTTAGGACCTATTTTCCATACGAAATCCGCAACGTTCTATTTGAAATAACTTTGGCGCCGGTTGACGAATCTTCGCGAAATTTTCAAACTTTGTGGCCAGCTCCGGTCCGCTCCTATCTTGAAAGTTTCGGGGTAATTCGTCAAGTGGGGGCCGAGAAAAAAGAGGGTCTCAAAACGTGTTTTCCCCATGCAATTTTCCATAGGAACCTTTCATCGCAGCTACAGCCCGAACTGCTGAACGGAATTACACCAAATTTGGCAAAAAGGTAGCCCTTGGTTCAGTGTCGTGCCTTTTGCTTAAATGGTGTAAATCCGTTCAGTAGTTCCTGAGAAAATCAAAATTAAAATCACATATATATCTATGGCCGAGTAGGGTCCGCGTACCCTCCCGATCACGAGCTGCATGCTAATTGGCTGTCAAGTGGCTGTCAACACTCCAAATCAGGAAGTGTTGGCAGCCATTTTGTCCAGAACCGAGGGACAGAAACAAGTGCGCAAAGCGCAAAAAGGGGGCAGGGTAGAAACACCCTGACCCCCTAGGTCTGTTCAGGGGGTCCCACAAGGACCCCCTGGGCCGAAAAAAGCATTTTTTTTTTTTAAATCGTCGGGATGTGCTTAGGGTGCGAGGATCCCGCCGTGATTAAAAAAAAACGAGGCACAGAAACACGTCACCAAACGCAACAAGGGGGCAGGGTAGAAACACCCTGACCCCCTAGGTCTGCTCAGGGGGTCCCACAAGGACCCCCTGGGCCGAAAAAAGCATATATTTTTTTTTTTAAATCGTCGGGATGTGCTTAGGGTGCGCGGATCCCGCCGTGATTAAAAAAAAACGAGGCACAGAAACACGTCGCCAAACGCAACAAGGGGGCAGGGTAGAAACACCCTGACCCCCTAGGTCTGCTCAGGGGGTCCCACAAAGACCCCCTGGGCAGAAAAAGCATTTTTTTTTTTTTAAACAAATCGGCGGGATGCGCTTAGGGTGCGCGGATCCCGCCGATAAAAAAAAAAATCGAAGCGCGGTCTCCCGCGCTTCGATGCTATTTTGCCCCCGGGTGGCCCAACTCCCGGGGTCATGTGGGGGATGGGTTTATATTTTATGTGGGGGGCCTCTAAGGCCCCCCAAGCCCCGGGGACCGCCACCCCCGGGGCTTTAAATAAAAAATGGTGCGGGAGGGCTATACCGCCCTCCCGCAGCCCCGGGGGACCGCCACCTCCCCGGGGCTTCTTTTTTTTATCTTAATAACCTGTGTGGGGGGGCTCCAGCCTCCCCACACGCCCCGGGGACCGCCACCTCCCCGGGGCACTTAGAAAACAAATGTGGTGGTCCGTTTCGGACCCCTGAAGCCCCAGGGCCCACCACCTCCCCGGGGCTGTGCAATTGAAGGGAGGGGGGCCGCACGGCCCCCCTCCTGGAGCCTGTGGTAGCCCTGGGGACCGCCACCCCCCAGGGCCGGCTCCTGCAGTGTCCCGGGGTGCCTACCCCCAGGACACTGCTGTTTGCAATGGCAGGACGGGAGCCTCGCGGCTCCCGCCCTGTCATTGCAAACTTGCTTGCTTCATTGAAGCGAGAGCAGGAAACCTGCTCTCGCTTCAATGAAGCAAAGCAGATTGCTTTTCCATAAGGGGAGCTGCATGTCAGCAGCTCCCTTATGAAAAGCAATGCCGGCTCCCGCAGGACGCGGGAGCCGGCGGGACCGTGCGGGGATTGGGGACCCCCACGGTCCCCAACAAGTGGCCAGGCCCCGGGGGATGGGGTCCCCGGGGCCATTAGTGGCCCGGGAGGGGGCCACGCAGCCCCCTCCCAAAATTGTATTTAAAAAAATAATTAAAAAAAGGACAAAAAGGCCGGCCCCGGGGGATGGGGTCCCCGGGGCCTTAAATGGCCTGAGGAGGGGGGCCACGCAGCCCCCTTCCAAATATTTATTTAAAAACAAAAAGAGGGCATGCCCCGGGGGATGGGGTCCCCGGGGCAAATAGAGGCCCAGGGAAGGGGGGCCACGCGGCCCCCTTCCCGTTTTTCTTTTTTTTTTTTTTAAATAAACAGGAAATCCTCAGGCCCCGGGGGTTGGGGTCCCTGGGGACAAAAGTGTATGAGGGAAGGGGGGCCACGCAGCCCCCTCCCATAAAAAAAAATAGACGAAAAAAAAAAAAAGACCGGCATCGTACCGGAGGCCCCGCCCCCTCCCTGCAGAACTCTGCAAACGCGCCCCCTGGCGCGTTGTAAGAAATTGAAGTAATTCCCCTTAAATACTGGGGGTCCCTGGGGGCCAACTAGCCCACCAGGAACCTCCAGTATGCGCCAGGGAGCTGCGTTGCAGGGAGGTGTTCAGAGGCCACGCCCCTTTTTACACCTCTCTGCAACGCAGCTCTGTGGCACTTTTTGGAGGTACATGGTGGGCTAGTTGGACTCCAGGGACCCTCAGGATTCAAGGGTGCTTAATCCCCCAACTTAAAAACGCGCCACGGGCGCGTTTGCACAGTGGTGAAGGGAGGGGCGGGACTTCAGGTGACATGTGTGCAAACAGGCCCCGTGGCGTGTTTTAAGATGGGGAATTAAATCCCCTTTAATCCTGAGGATCCCTGGGGCCAACTAGCCCACCAGGTACGTCCAGAAAGCGCCACAGAGCTGCGTTGCAGAAAGGTGTAAAAGGGGCGTGGCCTCTGAACACCTCTCTGCAACGCAGCTCCTAGCACATACTGGAAGGTACAGGGTGGGCTAGTTGGACCCCAGAGACCCTCATGATTCAAGGGGACTTAATCCCAACTTAAAACGCGCCACGGGGCGCGTTTGCACAGTGGTGAAGGTAGGGTGCGGGGCATGTTATAGTTAGAAATTAGCATTTAAAAACCTTTGAAATTCACTTACAAAACCATAGGTTTCAGGCACGTTATAGTTAGAAATTAGCATTTAAAAAACCTTTGAAATTCACTGAAAAAACCATAGGTTTCAGACACGTTATAGTTAGAAATTTGCATTTAAAAAACCTTTGAAATTCACTGAAAAAACCATAGGTTTTAGGGACAGTTATAGTTAGTTGGACATTGCACTCGTACAAAACCCGTGAAATTCCCCTGTTATAGTTAGTTCAGCTAACTATAACTCGCGCCCCATAATGCACTGCTGATGACGTCACATATTACATCACTCATGACATGGTCAGTGACATCACTGATGACATCACTCATGACATCTCAAATGACATCACTGATGACATCACTGATTACATCATCCATGTGATAATTTCATGCATCTTCTCACACCCTAATATAACTTTTGATTCACCCACTCTAAATTACAGACTGCCATTCTCAAAACCATACACACTCCAATACCAATAACTACATACCCACTCACTGATTCTTAGGTCTACACACACACACATCTACTCACTCACCCGTACAGTCACTCATACTTACGGTCACTGAGTACAGGACTATCATATGCACTCATAGACCTATATAAACACTCACACACCGCCACTCATCCATATAGGTACTCACACACCTAGTCAGTCATGCAAAAAATTAATCACACACCCATTTACTCACCTATACAGTTATACACACACCAACTCACTTACCCATACAAATACTAGCACATTCTTCAGTGATGTCACTGACCATGTCATGAGTGATGTAATATGTGACGTCATCAGCAGTGCATTGCGGGGGCGCGAGTTATAGTTAGCTGAACTAACTATAACGGGGGAATTTCACGGGTTTTGTACAAGTGCAATGTCTAACTAACTATAACTGTCCCTAAAACCTATGGTTTTTTCAGTGAATATATATATATATATATATATATATATATATATATATATATATAATATATATTTTGGAGTGGTAATAATAAATCCTACCCTTCCAAAGTTCAACACTTTCCCTACTTTTGCATACATTGGAGTGGAAATAGTAAATCTTTGCCAAAGTCCAACACTTTCCCTACTTTTGCTCAGGTTAGATTATGAATGGTAAATCTGATTCTTTCAACGTTCAACTCTTTCTGTACTGTTCCTCATGTAGGAGTGGGACTAGTAAATCCTATATTGTTGAAGTCCAATACTTTTCTTACTGTTGCTCAGATTGGAGTGAGAATAGTAAATCTGACCCCTCCAAAGTCTAGCACTCACCCTACTGCTGCTCAGGGTGGATTAGGAATAGTAAACCTGACCCTTTCAAAGTCCAATACTTTCCATACTTTTGCTCAGGTAGGTGAGCAAATAGTAAATCTGATCCCTAGAAAGTCCTATACTTACACTACTGTTGCTAAGGTTGGAGGGGGAATAATAAATTTGACACTTCCAACGTCTAATTATTTTTTCATTTGAATTTTACCTTTTAACATGTCTTTTTTGTGACTTAATTAAATGTTATTTAAATTGTTATTATATCTTAATATATACTTGTAACATTATTATTATTTAAAAAATATATATTTTGTAAGCTATAAAATTATTTATTTATTCTCTATGCCATGCGTTTATATATTTTGTAAAATACATATGTTATTGTGGTATTTTTTTAAAGTCAATATATTGTAATCTATTTTAAATAGACCACTGTTTTTCTGGTCCACTGTTTTTTTTCTAGTCAGTATTTTTGTACTTTAAATATAAAGTGAATATTTATGTTCTCAATGTTTTTGACAATATGCCATATAAGGCCATAAGAGGATTTCCTTCTTTTTTACTTGCATCAGTGCTCGGGGATCAAGTGCATCCCAAGTTGTATGTTTTTGTGGAAGATCCTGAGCAGTAGCAGACTAGTAACTACTGACTCCTTCTTTTCTGAAAATATCTTATTGGCCAGGTCATGCATTGAATGGATAGCTTGAATCTCTTTGACAGCATTCCATAATTGAATAGTTTATTGCATCAAGTGAGATTTCATGGTGTCCCTGTGGCTGCGCATTTACTTGTGAGTTGAGGCTATTGTGCTGAAGGCATTGCACATTTTTTTCAGTTAAGTTGAACATTCCCGCACTTACATTTCTCACCATTGTAGATTTGTGGCTAACACATCAGTATAATTCACCCTCAATTTCAACTTTCATTTTCTAAGAGTAGTTGTTTTGTGTTCTCTTCCACATGAGTTGCTTCAGTCATAGAAAATCTCACCCATATTTGGATGCTGGTTGTGGTGTCTTTTGGCGGCGGACTATGCACTGATATTTGGCAGCAACATTGTCTGCATGTATTTACACTTGTGTCTGTAAGATCCTGGTGTAAATCAGACGTTGTTTTTCTTTTTTTCTTGCAAACATTCCGTAATATCACCTGGAAAGAATTTGGAGAGGGCTGAATTGCCATTTAATTAAACAGGCATTTCTTCAGGGCGGGGCTGGAGGATTGGAGGCCAATTTTAGAAGTTGTATGGCCACTTCTGGATCTTCAAGCACTCTGCAGCTTTCTGGGGCAATTGCAGAATGCGCTGCGGGGACATAAGATACAGAGGGGGCAAATAGAAAGAGAGACAGCGTGAGAGAGAAAAGAGAGAGCCAGAGAGAGAGAGAGAGAGAGAGGGGGGGGGGGCAAACAGGTGAGAGGCTGCTTTGAACCTTTTTGCCTGGGCTGCTTTGGTTTCCAGTCTGGTCGTGTATATGAAACAGGAAATTATTTTTTCATCAATGCATGGGTAACTCAACTTTAATAACAGTGTCATACATTTCAAATGTTGGTAGACAAGACACAGTAACTGCAAATACAACACTGACAAGTGTGAATGAGGACTATACTAAACGGGTGGTAGAAAATAATTCATGGATAATAAAATGATCGGTTTAGGCATGATTAGAGCGATCTATTCCATCAGCAAAGTCCTCATCTAACAAAACGTAAGTACTGCCAATGCCCATGTTGGTCGATATTTGCTGTTCAGTAGTTATCAGGTTAAGATCGATTGGGGCTTACCCATCTGTCCCCTGGAAATGTGTTTTTTGCCTGCAATGTTTTCTCTTTATTCCTAGGGTGTTGATCATCATTTTGTTAACCCTTTGCATCATATTTTGCAATTACAAATGCATTCACTTTGCTTATAACTATTTCTCAAGTGCCTTTCCAATGCAAAAATTATGTTTTATTTTTCGGGCTCCAGAAATGATGGTCGTAAAGGAATAGGATGCATTTACTAATACCCCTATTTCCTGGCTGGAGAAATTGGCCTTCCAAAGCTTTACCCTACAAGGGGAGAAAAAGAGAAAACATAAGGTCATAAGCCCAGAAATGATCAAAAAAGAACAAGTGCATACAGAACATGACACAAAACATGCAGCACTACTCCTGTTATATGCACCCCCTGGCATGTCCTTTAAAATCACACACGCAGATTGCGTAGGAACGAACTTGCCACTCCATTCTTGCATCCGCAAGCATACATACAACATTTGAGACTTCGTAAGAGAGAGATATTAACAAACAATGTGGAAAGATTCATTTCTTCATTGACTTGCATACGTGTGGAGGGAGTTTTAGGTGGGAGTAAGGTTCAATAGCCTGATGTCTTGTTCTGAGTCTGGGATTCGATTTTTCTACCTCTGAGAGTTGGCTTTTATGAGAAATATAGGAAAAGATAGATGCTTTAGTAAAACAAAAAGTGTCACAGAAGGGCGCTTTAGCCAACAGAGAGACGGTAAAAATAATGTAAAAACAGATGCTCTACACATAATGACTGTAGACACATAACAGGAAATTTTGACATTGCAAAATGACGTACGACCCACTACTTACCTTAGTGGCACCTTTGATAAGGTTCATCTTTCCTTTGGCATGTGTCAGCCACAATTATTAAAATGTTAGATGTCATTTCTTCAAAGGACAATGAAGTTTAGGTAGCGATCTACAAGAGGGACTCTAACATAAGGACGTCCAAGGATCCAGGTGAGGAAGCAGAAACAGTAATAGAGCAAGAGCTATTTGGCTGTAGAAGAATAGTCATTTGCTCAATTTGTATGATGACCATTTAGTGTAAATTGCATAGCAGTCAGCAACTGTTGAGACAGTAGATAGAAAGAATTGTGCTATTTCATTTTCCATGTCTTCTCAGTTGGGATAGTTCAGCATGTGTAATATGTCTTTCTGGCCATGCTTGGATTGATCTTCCTGCTGGGTTACATCTCCTATGGCCTTCTTCAACGTTGTAATATTCAGGGCAATTCTAAAGAGAAGATAGTTTTGTGGCATCTCCATGATGGGTCAAGAGTATCCCAGAGCCTGGGGCATTGTATTCTGATCGTTTTGCCTATTTCACATTTTAATTTGTTGTGTCAAAAACATTAGAATGATTGGATCCAAGATTTCTCAATAAATATAGTGGGTCTTTAGGCTTTTGAGGCATTCATGTCTGCACTGTATACTACGGGCAGCTACTTTAGTGATTTTCAGGCAGGTGTTACATGACGGAATATTTATGTTACCTGAACAAAACCTAGCTATGTGACTTGTGCAGTTGTGTACCCTTTTTTCGGTAGACCCTAATGCAAATTGATGAGGTGGAACTTGTCAGTCTGATGATTTCAACCTGCTGGTCTGAGTCAAGGAACAGCAGAACCTTTCTAACTATATTTAGGTGTAAGGTTATGCCTTGACAACTATGTTTGCCTGTGCGGCAAGAGAAATAATTCTAAGACAGACATGAATACAGCTTGGGGATTCGTTTGTAGACCGGACCTCGGACTGCAGTGCACCTGGGGAGGGTGAGGTGGTAGGAGGCTTCCCCCCCTTTTATCAGACATTAGTGCATTAAGGATACTCCTTCGTGAGCGGAGACCGTGCCAAGACCAGGCAAAAACCTGGCCCTTCTGATCCCATCAGAGCCTGCAGGAGGCTGAGTTACCTATCTTGATTTTTTGATTTGGTGACAACATATTTTTTTCCTTTTTATTATGGATAACATAAAAGCATCTTCCATTTTGATGGATAGCTCCTGTATAAAGAAACATTCTACTTCCTCCGCTTTATTCTTTTTTAGCCTATGCTGTGGATGCCATTAATGGAAAAAATACAAAAAATTAAAATGTCTCACTAACTCTATGCATGGTTTGTCACATCCTTTTCTGAAGAACTCTCTACAGAGAGCTTCCCAAATACTAAGTGCAGACATCTATCTCTGTGTTTAATCCATGTGTTAGTAACACATCTTTTTTTGTGGAGGCAGAGGTTCACAATGTAGACAAGACGTGAACCTCTTTTGATCATTGTGATACTGTAACTACTAAAAACTCCTTGAAGAAAGCATCCAGCTATCACTCCTCTTACTCAGATTTTGCTGTGAATTATGTTTGTTAAGTCATTCTTCTATCCAGTATTGGTAGTGATCCAGCGCAACCCCTAATTCATGAACCAGGGATAAAAAAAAATCTCTTCACACGTAAATTGCTTACCAAACAACGGGCCCATCACACATTACCCATAAATGATCCCTGAAGACGGGCGCTGGATTTGGGGGTTTAATTTGTCAGTTTTATTATACACAATACTACCCTTCACATTAATAACATTTGTATATATTCCTAACTATTGGTAATCTCAACTGTCTTCTTCCTTTGGTCGATGGACCATTAGTTGAAGAGTTGATGATGACTATGATTAACTAAACAGTTTAATACTTCAACTGAATAACCACAGAGTCATTTATCCAGTTAATGATTTTTATCTTATTAAAATTAAATGCTCATAATTCAGATTGTCAGTGCACACACAAGATTACATATAAGAGAACAAATTATCAAGCAATGTAATCGAAATGAATCATTTGTTTCGACATCAAAAGCGTGCATAGGAATGGGGAAGAGAAGGTACAGCATAAACACTTGCAGAAATATATTGCAAATTAAGCATTTAAGGAGGGTGATACCCACCAAAGAATCAGGAAAACCACTTCCTTGGCCGAGGTTGTGGCAAGAGGTCCTCAGAGATAGGCTCAGAGGACAAAGTTAACAGGCCAAATACTGCTAAGTTTTGCCATAGACTAGCAACCAAAAATAATCTCCCAATTCAATCTACCTTGATCTAGTTCTCCTCGGACGCAGTCTCCTCCCAAGCACTCCCGCAACGTTCTCGTACCTAAAGTGTTCTCTGGCTTAGTGCTGGTCTGCTCTCTCTGTCTTGGTGCGCTTCTCTCTCGATATTCTGTGCGTTTTGATCGTCTCTTCTCTCTGATCTGCTACATCGAACTGCACTGCCTCAAGTTCGTCTGATCTCTCTCCGACCCTCTCTGACACACCCTTAATTGGGATATCAATTATACCCTACTGTCTAGCTCACTATCTTACAATGTTGCAGTATCAGTAGAAACTCGGTCTGTGATTGGTTGTCATAAATCAAGCTAGGGTCGCCTCATCCAGTTCTCCTCACCAATCCATCCCATACTAGTTTTAACAAAGGAAGTATTAAAGACCAATACATTCGTATACCACTGTTATACATTTTGCTACATTTGTACATTATGATATCCGCTTCACAGTCAAATTGCACGTAGTAATGGCTGTTCCCACAGTCGCTGTCGCGTCTTGGCACATAAACAATAGGATACAGGTCAACATGGCCTTCACACGGATTACATCAGCTGGTACACTCTGCAGTCCGCAAGCAAGCAAAGCATTTTTGGCGCATGCGTTCTCCGTACCGACCAAGACAACCACATGCTGGTTCAGACAAGAGGCCATTTTCATGCAGGCCCAATCTCGTACTAAAGTAAAATAAACACAAAAGAATATTAACCCGTTGACCGCGGCGCGAATTCCGCCGCGGTGTGGGTAAAATAATGAGTGGGTGTGTCTCGGACGGCCCCCGGCCGTCCTCCGCACACGCCCACCGTGACGTCGGATGGCCGGGGGCCGTCCGACTCATCGAACGGGTTAATTCATGAAATAAAACCCATTATGGTTACCTCCCACCATACTAATACCCTATATTAATTAATTCCTAGCGAAAGCTATTATTTTAAAGCAACCCTTTCGTTATTTGTGCACAACATGCAAAATGTGCAATGTACAACATAGCATAAACATGCATTAGTACGATTTTTCAAAGCGCAAACAGTTAATACGTACTCATGCCAACATGGTTTAGTATATTATGTAAACTGCGTTTGCCCCCTGTGTGAATGTATGCATTCAGGGTTGGTTAGTCCATGCAGTCAATACATTATTATGGGGTTACTTAATTTCATGAGGATGTATTTTACAAACCTCACTCCATCAGTAGCTATGTTTTGGTTTACTATGGTGGCTGCTTCAGAGCCTTGTACTGAGTGCTTTAATGCATAACTATTATCAGTTGAAGCTAGAGTGGAGGATATTTCTAAATCAATCGAACATCTAAGGTCGTCCTCAGTTATTTCTTGCTGTTGTGACTTGCAAAAACACAGAGCTCTCTCTTAGACAGCTGTGTCAGTCAGTCAATTCCTGAAGATGATGTCCTAAAAGGGCCAGCTACCCATTCTGTTTAATTCATTTCCTGTTGAATCGGTGGTCATTCGAACTTGTGTCTCTAAAAATGTTAGATAGGTTTTTTTGTTACTCCTAATATACCCCCTGGTGCAACCCCTTTTGCTATACTTTTAACTAATGTAGACTTTTCTGCATGACAGCAAAAAGAGTCCTTTCCACAGCTCAAAAACGAAATTGTGTACTTGCTCCACAAACAGTTGAGAGGGTTTCCCTTATTGCTTGATGAGATCATTTTCGCTAGTTGAATGTCTTGGGTGGGGGCGTCTACTAAAGAGGGCTTTGGTGATTGCATGGTAGTTCACTTTAAACCTTAATTTCTTGTATGCTCATTATTTAAAACATTGTAGTCTAGGTGGCTCATGGGTTGCAAGATTAGGGCACTGCCATTGGGTTATTTTACAAGCCTTTGTTGCTTTCTCAACTGATTGATTCTTCCATGGTTGACACAGTTACTACCACTCATACATAGAACATTATGATACCCCCTCAAAATCACTTTACTCCTCTTGAAAGCCTGAATAATAGTGACTGATTTACTAATATGGGTGATGACAAGTTAGGCTGTCCTGTTGATTCCCCTCCTATGGCCATGTTGCAAACCTGCGATTTTGCAGTTAATTGTTGACTTTTCACCTATGTTTACTTTGCATACTTGTGAATTTTCACACTTAAATGCTGACCTTTCTTCCTTGACCATTTTACACACTTGCAAACTTGCAGTCATCTTCTGATTAATTGTCTTTCACCAAATGGAATTTCAATATTCTCTCTTGGAATATTGCAGGAATTCTATAGTTACTGAATGACTCTGGGTCTATTTTAGATCATTATTTAGATGGCTTTGCTAATTTTGCTTTAACAGCTACTCTTTCTGTCTTTGGGAGAGACAAAGGGGTTCTTTTAGTTTTGGTGGTACCTCGCTGAATTGTCAGGTCACTTTATTATTGTAAGAAATTGTAGTATTAATTGAAGGAGGTGAGAACCCACTCCAAATAATAATCACAATCCTTGTCAGGGTGAAGCACTAAATAAAACTGTGCATAACCCTATAGTAGCCTGGCACAGAGTGCAAATACAACACAAGAAAAATAAAGAAAAAAAGAGTAAATGGTAATAAATAAAATGACACCAAAATAACAAAAAATCCAATAAGTAAAACCGGAGTTGAGAATTTTTAAGTCTGAAATAAAAATAGCGCTAAAAAGGACAAAGTGACAACCATGGTTAGATGGTTACCTGGTTGCACTACACCGGGTCAAAGTCAAAAGTTGATGCTAGCCGCGATGGAACATGGGTCAGATACAGGGACCAGGTTCATCCCAGTGGAAAGTTTACCTTCTGACCTACAAACATTTATCGAGAAAAAGTGATCGTCAATGAGTCATCGTTGGGACAAGCTGGATCTGGAGCGGGGCTCGATGATGGCAGGTTGCCGAAGATCAGTCTACGACAAAGGCTGAAAAGCTCAGAGCGGGTGAAGTCCAAAGTCCATGCTCAGGAAGGCCTTTACTTGGATCTGCGTTGGTATTGGTGAAGCCATCTACATTCAGACTTAGAAACTTTCCTGGAATTCTGGTCTCCTTCAGTGAGGCAAAACAGCAAGCTGAGACCCACCGGTGATATAACGTCGATGGCTGAGGCTGTGATGGCCTCCTCGGTCTCTGTCGGTTCACCAGGCAGAAAGCTGCCAAAAAGTTTATAATCCTGGCACTTGTAGCACAGGGACAGAAGGACTACACTCTAACACCTGTCAAGGGTCCAGGACCGAGGGGCTTCACTTAGGTGTTTGGCTTCCAGCAGGGGCTAGCAGCAGGGTCCAGTACATGTCCAGTTCCTACTGGTCAGCTGGGCAGGTGCTGGGAGAGAGGCCTCTGGAAGTTTGTTGTGTGCCTGTAGTTCAGACAGGAAGTCATCAAGCTGACCATTAAAGTCACTTCTGGTGTCCTGGGTTCAAGGCAAGCAGGTTCAGTCTTCCTTCAGGTTTCAGACAGAAGAGCAGTCAATTTTCTGATCCTCACAGGTCCGGGAGTGTTCTGAGGGGAGGCCTGCGGGGTTCGTTTATATGTCCAGTGCCAGCATGTGGTTGGTGGGATAGGCTTTGTCCACCCTCTAAACCAGTTCTGGTCAGCTCCTCTGCCCCCACTGGGTTTAGTGCCAGCCTGACTAGAGACAAAGCGGAGGCAGGTATAAGTGTGCTATTCATCTGCCAGTGACAAGGTAGGCATCCTTTGAAACTCAGGAAAGGGCTGGGCACTGCAAAGGGAGGAGTCCTCCTCCATACTCCCAGGAGCTCTTTATCCAGTGTCTGGGAACTAAGCATGTCTCATCACAGGGGAGCCATCAGGGGTCAGCTGACAGCTGAACACTGGCAGGAAAGTCTTTTGGTTTTAAGCAGGAAAATGACAACTGTCTAAAAGTGTCATTTACAAAAATAGTAATAAAAAAACTGACTTGACCATTAAGTTGGATTTTATATTGCTGTTAAAAAGAGTCCTTGAACCATTTTTCCAGTTATTCCCGAGATAAATTTAGCACTTATTAAAGGTAATAGTGAAACCATTGTTACCCTATGGGAGAGCTAGCCTTTCACAATAAAAACAACTATGGAGGTTTTTCACTGCTAGGACATATAAAGCATTAAATTGACATTTCCTACTTTTGAAATACCATGCCCCTTGCCCTATAGGCATTTAGGACCTATCTTAGGGGTGACTTATAAATATTATAAGGAAGGTTTCAGCCTGGCAAAAGGCTGGTTTTGTCATGTCAAAATGGCAATATAAAACTGCACACCCAGGCTGCAATGGCAGGCCAGAGACATGTTTAACAGTGCTACTTTATTGGGTAGCACAATGGGTGATGCAGGCCACTAGTAGCATTTAATTTACAGACCCCTGGGTACATGTTGTACCTTATAAAAGGGACCTACAAGTAAACTAAAAATGTGCCATTTAGGGATATGCCAATTCTAACATGTTTAGAGAGGAAAGCACAAGCCCTTTACACTGGGTACCGGAGTAAAGTGTGCAGAATCCTACGGCCAGCAAAAACGGGTCCAGCCAGGGAAGGCAAAATTTGGGGGAATACCACGCAAAAGATAGTTATTTCCAACAATTTCAGTCTGATTCCTCAAGTTTTCAGGTTTTGTTGGTCAAATGAGGTGTGGGGTCTTAATATTTTGGTGACAAACTTGTACAATGATATTTTTGCCAGTATACTTATTGCAATTGTTTTTGATTTGTTTGAATATGTGAATGCATTTTTGAACTCTGTTGCTAATTCTGTAAGGCAGGGTTGTTCAATCATTATTGCTGGTGATTTCAATGCTAAAACTAGAGATGATACATATGAGTGGTGATTTTAGATTGATCACGAGTAACAAGAAATGTGTATCACCTCAAGATAAACAAGACAGACAAGTTTGCTTTCTTTCCGATTTGCCACTAGTTATGAATTTGATTGGAAAGAGGGTTGTCCAAGCATTATTGACTATATTTGTATTTGTAGTGATCTGCCCAATAACAGTTTGTCATCTTCATCCATACCCATGCTCTATAGGGAACACAAACGTTTTCTAGTCTCTTTTAATTTTCCTTGGCTTCTAAAGCAGCCTTTTCACTTGGTGAATTATGAATATGTTTCTATAGAAGGAGGACTGAGGCTGAAATGGGACTATGTTGACCCTCTTCTTCTTCTTAAAAAAAGTATGTACCCCAAATGTGTAATTGCTTGGATGTCCAGCACTTAAGATATTTCTGTTCTCTATTATTTTAATAATATTTGTGAATCTTTTAGCTCATTGCTGAGCATCAACTGAGGCCATGTGGCTGCGATGTGAAATAGATATTTTAAGCACTTCCTTAGATTTGGTAATTTTGCCTGACAAATTGGTCAATCATTTTTGGAATATTTACAGTGAGATTTGTTTAACAAATCCCAATCACTACGCATCTGATGACTCATATAGGATCCAGAAGCTGTTTTTCTTGTACTTTGAGGTAGGGATAATAGCCTTGCAGCAAAATTGGCTGGGCCGGCCGACCCCCTTGGACCTTTTTAAAAATGATATAGACCTGTGGGCTCCTATTGTGAGTTCTTAATGTAAACAGCAGTTCTACTATTCTGGTATCTTGGTTACGTGCTATTATTCTCCAGATTTTTAATAAAGGGAAAAGAGTCAATCCTTATTTCTACAGTCCCATTTCATTAATAGATTCTGTGGTTTTACTAATAGATTCTGTGGCAAAGGTGGCTGGCCGTGTAATCAGGGAGTGGATATAGAGTTGGGCCATATATAAACTCATCTTTTCAGACCTCCAATATAGTTTCAGTGAATCATCACCTCCTTATAAATAAATATACTGCTATCAAAAAGGGCTCCGTACATCTAGCATTCATAGAACTGAGTTTGACTGAGACAACAGGACATAACTCTGGTCTGCACTTACTGTTATGGGAGCATAAATAGGTACTATCATCTTTTTACAACATCTCCTTCATGAATTATCTACCAGAATGCACTTAGGGGCCAATGGAGAGTGTACACAGTCTCTTAAATTGGTGAGGGTTGTCTGGCAGGGGTGTGTGCTGGCCCCAGTTGTATTTATTTGTTGTATTCATTATTTAGAACCCTTTCTGATAGGCACTACTTTATGCAGACAATGCTTTCTTAATGTCTCGTACAGTCAATTGCTTGAAGAAACATCTTGATGGTTTTGTATCATTTATGGCTGGACATGACATAAGTATCAATTATGTGAAGTCCTTCATCATGACTCTGAGTACTAAGTGTACTAAACCTTTTTAATAAGGTTCAGGCTTTTGCATATTTAGTATTCTCTTTTGATAGTACTGCCTATTGGTCCCATCACCTTTCTTCTACAAGAAAATCTTTTGTACACTCTTAGATATGTGTATTCAGCTTTGCTCCCAGACCGGGCAGAAAGTCACTATCACATATTCGTACCTTGTATATTAGCAAATGCCTTTCTCTTGCTTGTTATAGTGCTGAGATTCATGCATATTGCATCCTCACTCATTACAGGTTGAGGAAAATAGAGTGCTGCCCCTAGTTCCCCACATTTTTCATGCCACGAAGAGCTTGGTCTTCCGTATATAGAAGATAGAATCCAACCTCTCCTTTTTGTTGTGGATCTCCTTTTGGTTCAACTCTGGCCCCAACTTAAATTGACAGATCTTTAATGACTATCATTGGATTATTGTTTTAATTCGTAATGGTTTAAAAATCTTTATGTTCTGAATTGGGCAGACCCTACATTTTTCTGCATCCTAAGACCATAAGTAAAAGAGACAAAATGCAGGCAAAGATTACTTTTTTCTAGGTTAGTACACAAAATATAGAATATTTATAAATGAATGAGCCCTCCAGCAAAGCCATTATCATGCTAAAAACAATAGAATTCATGAAACCATATCTTTATAATACCCATACATCTTGGGGTCGCAAATTGACAACAGAGTGTGGCAGCACTGTTGAACTTATTTTTCTGATACTGCGACAATGCTTCCCTTCAGACTGCACTTCCCTTTATGTTTTGTTGCAGGTTTTATATGGTCCCAGGACAAATGTTTTTTTTATTTCTGTATTTAAAGTGCTAACTTTGTTCAATGCAGATCTAGTTTTCTTTACTTACAGATGCTCAACAGTCCCTTAACATGTTTCTCTGTAAGTTGATTGTTGTCAGCTGCAGTTAAGGTAAGGGATACAATGGTCTTGTTAATACTGAATTATACTTGTGTTTTATTGTGATATGTTTTATTGTCTGTATCACCTTTATGTTATAACTGAATAAAGAAGAATTAATGATGATGATGACTCACCAAAATATATATACATATATATTACCTACTGGGAGTCGCCAGTAGGTAGTTATAGTTAGGACCATGTTTCCATAGGAAAAGCTTTTTTGTTTTGCCAATAACTTTGGCGCCGCTTAATGAATCTTCACAATTTTTCAGAACTTTTGCTACAGTTGGTTCAGCTGCTGTGTTGAAATGTTTGGGGTGTTCTGTCAAGGGGGAGTGAGAACAAAGGGGGGTCCCAAAATGTGTTTTCCCAATGCATTTTCCCATAGGGATTTTAAACACAAATACAGCCCGAACCGCTGAACGGAATTACACTAAATTTGGCAGAAAGCTAGATGTTAGTCCAGAAAGCGTGTTTATATGGTTTGATATAAATCCAGTAAGTAGTTTTAGTGATATTTAAGCTTAAAAAATATTGATTTTGGGGACTCGGATCCTTCCACTGGACCTAATGCTCATACTGAAATTTGATTGGCTGCCAACACTTCAATCAGGAAGTGTTGGCAGCCATCTTGGGACTCGACTTGAAGCTGAGTCCCACAAAAAATATAAACATTAAAGAAAACAGGGCAAAATAGGAAAACCCTGCCCCCCAGATATGGTGGGGGTCCCACAGGTACCCTGCAGGGCATTAAAAGCATTTTTTTAAATTCAATTTTGCCACAAATTCACAGGTGGACCCACAGCAAAATTTAGTGTGGGCTCCCACACTTCCTTAATAATCGGCCCCATGTGGGCCAGGTTTTGGGGACATTCTGCAAATAAAGGAGGGGGGCACATGGCCACCCCCCCCAGGGCTTATTATGCCCTAGGGACCACCACCTCCCCAGGGCTTATTTTGTTTTAAATGGGGGGCCTTTCAGACTCCCCCAGCCCCAGTGACTGCCACCTCCCCGGGGCTTTATGCTAAAATGTGCACTGACCCCCTCACAGCCCTGGGGGCCGCCACTTCCTCAGGTCTTTAATTTAAAAAATGTGAGGGGTGTGCGGACCCACCCGCAGCCCCAGGGTCCTCCCCCACTGCAGGGGTTTTCTTAAATTAAGTGCAGGGGGCGCACTGCTACCCTGCAGCCCCGGGGACCACCACCTCCCCAGGGTAAACTCAAGAAAGGAGGGGGGCCAGGCGGCCTCCCTCCTGGCCCAGGGCCAGCTCCTGCTATGTCCCAGGGTACCCACCCCCGGGACATAGCTGTTTGCTATGGCATGGCAGGAGCTTTACTGCAGCACAGTAGGATTATTGAGAGGTGATAGCTGATCCGAGGACCCGCCCCTTTTCTCCACCGCTCTGCAAACATGACTACTAGTTAAAAAAATTATAGAAATTCACTTAAAAAACCAAAGGTTACAAGGACGTTATAATTAGGAAATAGAATTTGAAAAACCTTAGAAATTCACTGAAAAAACCAAAGGTTGCAAGGTCATTATAGTTAGAAAATAGAATTTAAAAAACCTTAGAAATTCACTAAAAAAAACAAAAAACCTTAGAAATTCACAGAAAAAAAACAAAGGCTACAGGGACATTAGAGTTAGGCTCAGATTTTACTCGTACAAAACCTGTAAAAGTCACCAGTTATAGTTCCCTGAGCTAACTATAACTTACGCCCCCGCAATACACTGCTTATAACCTCACATATTACATCACTCATGACATCTCAAATGACATCACTCATGACATCGCTGATAACATCATCCACAGATCCACTCACGCACCCACTCACACCCCCATACAACCTCTCGTATTCCCTCTCACACACCCACACAACCAGTCAACCACTCACATACACATTGACAGACCCATGCCAGTACTCACACACCCACTCACGTCTCCATAAAGCCACTCACTCACCCATACAGCCTCTTAACACAGCACTCACTCACCCATACAAGCACTCACACACCAACACAGTTGCTTACATACCCATTCACACATCCATCCAAGCACTCACACATCCGCTCACTCACCCATACAGCCATTCACACAGACACTCACTCTCTAATACAGCCACTGACACAAGAACTCATTCAATCAAATGCCCAATCAAACAGCCACTCACTCACTCATACAGACATTCAGACATCCACTCACCCATACAGTCACTACACACCCACTTACCCACCTATAGAGCCACTCACACTGCCACTCACTCATCCATATAGCCACTGGCACACCCACTCACTCACCAATACAGCTACTCACACAGCATCTCACTCACTCACACACCTACTCACACTCCCACTTATACACCCATGCAGCCACTCACACACCCATACACATAAGGATACTTACAGTAACACAGCCACTCACATGATATATGTTAGAAGTAGTATCACTCAGTAGTAGTGCACCTAGTATACTAATTTAACTTTTGCAGTAGGTTAGTATATGTGTTTAACACCCATAGGCTGGTAAAAACACTTACACTCACTTGATGATGTCATCAATGATGTCATCAGTGATGTCATTTGAGATGTCATCAGTGATGTCACTGACCATGTCATGAGTGATTAACATGTGAGGTCATAAGCAGTGCATTGTAGGGTGTAAGTTGTAGTAAGCTCAGGTAACTATAACTGCTGAATTTCATTAGCTAACTATAATGTCCCTGTAACCTTTGGTTTCTTCAGTGAATATATATATATATATATATATACATATATATTGATACCAATTCTGGCAGCGACGAACAGACAGGCACTGACTCCGTGAGATGATGACAAAGAAGAGGTTTATTTCTCCAACAACAACCTAGATATATATCCAAGTTTCGATCCACAGTTCTGAGGAAAGAGGCGGCACACCAAATCCAAGTCGAATACTTTATTCGCCAACAACAACGTGTTTCAGCCGGAAACGGCATTTGTCAAGTTGTCAAGTACTTCCCGAATCGCCATTTCATGCTCGTGACGTCATAATTGACATAGACAAATCAAATCAAATCGTAGCAGAATAAATTCCATAAATCATTAGTACATAATATTATAATTTATAGCAGGAAACAGTAATGCACATAAAATCTAATGGATTTTGAATGCTCGTTCTAATAAATAACGGTAGAGCGTAATTACAACTTTGCAAGAACCACTACTGCCGCTAGAGTAATGGGAATAAAAGAAATTCATAACATTCGAGCAAATGTAAGATTCTTCACGTTATAAATACAATTTCTGTTCTCAAGAAGCCGTAAGAACCGATGTTTGCATAATACGATTCATAATTGCCCATATTGACAGCTTTGGTCTTAAAATATATCTTTGTAAGAAACAGCAAATACAATCCGCGCTTCGATGTTAATTGGCCCCCGGGTGGGCCAAATCCGAGGGCATGCTGGGGGGTTAATTTTATGTGTGGGGGCCTCTAAGGGCCCCCAAGCCCCGGGGACCACCACCCCCGGGGCTTTATGTATAATGGTGCGGGAGGGCTCTGAGCCCTCCCGCAGCCCGGGGACCGCCACCTCCCGGGGCTTCTTTTTTATTTTAAAAAACCTGTGTGGGGGCTCCAGCCCCCACACGCCCGAGGACCACCACCTCCCGGGGCACTAAGAAAAAAATTAAAATGGGGGTCCGTTTTGGACCCCAGAGCCGAGGGACCACCACCTCCCGGGGCTTTCAAAACTGTAGGGAGGGGGCGCGCGGCCCCACTCCTGGAAACCCTTGATGGCCCTGGGGACCACCACCCCCAGGGCCGGCTCCTGCAGTGTCCCGGGGTGCCTACCCCGGGACACTGCTGTTTGCAATGACAGGACGGGAGCCTCGCGGCTCCCGTCCTGTCATTGCAAACTTGCTGGATATTGGAAGAGAGAGCAGGAAACCTGCTCTCTCTTCCAATATCCAAAGCCGACTGCTTTCCACATGGGGAGCAGCATGTTAGCTGCTCCCCATGTGCTAGCATGCCGGCTCCCGTGGGACACGGGGAGCCGGCGGGACTGTGGGGGTTTGGGGACCCCCACAGTCCCCAACGAGAGCCAGGCCCGGGGGATGGGGTCCCGGGGCCATAGAGACCATGGAGGGGCCACGCAGCCCCCTCCCCAAAGTAACAAAAATTAAAAAAAAAAAAAAAGTGCAAGGCCGGCCCCGGAGGATGGGGTCCCGGGGCCTTAAATGGCCAGAGGTGGGGGCCACGCAGCCCCCTCCAAATAAAAAAAAGAGGCCATGCCCCGGGGATGGGGTCCCGGGGCCAATACAGGCCCAGGGTAGGGGGCCACGCGGCCCCCTTCCCGTTTTTTTTATTTTAATTTAAAAAAAGGGGAAAGGCCCTGGGGGATGGGGTCCCCAGGGCCTAAAAATAGGAAAAAGGAAGGGGGCCCACAGCCCCCCTTCAGGGGGAAAAAAAAACGATCGGGCCCGTAGGCCCCGCCCCTTCCTTCACCACTCTGCAAGCGCGCCCCTGGCGCGTTTGCAGAGGAGAATGAATTCCCCTTGAATACTGGGGGTCCCTGAGGGCCAACTAGCCCACCAGGAACCTCCAGTATGCGCCAGGGGCTGCCTTGCAGAGAGGTGTACAGAGGCCACGCCCCTTTCACACCTCTCTGCAACGCAGCTCTATGGCGCTTTGGAGGTATATGGTGGGCTAGTTGCACCCCAGGGACCCTCAGGATTCAAGGGAGTTAATCCCCCACTTAAAACGCGCCACGGGCGCGTTTGCACAGTGGTGAAGGGAGGGGCGGGGCTTCAGGTGACATGTGTGCAAACAGGCCCCGTGGCGCGTTTTAAGATGGGGAATTAAATCCTCTTCAATCCTGAGGGTCCCTGAGGGCCAACTAGCCCAACAGGTACGTCCAGAAAGCGCCACAGAGCTGCGTTGCAGAGAGGTGTAAAAAGGGGTGTGGCCTCTGTAAATGTCTCTGCAACGCAGCCCCTGGCGCATACTGGAGGTTCCTGGTGGGCTAGTTGGCCCGTAGGGACCCTCATGATTCAAGGGGACTTAATCCCCCAACTTAAAACGCGCCACGGGGCGCGTTTGCACAGATGTCACCTCAGGCCCCGCCCCCTCCCTTCACCATTGTGCAAATATTCCTCTAAAATCAGCCGAAATACGAATTCTGATTTACTCACCTGTTATCAGGAGAGACCTCAGTGCTGCATCTTTCAGTCCAGTACTGGTCCTGAAAAGTAATTTTAACCGTACTTACCAGTAACTTGAATTTCCTTCATAGGCTAACATTGATTGGTTTCACTTGGAAATTCTTCTAAGTGTGGAGTTTTGGAACTTTAAAATATTCCTCTAAAATCAGCCGAAATACGAATTCCGATTTACTCACCTGTTATCAGGAGAGACCTCAGTGCTGCATCTTTCAGCCCAGTACTGGTCCTGAAAAGTAATTTTAACCGTACTTACCGGTAACTTGAATTTCCTTCATAGGCTAACATTGACTGGTTTCACTTGGAAATTCTTCTAAGTGTGGAGTTTTGGAACTTTAAAATATTCCTCTAAAATCAGCCGAAATACGAATTCCGATTTACTCACCTGTTATCAGGAGAGACCTCAGTGCTGCATCTTTCAGCCCAGTACTGATCCTCAAAAGTAATTTTAACCGTACTTACCGGTAACTTGAATTTCCTTCATAGGCTAACATTGACTGGTTTCACTTGGAAATTCTTCTAAGTGTGGAGTTTTGGAACTTTAAAATATTCCTCTAAAATCAGCCGAAATACGAATTCCGATTTACTCACCTGTTATCAGGAGAGACCTCAGTGCTGCATCTTTCAGCCCAGTACTGATCCTCAAAAGTAATTTTAACCGTACTTACCGGTAACTTGAATTTCCTTCATAGGCTAACATTGACTGGTTTCACTTGGAAATTCTTCTAAGTGTGGAGTTTTGGAACTTTAAAATATTCCTCTAAAATCAGCCGAAATACGAATTCCGATTTACTCACCTGTTATCAGGAGAGACCTCAGTGCTGCATCTTTCAGCCCAGTACTGATCCTGAAAAGTAATTTTAACCGTACTTACCGGTAACTTGAATTTCCTTCATAGGCTAACATTGACTGGTTTCACTTGGAAATTCTTCTAAGTGTGGAGTTTTGGAACTTTAAAATATTCCTCTAAAATCAGCCGAAATACGAATTCCGATTTACTCACCTGTTATCAGGAGAGACCTCAGTGCTGCATCTTTCAGCCCAGTACTGATCCTCAAAAGTAATTTTAACCGTACTTACCAGTAACTTGAATTTCCTTCCATAGGATATCATTGCCTGCTTTTTGCTGAAAAAGTTTCTAAGTGTTGATTTTTGAAACATACAAATATTCCTCTAAAATCAGCCGAAATCCGAATTCTGATTTACTCACCTGTTATCAGGAGAGACCTCAGTGATGCATCTTTCAGCCCAGTACTGGTCCTGAAAAGTAATTTTAACCGTACTTACCAGTAACTTGAATTTCCTTCCATAGGCTAACATTGACTGGTTTCACTTGGAAATTCTTCTAAGTGTGGAGTTTTGGAACTTTAAAATATTCCTCTAAAATCAGCCGAAATACGAATTCCGATTTACTCACCTGTTATCAGGAGAGACCTCAGTGCTGCATCTTTCAGCCCAGTACTGATCCTGAAAAGTAATTTTAACCGTACTTACCAGTAACTTGAATTTCCTTCCATAGGAATCCATTGTCTGGTTTTCAGCAGAAAAGTTTCAAAGTGTCGATTTTCACAAACTACAAATATTCCTAAAAAATCGCCTGTATGACTTAAACGCATTCTTTCAACTGTTTACAGGAGATGCACCAGTGCTGGATCCAGGATCCAACACTGAGTAAGAAAAAGTAACGATAACAGTTTTTAACTTCTAAGTGAATTTCCTTCCATAGGATAACATTGGTGATTCTATGAGAAAAAGTTTCTAAGTGTGAACTTTTAAAGTACAATAATATTCCTTAAAAATCACGACTGTAACCAAAACGCTTTTACTCAACTGTTTACAGGAGATGTCCCAGGACTGAATCTAGGATCCAGTAATGTGGTTAGAAAAGTAATCCATAAAGTAACTAATTGCATTTAACTAGAAATTCACATTGAGCTGAATGTTGCATTGTGTTTGAAAATGTGTTGCCCACTGCAACAACTGTAACTACTGTACTTAAAAGTCTATTGCCTATGTGCAAAGTAATTAAACTAAAGTAATTCATTCTGAGAAAGTATTTTTTGTAATGTAATGTATAATGTAATTACAATGTAATTTAAAAAATAAAATATGTAAAAAAAATTGTTTCTAAAAAATTTGGAAATCAGTATGAAAAAAATTTATATAACAATTAATACATTTAAAAATTGTCATTTACAAAACCTTTGAAATTCACTGAAAAAACTGTAGGTTTCAGACATGTTATAGTTACAAATTAGCATTTAAAAAACCTTTGAAATTCACTGAAAAAACCATAGGTTTCAGGGACGTTATAGTTACAAATTAGCATTTAAAAAACCTTTGAAATTCACTGAAAAAACCATAGGTTTTAGGGACAGTTATAGTTAGTTGGACATTGCACTCGTACAAAACCCGTGAAATTCCCCGTTATAGTTAGTCCAGCTAACTATAACTCGCGCCCCGCAATGCACTGCTGATGACATCACATATTACATCACTCATGACATGGTCAGTGACATCACTGATGACATCACTGATGACATCTCAAATGACATCACTGATGACATCATCCACGTGATAATCTGATGCACCTCCTCACACCCTAATATAACCTTTGATACACCCACTCTAAATTACAGACTGCCATTCGCAAAACCATAGACACTCCAACACCAATAACTACATACCCACTCACTGATTCTTAGGTCTACGCACACATCCACTCACTCACCCGTACAGTCACTCATACTTACGGTCACTCAGTACAGGACTATCATATGCACTCATACTCCTATATAGACACTCAAACACCGCCACTCATCCATAGAGGTACTCACACGCCTAGTCAGTCATGCAAATAATTAAACACACTACCATTTACTCACCTATACAGTTATACACACACCAGCTCACTTACTCATACAAATAGTAGCACATTCTTACGCTCTTATACAATCACTGATACAAGCACACACTCATCCATACAGCCACTATCACAATCACTCACTCTCGCTTATAGCTATTTATATACTCCAACACACATATATACTGCCTTTCACATATGTAGTTACTCACACATGTACCACTGGGACATACATTCACTCACTAACACACTCTTACACACACTTACCCACCCATACAGTCTATCACAGTTGCACTCTTGAAACCATCCACCCAGTGAATCACCCACTCACACATCTATGCACAGAGTTGCACACACCCTCCCACACAAACACTCAGGCACCCATACAGATACTCAGACAAGCATTCAATAACTCATATAGACACTCATGTAGCTATTCACAAACACATGCAGCCACTTACACAGCAACAGACAGACGGATACAGACATTCACCCAGTTTAGTCACTAACCCATGCATTCAGTAAGATACGTTAAATCACTCACTTATAGAGTCAGTCACGCACCTACTAAATCATCCATACAGACACTTACACACCCACTCATTCTTCAATACGTCTTTTCCTATATATATTAAAAATATATAAACTTTACAGAAACACACAGTCACTGGATGATGTCATCAGTGATGTCATCAGTGATGTCATTTGAGATGTCATCAGTGATGTCACTGACCATGTCATGAGTGATGTAATATGTGACGTCATCAGCAGTGCATTGCGGGCGCGAGTTATAGTTAGCTGGACTAACTATAACGGGGGAATTTCACGGGTTTTGTACGAGTGCAATGTCCAACTAACTATAACTGTCCCTAAAACCTATGGTTTTTTCAGTGAATTTCAAAGGTTTTTAAATGCTAATTTGTAACTATAACGTCCCTGAAACCTATGGTTTTTCAGTGAATATATATATATATATATATATATATATATATATATATATATATATATATATATATATATATGTGTGTGAGCAAGGTCACTGTGTTGACCGAAACCCGTAACGGCAGTAATGGCGAAATTACATTTCTTCAAAAAGGATATCTATATTCACTGAAGAGACCAAAGGTTACATATATATATATGTGCTCAACAATTCCTGCTCCTACACATAGCGAGAAGATTCATGGCACCATATGCGAAAGGTACTTTTTGATTATTTATTGATCACACCAAAGTGCAGACAAATTCGGATGGTCTACGCGTTTCAGCTCCCAGCCTTCCACTGGACCAGGTATATATATATATATATATATATATATATATATATATATATATATATAATTATTATTATTATTATTAAGAAGTTTTATATACCGCTGGCCAGACTCGAGGGTATCGGAGCGCTTTACAACAGATTTAAAGCAGAAATCACATAAAAAGGCAAAAGTAAACGTAAAAGTTCGAAAGATCCAGTGTGCTGTGCGTCATTGAGGTAGGGAGTATTTAGGAAGACAAGGGTGCCCCAATATGTGAACCTGGGGTAATATGTAGTTTAAAGGAACAATGGTTCTAGAGTGGCCTAAAAGGTCCAAGGGGAAGTAACCCTGTAGAGGGCACTGAGGTAAGTAAAGGAATAGGAACTTAATTCACAAAAGAGAGCAGTAGGAAATATAACGAGGGACATATAGGTCAATGTATGACAAGTGTTTATTACACAATGAAGGTATTCAGGTGCTCACACAGTAAGTGACAATAAGCGTGACGTGAGAAGTGAGGGTGAACTTAAAATAATGACATCGCATTGACAACAATAATAGAAGCTCCTTTAAAGATTTTTACAGAGTATAAGGAGTTCATGTTGTAGGGGGTCGACGACGTTTCGAACTCAATTATTCGAGTTCATCTTCAGGACAAAAAGTGTGAGCAACTTGAATTGAGCTGAAGAAAGAATTGTAATTAATATCCTTGGTAGAGGCGTCTGCGTAGCGCTGTGCTTCTTAGCAATACTGTGGCTT
>CAWUFW010015160.1:0-375173 GCA_963921515.1 Calotriton arnoldi | reverse complement strand
GCGTGATCCACAAATTTCCACCCACCCCGCGTTCCCCAAAGTCTTACGAGAAAAATGGTACCTCACTTGTGTGGGTCGGCCTAGTGCCTGCGACAGGAAACGGCGCAAAACGCAACGTGGTCACACCTCAATCTCGCAGTGAAAAATGACCCTTTTTGGCAAAGTGCCTAGCTGTAGTTTTTGAACCCTAGCTCTGCCGGCACCTAGGGAAACCTAGCAAACCTATACATTTTTGAAAACTAGACACCCAGGGGAATCCAGGATGGGGTGACTTGACTGCCTCCCACCAGGTTCTGTTACCCAGAATCCCTTGCAAACATAAAAAATTGTCAAAAAACCACATTTTCCCCACATTTCTGTGGTGGAAAGTTCTGGAATCTGCGTGGATCCACAAATTTCCACCCACCCCGCGTTCCCCAAAGTCTTACTGAGAAAAATGGTACCTCACTTGTGTGGGTCGGCCTAGTGCCTGCGACAGGAAACGGCGCAAAACGCAACGTGGTCACACCTCAATTTCGCAGTGAAAATGACCCTTTTTTGGCAAAGTGCCTAGCTGTAGTTTTTGAACCCTACCTCTGCCGGCACCTAGGGAAACCTAGCAAACCTATACATTTTTGAAAACTAGACACCCAGGGGAATCCAGGATGGGGTGACTTGACTGCCTCCCACCAGGTTCTGTTACCCAGAATCCCTTGCAAACATAAAAATTGTCAAAAAACACATTTTCCCCACATTTCTGTGGTGGAAAGTTCTGGAATCTGCGTGATCCACAAATTTCCACCCACCCCGCGTTCCCAAAGTCTTACGAGAAAAATGGTACCTCACTTGTGTGGGTCGGCCTAGTGCCTGCGACAGGAAACGGCGCAAAACGCAACGTGGTCACACCTCAATTTCGCAGTGAAAATGACCCTTTTTTGGCAAAGTGCCTAGCTGTAGTTTTTGAACCCTAGCTCTGCCGGCACCTAGGGAAACCTAGCAAACCTATACATTTTTGAAAACTAGACACCCAGGGGAATCCAGGATGGGGTGACTGGACTGCCTCCCACCAGGTTCTGTTACCCAGAATCCCTTGCAAACATAAAAAATTGTCAAAAAACCACATTTTCCCCACATTTCTGTGGTGGAAAGTTCTGGAATCTGCGTGGATCCACAAATTTCCACCCACCCCGCGTTCCCCAAAGTCTTACGAGAAAATGGTACCTCACTTGTGTGGGTCGGCCTAGTGCCTGCGACAGGAAACGGCGCAAAACGCAACGTGGTCACACCTCAACTTCGCAGTGAAAATGACCCTTTTTTGGCAAAGTGCCTAGCTGTAGTTTTTGAACCCTACCTCTGCCGGCACCTAGGGAAACCTAGCAAACCTATACATTTTTGAAAACTAGACACCCAGGGGAATCCAGGATGGGGTGACTTGACTGCCTCCCACCAGGTTCTGTTACCCAGAATCCCTTGCAAACATAACAAATTGTCAAAAAAACACATTTTCCCCACATTTCTGTGGTGGAAAGTTCTGGAATCTGCGTGGATCCACAAATTTCCACCCACCCCGCGTTCCCCAAAGTCTTACGAGAAAAATGGTACCTCACTTGTGTGGGTCGGCCTAGTGCCTGCGACAGGAAACGGCGCAAAACGCAACGTGGTCACACCTCAATTTCGCAGTGAAAATGACCCTTTTTTGGCAAAGTGCCTAGCTGTAGTTTTTGAACCCTACCTCTGCCGGCACCTAGGGAAACCTAGCAAACCTATACATTTTTGAAAACTAGACACCCAGGGGAATCCAGGATGGGGTGACTTGACTGCCTCCCACCAGGTTCTGTTACCCAGAATCCCTTGCAAACATAACAAATTGTCAAAAAACCACATTTTCCCCACATTTCTGTGGTGGAAAGTTCTGGAATCTGCGTGGATCCACAAATTTCCACCCACCCCGCGTTCCCCAAAGTCTTACGAGAAAAATGGTACCTCACTTGTGTGGGTCGGCCTAGTGCCTGCGACAGGAAACGGCGCAAAACGCAACGTGGTCACACCTCAATTTCGCAGTGAAAATGACCCTTTTTTGGCAAAGTGCCTAGCTGTAGTTTTTGAACCCTACCTCTGCCGGCACCTAGGGAAACCTAGCAAACCTATACATTTTTGAAAACTAGACACCCAGGGGAATCCAGGATGGGGTGACTTGACTGCCTCCCACCAGGTTCTGTTACCCAGAATCCCTTGCAAACATAAAAATTGTCAAAAAACCACATTTTCCCCACATTTCTGTGGTGGAAAGTTCTGGAATCTGCGTGGATCCACAAATTTCCACCCACCCCGCTGCTCCCCAAAGTCTTACGAGAAAAATGGTACCTCACTTGTGTGGGTCGGCCTAGTGCCTGCGACAGGAAACGGCGCAAAACGCAACGTGGTCACACCTCAATTTCGCAGTGAAAATGACCCTTTTTTGGCAAAGTGCCTAGCTGTAGTTTTTGAACCCTACCTCTGCCGGCACCTAGGGAAACCTAGCAAACCTATACATTTTTGAAAACTAGACACCCAGGGGAATCCAGGATGGGGTGACTTGACTGCCTCCCACCAGGTTCTGTTACCCAGAATCCCTTGCAAACATAAAAAATTGTCAAAAAACCACATTTTCCCCACATTTCTGTGGTGGAAAGTTCTGGAATCTGCGTGGATCCACAAATTTCCACCCACCCCGCGTTCCCCAAAGTCTTACGAGAAAAATGGTACCTCACTTGTGTGGGTCGGCCTAGTGCCTGCGACAGGAAACGGCGCAAAACGCAACGTGGTCACACCTCAATTTCGCAGTGAAAATGACCCTTTTTGGCAAAGTGCCTAGCTGTAGTTTTTGAACCCTAGCTCTGCCGGCACCTAGGGAAACCTAGCAAACCTATACATTTTTGAAAACTAGACACCCAGGGGAATCCAGGATGGGGTGACTTGACTGCCTCCCACCAGGTTCTGTTACCCAGAATCCCTTGCAAACATAAAAAATTGTCAAAAAAACACATTTTCCCCACATTTCTGTGGTGGAAAGTTCTGGAATCTGCGTGGATCCACAAATTTCCACCCACCCCGCGTTCCCCAAAGTCTTACGAGAAAAATGGTACCTCACTTGTGTGGGTCGGCCTAGTGCCTGCGACAGGAAACGGCGCAAAACGCAACGTGGTCACACCTCAATTTCGCAGTGAAAAATGACCCTTTTTTGGCAAAGTGCCTAGCTGTAGTTTTTGAACCCTACCTCTGCCGGCACCTAGGGAAACCTAGCAAACCTATACATTTTTGAAAACTAGACACCCAGGGGAATCCAGGATGGGGTGACTTGACTGCCTCCCACCAGGTTCTGTTACCCAGAATCCCTTGCAAACATAACAAATTGTCAAAAACCACATTTTCCCCACATTTCTGTGGTGGAAAGTTCTGGAATCTGCGTGGATCCACAAATTTCCACCCACCCCGCGTTCCCAAAGTCTTACGAGAAAAATGGTACCTCACTTGTGTGGGTCGGCCTAGTGCCTGCGACAGGAAACGGCGCAAAACGCAACGTGGTCACACCTCAATTTCGCAGTGAAAAATGACCCTTTTTTGGCAAAGTGCCTAGCTGTAGTTTTTGAACCCTACCTCTGCCGGCACCTAGGGAAACCTAGCAAACCTATACATTTTTGAAAACTAGACACCCAGGGGAATCCAGGATGGGGTGACTTGACTGCCTCCCACCAGGTTCTGTTACCCAGAATCCCTTGCAAACATAACAAATTGTCAAAAAACCACATTTTCCCCACATTTCTGTGGTGGAAAGTTCTGGAATCTGCGTGGATCCACAAATTTCCACCCACCCCGCGTTCCCCAAAGTCTTACGAGAAAAATGGTACCTCACTTGTGTGGGTCGGCCTAGTGCCTGCGACAGGAAACGGCGCAAAACGCAACGTGGTCACACCTCAATTTCGCAGTGAAAAATGACCCTTTTTTGGCAAAGTGCCTAGCTGTAGTTTTTGAACCCTAGCTCTGCCGGCACCTAGGGAAACCTAGCAAACCTATACATTTTTGAAAACTAGACACCCAGGGGAATCCAGGATGGGGTGACTTGACTGCCTCCCACCAGGTTCTGTTACCCAGAATCCCTTGCAAACATAAAAAATTGTCAAAAACCACATTTTCCCCACATTTCTGTGGTGGAAAGTTCTGGAATCTGCGTGATCCACAAATTTCCACCCACCCCGCGTTCCCCAAAGTCTTACGAGAAAAATGGTACCTCACTTGTGTGGGTCGGCCTAGTGCCTGCGACAGGAAACGGCGCAAAACGCAACGTGGTCACACCTCAATTTCGCAGTGAAAATGACCCTTTTTGGCAAAGTGCCTAGCTGTAGTTTTTGAACCCTACCTCTGCCGGCACCTAGGGAAACCTAGCAAACCTATACATTTTTGAAAACTAGACACCCAGGGGAATCCAGGATGGGGTGACTTGACTGCCTCCCACCAGGTTCTGTTACCCAGAATCCCTTGCAAACATAAAAATTGTCAAAAAACCACATTTTCCCCACATTTCTGTGGTGGAAAGTTCTGAATCTGCGTGGATCCACAAATTTCCACCCACCCCGCGTTCCCCAAAGTCTTACGAGAAAAATGGTACCTCACTTGTGTGGGTCGGCCTAGTGCCTGCGACAGGAAACGGCGCAAAACGCAACGTGGTCACACCTCAATCTCGCAGTGAAAAATGACCCTTTTTGGCAAAGTGCCTAGCTGTAGTTTTTGAACCCTAGCTCTGCCGGCACCTAGGGAAACCTAGCAAACCTATACATTTTTGAAAACTAGACACCCAGGGGAATCCAGGATGGGGTGACTTGACTGCCTCCCACCAGGTTCTGTTACCCAGAATCCCTTGCAAACATAAAAATTGTCAAAAAACACATTTTCCCCACATTTCTGTGGTGGAAAGTTCTGGAATCTGCGTGGATCCACAAATTTCCACCCACCCCGCGTTCCCCAAAGTCTTACGAGAAAAATGGTACCTCACTTGTGTGGGTCGGCCTAGTGCCTGCGACAGGAAACGGCGCAAAACGCAACGTGGTCACACCTCAATTTCGCAGTGAAAAATGACCCTTTTTTGGCAAAGTGCCTAGCTGTAGTTTTTGAACCCTACCTCTGCCGGCACCTAGGGAAACCTAGCAAACCTATACATTTTTGAAAACTAGACACCCAGGGGAATCCAGGATGGGGTGACTTGACTGCCTCCCACCAGGTTCTGTTACCCAGAATCCCTTGCAAACATAACAAATTGTCAAAAACCACATTTTCCCCACATTTCTGTGGTGGAAAGTTCTGGAATCTGCGTGGATCCACAAATTTCCACCCACCCCGCGTTCCCCAAAGTCTTACGAGAAAAATGGTACCTCACTTGTGTGGGTCGGCCTAGTGCCTGCGACAGGAAACGGCGCAAAACGCAACGTGGTCACACCTCAATTTCGCAGTGAAAATGACCCTTTTTTGGCAAAGTGCCTAGCTGTAGTTTTTGAACCCTACCTCTGCCGGCACCTAGGGAAACCTAGCAAACCTATACATTTTTGAAAACTAGACACCCAGGGGAATCCAGGATGGGGTGACTTGACTGCCTCCCACCAGGTTCTGTTACCCAGAATCCCTTGCAAACATAACAAATTGTCAAAAAACCACATTTTCCCCACATTTCTGTGGTGGAAAGTTCTGGAATCTGCGTGATCCACAAATTTCCACCCACCCCGCGTTCCCCAAAGTCTTACGAGAAAATGGTACCTCACTTGTGTGGGTCGGCCTAGTGCCTGCGACAGGAAACGGCGCAAAACGCAACGTGGTCACACCTCAATTTCGCAGTGAAAATGACCCTTTTTGGCAAAGTGCCTAGCTGTAGTTTTTGAACCCTAGCTCTGCCGGCACCTAGGGAAACCTAGCAAACCTATACATTTTTGAAAACTAGACACCCAGGGGAATCCAGGATGGGGTGACTTGACTGCCTCCCACCAGGTTCTGTTACCCAGAATCCCTTGCAAACATAAAAAATTGTCAAAAAACCACATTTTCCCCACATTTCTGTGGTGGAAAGTTCTGGAATCTGCGTGGATCCACAAATTTCCACCCACCCCGCGTTCCCCAAAGTCTTACGAGAAAAATGGTACCTCACTTGTGTGGGTCGGCCTAGTGCCTGCGACAGGAAACGGCGCAAAACGCAACGTGGTCACACCTCAATTTCGCAGTGAAAATGACCCTTTTTTGGCAAAGTGCCTAGCTGTAGTTTTTGAACCCTACCTCTGCCGGCACCTAGGGAAACCTAGCAAACCTATACATTTTTGAAAACTAGACACCCAGGGGAATCCAGGATGGGGTGACTTGACTGCCTCCCACCAGGTTCTGTTACCCAGAATCCCTTGCAAACATAAAACATTGTCAAAAAAACCACATTTTCCCCACATTTCTGTGGTGGAAAGTTCTGGAATCTGCGTGGATCCACAAATTTCCACCCACCCCGCGTTCCCCAAAGTCTTACGAGAAAAATGGTACCTCACTTGTGTGGGTCGGCCTAGTGCCTGCGACAGGAAACGGCGCAAAACGCAACGTGGTCACACCTCAATTTCGCAGTGAAAAATGACCCTTTTTGGCAAAGTGCCTAGCTGTAGTTTTTGAACCCTAGCTCTGCCGGCACCTAGGGAAACCTAGCAAACCTATACATTTTTGAAAACTAGACACCCAGGGGAATCCAGGATGGGGTGACTTGACTGCCTCCCACCAGGTTCTGTTACCCAGAATCCCTTGCAAACCTAAAAAATTGTCAAACAAAACACATTTTCCCCACATTTCTGTGGTGGAAAGTTCTGGAATCTGCGTGGATCCACAAATTTCCACCCACCCCGCGTTCCCCAAAGTCTTACGAGAAAAATGGTACCTCACTTGTGTGGGTCGGCCTAGTGCCTGCGACAGGAAACGGCGCAAAACGCAACGTGGTCACACCTCAATTTCGCAGTGAAAAATGACCCTTTTTGGCAAAGTGCCTAGCTGTAGTTTTTGAACCCTACCTCTGCCGGCACCTAGGGAAACCTAGCAAACCTATACATTTTTGAAAACTAGACACCCAGGGGAATCCAGGATGGGGTGACTGGACTGCCTCCCACCAGGTTCTGTTACCCAGAATCCCTTGCAAACATAAAAATTGTCAAAAAAACCACATTTTCCCCACATTTCTGTGGTGGAAAGTTCTGGAATCTGCGTGGATCCACAAATTTCCACCCACCCCGCGTTCCCCAAAGTCTTACGAGAAAAATGGTACCTCACTTGTGTGGGTCGGCCTAGTGCCTGCGACAGGAAACGGCGCAAAACGCAACGTGGTCACACCTCAATTTCGCAGTGAAAAATGACCCTTTTTGGCAAAGTGCCTAGCTGTAGTTTTTGAACCCTAGCTCTGCCGGCACCTAGGGAAACCTAGCAAACCCATACATTTTTGAAAACTAGACACCCAGGGGAATCCAGGATGGGGTGACTTGACTGCCTCCCACCAGGTTCTGTTACCCAGAATCCCTTGCAAACCTAAACAATTAGTCTAAAAAATCACATTTTTCCCACATTTCTGTGGTGGAAAGTTCTGGAATCTGCGTGGACTCCACAAATTTCCACCCACCCCGCGTTCCCCAAAGTCTTCCGAGAAAAATGGTACCTCACTTGTGTGGGTCGGCCTAGTGCCTGCGACAGGAAACGGCGCAAAACGCAACGTGGTCACACCTCAATTTCGCAGTGAAAAATGACCTTTTTTGGCAAAGTGCCTAGCTGTAGTTTTTGAACCCTAGCTCTGCCGGCACCTAGGGAAACCTAGCAAACCTATACATTTTTGAAAACTAGACACCCAGGGGAATCCAGGATGGGGTGACTTGACTGCCTCCCACCAGGTTCTGTTACCCAGAATCCCTTGCAAACATCAATATTAGCTCAAAAATCACATTTTCCCCACATTTCTGTGGTGGAAAGTTCTGGAATCTGCGTGGCCTCACACAAATTTCCACCCACCCAGCGTTCCCCAAGGTCTTACGATAAAAATGGTACCTCACTTGTGTGGGTCGGCCTAGTGCCTGCGACAGGCAAGGCGCACAACGTAGTGAGGCGACCTCAAAATGGCCTTCACAAAACCACCTGGTTTTGCAAAGTCACCTGGGTTTTGGCCCGTGCTCGGCGTCCATCTAGGGAAACCTACCAAACCCACACATTTCTGAAAAGTAGACACCGGGGCTCCAGGAGGTATAGCTTGCGTGGATCTCCCAACGTTTCCTTACCCAGAATACCTGCAAACCTCAACTTTAGCTGAAAAATCACTTTTTCACTCATTTGTGTGGGAAAGTGTGGCATCACTGGCCTCACACATTTCCTACCACCCAGCGTTCCCCAGGTCTCCCGATAAAAATGGTGCCTCACTTGTGTGGGAGGCCCAAGTACCTGTGACAGGCAAGGCCCACAACGCATTGAGGCGACCTCAAATGGCCTTTCACAAAACCACCTGGTTTTGCAAGGGAGTCACCTGGGTTTTGGCCTCGCTCGCGGCCATCTAGGAAACCTACCAAACCCACACATTTCTGAAAAGTAGACACTGGGGGCTTCCAGGGAGGTATGGCTTGTGGATCCCCCAACGTTTCCTACCCAGAATCCCTGCAAACCTCAATTTTAGCTGAAAAATCACTTTTTCACACATTTCTGTGTGGGAAGTGTGCATCACTGGCCTCACACAAATTTCCTACCACCCAGCGTCCCCAGGTCTCCGAGAAAATGGTGCCTCACTTGTGTGGGAGGCCCAGTACTGCGACAGGCGGGCCCACAACGTAGTGAGGCGACCTCAAATGGCCTTCACTAAACCACCTGGTTTTGCAAGGGGTCACCTGGGTTTTGGCCCGTGCTCGGCGGCCATCTAGGAAACCTACCAACCCACACATTTCCGAAGTGCAGACACTCAGGGCTTCCAGGAGGCATGGCTTGCGTGGATCCCCAACGTTTCACCCAGAATCTCTGCAAACCTCACTTTTAGCTGAAAAATCACTTTTTTCACACATTTTTGCGTGGGAAAGTGTGGCATCACTGGCCTCACACAATCTCCTACACCCAGCGTTCCTCAGGTCTCCCGATAAAAATGGTGCCTCACTTGTGTGGGAGGCCCAGTACTTGCGATAGGCAAGGTCCACAACGTAGTGAGGCTGACCTCAAATGGCCTTCACTAAACCACCTGGTTTTGCAGTAAGTCACCTGGGTTTGGCTCGTGCTCGGCGGCCATCTAGGAAATCCCACAAACCCACACATTTCTGAACAGTAGACACCTGGGGCTTCCAGGAGGTATGGCTTGTGTGGATCTCCAACGTTCCTTACCCAGAATCCCCTGCAAACCTCAATTTTAGCTGAAAAATCACTTTTTTCAAACATTTTGTGTGGAAAGTGTGGCATCACTGGCCTCACACAATTTCCTACACCCAGCGTTCTCCCAGGTCTCTCGATACGAAATGGTGCCTCACTTGTGTGGGAGGCCCAGTACTCGCGACAGGCAAGGGCCCAAAACATTTTTTGATAGGCAATGTTGATGTTGCCTCAAAACGTTTTGTGTCCTTGCATGTCGCGGGTACTTGGGCCTCCCACACAAGTGAGGCACCATTTCTATCGGGAGACCTGGGGAACGCTGGGTGGTAGGAAATTGTGTGAGGCCAGTGATGCCACACTTTCCCACACAAAAATGTGTGAAAAAGTGATTTTTCAGCTAAAATTGAGGTTTGCAGGGTATTCTGGGTAAGGAAACGTTGGGGGATCCACGCAAGCTATACCTCCCTGGAAGCCCCCGGTGACTACTTTTCAGAAATGTGTGGGTTTGGTAGGTTTCTAGATGGCCGCCGAGCACGGAGCCAAAACCCAGGTGACTCCCTTGCAAAACCAGGTGGTTTTGTGAAAGGCCATTTTGAGGTCGCTCACTACGCTGTGGGCCCTTGCCTGTCGCGGTACTTGGGCCTCCCACACAAGTGAGGCACCATTTTTATCGGGAGACCTGGGGGAACGCTGGGTGGTAGGAAATTTGTGTGAGGCCAGTGATGCCACACTTTCCCACACAAAAATGTGTGAAAAAGTGATTTTTTCAGCTAAAATTGAGGTTTGCAGGGTATTCTGGGTAAGGAAACGTTGGGGGATCCATGCAAGCTATACCTCCCTGGAAGCCCCCGGGTGTCTACTTTTCAGAAATGTATGGGTTTGGTAGGTTTCCTAGATGGCCGCCGAGCACGGGGCCAAAAACCCAGGTGACTCCCTTGCAAAACCAGGTGGTTTTGTGAAAGGCCATTTTGAGGTTGCCTCACTACGTTGTGGGCCCTTGCCTGTCGCGGGTACTTGGGCCTCCCACACAAGTGAGGCACCATTTTTATCGGAAGACCTGGGGGAACGCTGGGTGGTAGGAAATTTGTGTGAGGCCAGTGATGCCACACTTTCCCACACAAAATGTGTGAAAAGTGATTTTTTCAGCTAAAATTGAGGTTTGCAGGGTATTCTGGGTAAGGAAACGTTGGGGGATCCACGCAAGCTATACCTCCCTGGAAGCCCCGGGTGTCGAATTTTCAGAAATGTGTGGTTTGGTAGGTTTCCCTAGAAGGCCGCCGAGCACGGGGCCAAAACCCAGGTGACTTCCTTGCAAAACCAGGTGGTTTTGTGAAAGGCCATTTTGAGGTCGCCTCACTACGTTGTGGGCCCTTGCCTGTCGCGGGTACTTGGGCCTCCCACACAAGTGAGGCACCATTTTTATCGGGAGACCTGGGGGAACGCTGGGTGGTAGGAAATTTGTGTGAGGCCAGTGATGCCACACTTTCCCACACAAAAATGTGTGAAAAAGTGATTTTTTTCAGCTAAAATTGAGGTTTGCAGGGTATTCTGGGTAAGGAAACGTTGGGGATCCACGCAAGCCATACCTCCCTGGAAGCCGCCGGGTGTCTACGTTTCAGAAATGTGTGGGTTTGGTAGGTTTCCTAGATGGCCGCCGAGCACGGGCCAAAACCCAGGTGACTCTCTTGCAAAACCAGGTGGTTTTGTGAAAGGCCATTTTGAGGTCGCCTCACTACGTTGTGGGCCCTTGCCTGTCGCGGGTACTTGGGCCTCCCACACAAGTGAGGCACCATTTTTATCGGGAGACCTGGGGGAACGCTGGGTGGTAGGAAATTTGTGTGAGGCCAGTGATGCCACACTTTCCCACACAAAAATGTGTGAAAAAGTGATTTTTTCAGCTAAAATTGAGGTTTGCAGGGTATTCTGGGTAAGGAAACGTCGGGGATCCATGCAAGCCATACCTCCCTGGAAGCCCCCGGGTGTCTACTTTTCAGAAATGTGTGGGTTTGGTAGGTTTCCCTAGGTGGCCGCCGAGCCCCGGGCCAAAAACCCAGGTGACCCCCTTGCAAAACCAGGTCATTTTGAGATAATGTGTTGTTTATTTCTGCAGCGTGAACATTTTGGCACAATATTGCAAGGAAAATGTGACAGACATTTTGAGGTTTGCAGGACATTGTGGGTACCATAACTTGTTGGGATCCACAAGAGAGATATCACCATGTACTCCCATGGGTGTTTCGCTTACGACAATATCTACAGTTGGTAGGTTATTCTTAGACGGAATGTACACCTTGGCAGACAGACTAAAAAGACAAAGATTACTGCACAGCCATCTATTCCTCAAGCACACACACATACTGGTTGGATTTGGCATGAGGGCAAGTGATGGTTCAGTATATACAATTTTATTAACAAGAGATTTCACAAAAATGAAATGCACTGTCAATAATTGAAAGGACAAAAACTGAACCAGTGACTTGCAGCTCGTGAGCTGTAAAGCCACGTCAAGGCCCCAACCGCTTTACAGGCCATTCACACACCTTTCATACGTGATACACACAAGACCATTCACACCACCAGGCACGAAACAAACACATTACAACATTCACAAAAAGGGACAAGGTACACCCTGCTTGAGAAAGACAAAAAAAATATTACTGCACAGCCATCTAATCCTCAAGCACACACACATACTGGTTGGATTTGGCACGAGGGTGAGTGATGGTTCAGTATATACAATTGTATTAACAAGTGATTTCACAAAAATGAAATGCACTGTTAATAATTGAAAGGACGAGAAACTGAACCATTGACTCACAGCTCGTGAGCTGTAAAGCCACGACAAGGCACCAACCTCTTTACAGGCCATTCATACACCTTTCATATGTGTGACAAATACAAAACCATTCACACCACCAGCCGCGGGCCCATCACATTACAACACTCACACCAGCAGACAGCGCCATTCAAGGGCCCATCACTTTCACACGCCCACATTCCTAACACAGCAACCACACAAGCTGATGGATTGCGTGGAGTGTCACTCGGCTAGCAGTGTGTGTAGTGACCAGCAGCAAGTCACTACTCACACACTGCCAGCCGAGCGCCAGTCCACGCACACCGCCAGCCAAGCGCCACTCCACGCACACCGCCAGCCAAGCGCCACTCCACGCACACCGCCAGCCAAGCGCCACTCCACGCACACCGCCAGCCAAGCGCCACTCCACGCACACCGCCAGCCAAGCGCCACTCCACGCACACCGCCAGCCTAGCGCCACTCCACGCACACCGCCAGCCAAGCACCACTCCATGCACACCGCCAGCCAAGAGCCACTCCCCGCACACCGCCAGCCAAGCGCCACTCCACGCACACCGCCAGCCAAGCACCAGCCTACACACACCACCATCACATTTAGGATTTTTTTATACAAAAAAGAAAACACAAACAAATTGCAAATAGATACAAATCTACTAACACAAAATCAGAAACTAAATACATTGCACTAATGCCAACCTTGAAACAGAACAACAATTCTTAAACATTACAGACCAGGCAGTTCACTTTACCACTCATGGTTGCTCCCAATAATTCTTTTGCTTGTGGTACGCTCTATAACAAGCAGGCACACACAGCCCAGGGTTAGAAGGACACTCAGGGCAGTACATACGAGTCTCCTTCCGCGTACCTCTTCGCCAACAGACTCTACATCTCCTAGTGGGAAAGTCTTTTGAGGATGTAGGAGGAATGTGATCAGGAAAGTGGCGATCTTCAATCGAGCCACATCCTCCACCACTCCAACTCTAGGAACACTTGCCTGTTCCACAACAACAAGGCTGCCTATGACAGACTCCTGAAACTGAACAAAAGTCAACTTTGACGCAGGAGAACACTCCTTGAACACAACAAAAGCATTGAAAGTTGCTAAATTGAAGAGATGGATGGCCAACTTCTTATACCAAATGTAAGACTTACGAATAGCAGTGTAAGGTTCCAACCTCTGATCTACTCTATCAACACCACCCATGTGCTTATTGTAGTCTAAAATGCACACAGGTTTGCGCACTTCAGCAATCTGACCCCAAACAGCCACAGGTGAAGTACTCTCATCATGGATGGTAGTCAGCATTTACACATCCCTCCTGTCCACAAATTTCACAGCTAGCAGTTCCTCACTACGCAAGGCACTGCACTGTCCCCTCTGAAGTTTTTTGCAAACAAGCTCTTTTGGATAACCTTTACGGTTAGAGCGGATTGTGCCACAAGCAAAAGTGTCCACTTTGAACAATTCCTTAAACAATTGCACAGCAGTGTAGAAGTTATCAAGGTACAAATGGTGGCCTCTGTTAAACAGTCCTCTAGCAAGATCCCACACAATTTTCTCTGAAACTCCAAAAGTGGACGGACAACCGGGGGTCAATAGTGGAATCCCTACCAGTGTACACACGCAAATTAAAAACATATCCTGTCCTACTCTCAGACAACATATACAGCTTAATTCCATAGCGTGCCCTCTTGCTAGGAATGTACTGCCTAAAAACCAAACGGCCCTTGAACAGGACCAAAGACTCATCAATAGATATTTCTTTCCCTGGAGTATAGATCTCTGAAAATCGATCTACAAAGTGATCAAGAACAGGCCGAATCTTAAAAAGACGGTCACATTCAGGGTGATCTCGTGGCAACGCCAAACCATTATCAACAAAATGCAGCATCCGAAGCAAAAGTAAATACCGATCACGAGTCATAACTGCAGGAAATATGGCCGTTGCCATCAAGGGACTGGTAGACCAATATATGAACCCATGGACGGCTTCCTTATCAAACCCATCAAAAAAGTCAAACCCAAAAACTTCTTCATCTCTTCCAGATTTGTGGGACTCCACCGGGTAGCTCTAGAATGGGGCCTAAGTCTGGCACTGTTGTCCTCAAAAACTGTTCAGCATACAAATTAGTCTGCTCAACAATCTCACCCAAAAATACATCATCCATAAACAACTGAAAATACTGTATAGGCAAATAATGTTCACAATCCACTCTACACCCTGCATAACCACTAAAGGCAGGCAACACCGGCTGCACCATGTTTGGATCAACCCAGAGTCCAGCACTTCCAGTAGGAAGCCTAGCAGCCCCAGGCTGCAATCCAGATGCCTCTTGCACCATCGGCACAGTAGTATCCTCCTCTAAATCAGGCACTTCATCTGCACTGAGAGTACCTTCATCATCCGATGATTCCATGTGGAGAGAAAACTCACTGCCTGAATCTTCCCCTCCCTCCTCTCCCTCAGACGCACTGTCAGCCTCATAATCCTGCTCAGAGGAAGATTCAAGAAGCAAACCAACCACCTGCTGAGCAGTAATTCTACGGCTAGCCATAATGCTTACTAATAAAGGTTACTTGTCAAACAAGTCAACAACAACAAACCCTTTGTAAAAAAAAGAAATAAACAAAATGTAGCTTTATCACAAAGACCTATATACTCCAACACTATACCACTCACGTGACAGAAGCAGCTAGACTCACCACCACCTACTCTGCACAGACACAGTAAGGATCAACAATATCCCACTAAAAAAGAAGAAGAAAAAAATTACACATAAGATAATGCAAAACATTGCAAAGAATTTCATGCTCTGAACACTAACAAATATGCTGCCATTATGGCACCACTTACAAAAAAATTCATTCATGCATGACAATAATACTCATTTGGAGTACACACAACAAAAATATTTTTCTTACCAAATAAATGCAATTACGCAAAACTGCAGAACCACCACTGCCGAAACCGCAAACAGGAATCAAAAGCTTTACACTAGAATAAAAAGGAGGAAAAAAACATTACAATCACATATGCAAATAATGCACCAGTCCACACACAATCCACCAGCCAAGCTAAGGGGTAGGTGGGCCTAACAGTATAAATAAAATATTCACCCCCGTAAAAGGGGAGCAACCCTTGCCCTTTTGGCCACTCCCCAACACAAAAATAAAAAAAACCCTGGTGCCTAGTGGGCATTCCTGCTGCACGATCACATGATCGTGCAGCAGGAATGCACAAAGAGGCATCGGGGAAAGGAAAACCCTTTCCTTTCCCTCGATGCCTCTTTTGATACAAACCCCCCTCCCCGAGCCAAACCTCACCTGATTTCCGACGCGCTGGAAGCAAATGGCTTCCAGCGCGTCGGGAAGAAAGGGAAACCCTCAATGATGTCAGCGCGCTGACGTCATTGATGGGGCGGGGGAGGCAGGGGAAGCCCTTCCCCTGTCTCCCCCACAAAAACCTAACGATCGGATTCCCACGGGGGGAGCGCCAGTGCTTCCCCCGTGGGTGGTCTTATGACGAGCTGGACTCGTCATGAGCACACGAGCACTGTGTGCCATGACGAGTCCAGCTCGTCATAAGCACCGAAGGGGTTAAAGAACCAAGCACTGCACATTAATTCCCCCTGTGGAGTGGCAGAATTTATTAGTAATTACGCGTTACAAGAGTAACAGGGAATTACAAAATTCCTCCGATTCTGCTGGTGGAATTATATATTTCCTAATTAGTACAAGATCACAGAGATCAAATGAAGCCCGTAGCTTATTACTTTTCTGCCTGTGACACAGTCAAGGTGGATCTTCCGCTGGTTTAACAGCTGTAGAACTGTCACCTATATTATAGAAGCCTCTGAAAATATTGTCCCCAGCTCTACCCTCATTGAGACTCAGCCCCATGATGTAGTTGCTAATCTGCTCACCACTAAAACCCCAAATCTATTTACAGCCCGATTGTCCAAGTTTGAAATTGTCTACGACTTATATTATCCTAGTCCTCTGTCATGTCTCAAACTCAGCTTTCTTGTTACCCAGAGACCAAGATGAGGAGCCCCATGACTTCTTACTAGATACCAACCAACTAAGCCCATGTTGATGTCTTTGATGCACCAATATTCAGTTGTGAACTCCTATACTTTGTTGATGGTTCATGTCTCTGAAATGATCATTGCATGTTTTTGCTCTAAGTAAACGATTTGAAGTTGCTGAGGGTCATTGTTTATCCCAAGTGCACTGTGCTCAAGTTGCCAAAACGATTGTTCTAACTCTGTGCTTATCTATACAAAAAAGTGTTGCCATATTTAATGATTCTGAAGGAAGTGACCCGAAAAGGGCCACCGGGTCACTCACGACCACCTTCTCTGCCTTCCTACAAATGAAGAGTCGGTCAGACAGTAGAGACTACAAACCAAATTATTTATTGATCAATACACTGCAGCGGAGCCCAGTCTGACCAGCCTCCTGGGATGGCTGTCGAGGGACTGAACCCCGTAAGCATACAATTACATTATGTACGTTGAGAAAACCACAAAGGCCCGCCTACTATGGAAAAACACTAGCAGGTGTCGTAATACAATGGGGGTACAGAGCATAAGTTTCGATTCTGCAGCCGGGCCCAAGGTTGTCTGGCCTATCCTCCCTACCAGACAGGTGGGAGAAGGACTCCATCTAACAAGAAAGGCATGCACTAACGAGGACACTTGCAATTACAGAAAGAAAAGCTCAACCTTGGGAAACGAAACTTACCAAGGACCGTTTTCTCGAAAATAACCAAGCAGCAGTTTCAATTATAATACAAAATGGCGTCCAGATTACAAGATGGTTTCGCGAATGCTAAAATATACAGACAAGAGGGCCCCTCAGTATTAACAAACCCTCCTGTTAGCATGAGCTAACCATCTACAATCGAAAACCAAAGCAAAACATAAATGAATAATAAAGCACATAGCTGTTTTATGCACGTCATGTCGTCAACAGTAGGAATGTGTTCCAGGAGAAGAGAAGATGTTTCGAAGATACCCTCGTCTGTAGCCATTATTTCATCTATTTCTTTCTGTAACATTATTGCAGCATTGGTATCATGAATCGATATCTTTCCCTTTGGAGTCAATACAGAGATACAATATGTGCAGCACATTGGAAGACATTGAATAAGGACACAGCAAAGTATGAATATAGCAACGAGATATATTGCTTTTTCTATTAGCCAACCCCATGTTCCAAAAAGGGACCAACTCCAATTACCTGGTTCCATGCCTTTGACATTCTCAATAATGTCCAAGATATGCTTAGTGATATTCTTTTCCATATTTGTTATTCCCACTACGCACTGATCGCCAATAACTGCGCATGCACCACCATTTTTTGCTGAAATAAAATCAACTGCATATCTAGTTTGTTCAGAATAGATCCTCATACTCTCTAATTGAATGGTGATGTCACGTAGAGCTGCTACTGTGGTATTTGACAATATCTGCAACTTACAGCCAAAATATTCCCGAGCCTTTTCAGTCCTACTCATAGCCATTCCCCCCCAAAGTGAAAATAGCAGACAGGATATAACCAAAAGTAATACCATTACTGTAACTGTTGATCTCAATATCTGTCACTCCTTTGCAAAATTCCTTTGTAAGTGTTCTCTTCACCTATTTCACCTGTCTGTGAGCATATTTACAATGGACCCCCAGGGGCAGCACCATCCCAAGAGCTACATCATTGGTGCCATTATGAACATTTGAGTACGTTCCATTAGTTAAAAAGAAGAACCAGGGATGGGCATATATCGGTCTGTCATAGTTCACAGCTGAATAGCGAGAATTACCTGTGATGGTGTCAGAACCTTTCAAACCTTTCAAAGGGAATGTCTCTTTAGATATGATCACCCCTGAGCAATTGATATACAATATGGTATCAGTGCTATTTATGATGGGGCAACAGGCAGGATAATAACCAGCTTTTCGAGGAACCGTCACTTCTTTATAATGCCATCCCACCAACGTAATATTTTGCTCTTCCAAATAGAATTTATCACAATATGAATTATTGTCACAACCGGGATAACCTGTTCCTGTGGGCTGACGATGGTACAAGCATGGCCCTGGTTAGCCAAACCCAAACTCCTGTTTTACGTCAACAAAATTTGTCGGCTTAGAATATGTGTAATTTACCAAAGACAAAGGATAAGCAGTCCATAGGCTAGTTACAGATTCAGTAGGATAACAAGCGACACCATTACCAAAAAATCTCTTATGGGTATCTAAAAAAACATTACTAGAAAGCATTCTCTTCCGTCTTGGTGTGAAAAAGATATCATTGTCAGGAGTAGGCGAGTTACATGCATATTCTAACGCCCAAAGAACCCCACAAAAGATAATCATCAGCAGAATAGCAAAAAGAAGGAATATTACTCTCCGCTGTTTTACCCATGATGATCAGGGCAAAACAACAAGACCCAATGGCTGTTCTTCATCAATCATTGGCCTGCCAAAAGGATGCATGATAGCAGAACAAGAAGGTATTGGTAATATAGCACAACACACTGTAGAGAGGGGGGACGGGGAGCTATTAGAAAGAAACTAGGTCCAGTACCATTGCTCCCAAGGACTAACGTGGTATACACTGGGGGGTAGCTGTTCCTAAAAAAGGAAAGAGAGTGGCAACCTATTCTGGTTTGCACATAAGTGTAGGAGTTGTCTGTCTCAATAAAGTTGGGATGTTTTAGTAAAAGGGGGAATTTCTCCTTTTGTATATAGTGCCCTCACACACCCTTGCGAGTGTCATGCTTCATCATCGGGCGTTGCTCCTCGTGGGGGTGGCCCTGCTGTCCCCCACGGGCCCCGCGAGAGGGCTCTTTATCGGAGATCTTTTAAGGAGACGCCGCAGTTGTGCATGCGGGTGTGTGGGCCTAGAACAGTGAGTTAAAATTACCAGCCGGTACCCCAAACCCTAGTTTTATTCTGGGGTCCGGATGATAAGGTTAAAAATACAATGGATATGGAGCTCCTCTTGGAAAAAAATGTAGAGGGGGGGATAAATGTGAATGTAATCCCTTCGCTCTCAATATCTGTGAGGGTGTATAAAAAAGGATAGGGTCAACATGTTTCGCGCATCGTAAAGGTCCCTAAGGGATCCATAGGTGCTTCGTCAGGACCAAAAAAGGTGAAAATAATAATTATGGAAAGGAAAGTGACCAGGGATCAGGGACAAAAGAGACCCCTGTATACCTGTGATACCTATAATCAGGTGCAGATGCGTCTCAGCGCTAGTAGGAACGTGTACTTCAAGTTCCTTTGCCCAACCTAGTGATATGGAGAAAGGAAGAGAGAGACATACAAACATATAAAAAAATTCCAATGTGGAACACACTTGTTTCATTTAAAATGCTAGCACTCACTAGGACTCAAATGTGCTCGTGGTATGATATTCGAGTCCACAAGCATACTGGATGGGCATGCTTTGAGAGGAGTGCCAATGTAGACTTGTTGCCAATGAGCAAACACACTCGCATTAGGTGCGCGGCTACCTGTGCGGTGAAAGTCACACAGGGGTGGTGTCATTATCAAAAAGCTGAGCTTAATCAAATGCGACGGGGTACAAACACTAACACCACTGATATTATTCTCTTGCGGTTGGAACAGTGCAGTGTTGTTGAAAGTGGACAGAAGCTATGCGGCAGGCTCTACTCATATGGATTTATAGTGGGGATTGTGTCGCCGTACTAACGAATTCGATGCACAATTCACATACAGTGCGGTCGTTGCTACGACGATGATAAGAAGCACCAAATTAGTGGAGGGGCATGTTTATAGCTCAAGGCTGATGTCTGCAACAACCACGTCTCATGTCTCACAAATAAGGCAGAGACGCTGTGTCAGTCGTAGCGCAAGGTTATGAAAACGCTCGGTAAATTGTTGTCATGCAGTAAGGATAGAAAAGCTACCCCCGATTTGGAAGCGGAGGGCCGCGTCGGCGTTCACAGTGGCTAAGAAGGAGAGTATCTGAGGGGGTGGGGGGAACAAAAAGAAAAAGAAAGAAAAGGGAAAATAACAGTTGGGTGCTGAAAATCCCATCCTACCCAAGTAGTCACAAACCCCTTACCTGAGATCCAGGAAGAGTGTCAGCTGGGAGGAAACGTACAGTCACTCGTTCCCTCTGATGCCCGGTACCTGCCCATCCGTCTGGGAATCGCCTGTGTGAGCTGGGGAGCCCCGGGTGCCGTGTTATAGCGTCCGGACTCAGACTAGGCGGAAGTCACGTGGTGGGGGGCGGGACTAAGGTTACGTGACAGCGTGGGGCGCGGTGGAATAGTAACACCTAGCCTGCTCATGTGTTAGAGAAAGGAAACTTTCTCGGCGGCCATATTGGAATGGTGCAAGAATGTTCAGTAACTGTCTAGGAAACACAGTAGTCCATATAAATGAGGTATAGGGAGATGGATTGGAAACACAACGTAGGTTGTAAAGTCTTAGAAAAACACCTTGGAATAGACAAGTGTAACCACGGGATAAAAATGCTCGTAATGAAGGCAAAAGTGTAAAAATTGTTTTGCAAAAACATAAACTACTGGGATGTGATAGAATTCCTTAAAGATTTCATTGCCCAGTTGTAATTCATATTGACGATGATGGTGATAGTGGAGATGGTATGCTGCTCATCTGGATAGAGGTGAAGTGGGAATCCAGCTGTGGGATAGAGGCGGTCATCAGCTGATAAAAATTGATTGGGGAACAGTGACACGCCAAAGAAGTACATCGGAGATGACCATGTTAAGAGGGTCTCAATCCTGATGTCGGCTATGGAGGGGTAGGTCATGAGCAGAGCGAGAGAGGAGGGGTATACCTCTGAACTAAGGGCGGTGTGGATCTGCGGAGGAGTCACTGAGTCGCACCCCCTGCTAATTATTGTTATTGGAAGTGAGCGTGCCAAGGCAGTAGTTAGCGTCAGTGATGTCAGGGAATGGGTCTAGGAACGTCCATCGGACCTAAGGCATTAGTTCCACCCACGGTATTTCATCATTTAGCCCCTCAGTGTTGGTCTTCAATCTATGGACCCAGCGTTGTTCCCGTCTGAATAAAGTGCTGTTTGTCCATCGGGGGTTGGACTCAATAATAGTCCATCTTAGACTTTCAGGGTTATGGTTTTTTGCGGAGAAATGGCTCAGTAATTTGGTGTTGGTTTTCCTACAACGTATTGTGCTTTTGTGCTCCCCAATCCTGATCTTAACTGGTCTGGTGGTCATACCCACATATCTTTCACCACAGGGGCACGTGATAGTGTAGATACAGTTTTTTGTGTTACAATTGGTGTGTCTTGTCTGATGCCAAGGTCTAGCCAGACCAAGGTCAATCTGTTTGGAGGCCGAGGTGAGTGGACACACAGAGCAAGAACCGCAAGGGAAGTGTCCTTGCACCGGTGGTAGAGCCCACAGGGTCGGTTGAGTGGTGGGGGATGTTCTTGGACGTGTATGGACCAACAGATCTTTTAGGCTCTGGGTGCGTTTGAATGCAAATACTGGCGGTGGTCCAGGAGTAAAGGTCCCTGTTTCTAGGATACCCCAGTGTTTCCTTATCATTTTCTGAATTTTGTTCGAGCTGGGCGTAAATGTGGTCACACATGTGAGTGCCTCTGATTTGGGTCTATCCTTCACTTCGAGGAGGGCCTCTATATGGTTATTACAGGCTCGTTTGTGTGCTTGACGTATTATTTTCCTCGGGTAGTGTTGGTCAGCCAGGTTATTTGATAGAATTTCTGATTGCTTTTCGAACTCTGTAAGGGTATCACAATTCCTGCGCAGTCGTAGGAACTGGCCCACTGGTAGGTTGTTCCTCAGTGCTTTAGGATGATGACTGCCGAAAACAAGTAGACTGTTTCTGTCTGTGGGTTTCCTGTAGTTTGTTGTGTGTAGGACCCCATTGTCTAGGGAGATCAGAAGATCTAAAAAGGGTATGTTTTCATGTGACCTATTACTGGAAAATCGTAAGTAGGGATCTAATGTGTTAACCCACTCACAGAATGTGATGCATTGTTCTTCATCACCTCTCCAGCAAAGCAGACTGTCGTCGATATATCGACACCACATCAGTATGTTGTTTCTGTGGGGATTGTTCTCTCCTAGGATGTACTTGTCCTCAAAACTAGCCATATAGAGGCAGGCTAGACTAGGAGCGAAGGTGCTCCCCGTGCTGGTACCCTGGATCTGGTGGTACAACTGTGTGTGGAAGGCAAAGAAATTCTCTTTGAGGGCTATGGAGGCACATTCGCAAATGAAGGAGATTGGTGTTTCATAAGGCCATGGTTCAACATTCTGCAGGGTGGACTCAAGTACTTCCAAGGTGGCATCTTGGGGAATATTCGTGTAGAGTGCCTCTATATCTAATTTCACTAACAGGTCTATGTTTTCTGGTTCGGGGAAGTCTCTTATGAGGTTGAGTACCTCAGTAGTGTCCCTGAGATACGATGGGGTTTTCGTGACCAGTGGGCGCAGGTAGAAGTCGCAGTATTTGCTGAGGGGTTCCAGCAAAGAGTCAATATCGGACACAATGGGACGTCCAGGTGGTGGGTTGGTTCCTTTGTGGATCTTGGGTAGGGTATAGTAGTACGGAATCCGGGGATCGTCATTGATGAGGAAATCCGCTTCCTGTCGAGAGATCCAGCCCTCTGTTTCCGCCTCATTGACTATGCCCTTAATCCTGGTGGTGAGTCGCATCGTAGGGTCTTCTGTGATGGGTTGGTAATATTTTGTGTCATTGAGTTGACGGAGGCATTCTGCATCGTATGTGCCTATGTCCTGTATTACAGTGGCACCGCCTTTATCGGCTGGTTTCAGAATGATACTGGTATCATCTGTGATGGCTTTGAGTAGAGTTCTTTCTTCATTGGACATGTTGTTAAAGGGGCATCTATTGGTCATGGCTCCGACATCCTTCAAAATGGCCTGTTCGAAGGTGAGAAGTTCATTGGGTGTCATGGCTGCTGTAGGAGTGAATTTGGATTTTTTTCTTAGACCAGTTTCAGTAGTAGGGTTCTCCGGTTTGTCCTGGAAGTAGGCCTTAAGCCTTATTTTCCTAAAGAATTGGTGAAGTTCCTGGTGGAGTCTAAATGAATCTTCAGAGGGGGTGGGAACGAAGCCCAGGCCCTTCTCCAAGAGCTTGGATTCGCCCTCCGTTAGTTGTCTGGAAGATAGATTCACTACTAAGGTTTCTGCCCCATGGTTTTGCTTCGTAGTGTCATTGGTTCCGGATCCTGCCACTGGACCGTCTTGAATCCTCCTCTTCTTCTGCCTCTTCCTTTGCCCCTCCCTCTGTTGTGAAAAGGGGGTTGGGAATTGGTGGTATTGTGGTACTTGTAGGTGGTGTCCTGGTGGCATGTTCCACATTGGTGGGGGTCCCATCCACTGTCCAGGGTATAGCGGTGGTTGGAATGGTTGTGATGGGAAATTATGGAATAGGGGTGGTGGATGTTGTTTCTGTGTCCCCCTTGAACGAGGTGTGTAGTTTCTGCCCTCGTAGCTAGAGTCGCTGCTTGTCGATCCGGATCTCTTTGAGTGGTTGCTGCAACCTTCGTCAGATGATGTTGTCTCATAGTTCTGGATCACATAGTCCTCTTTGGTGTATGGGTATACTCTTTCTTTGTTGAAGCGTTTGATGTCCTTCTGGAGCTTGGTGATCTTTTGTTTTGTAAGGAACTCCTTATGTTCGTTAATTTCCTCATTAATTTCAGCCATTCATGATTTAAATGCTGTAACTGAAATCCCTGCTCTGAGTCCATTTTCAGCTAAGGTTATTTGTATTAGGAGTACATCCGATAGCCGCTTGGCTATATTAATTATTAAAACGAGCCAGTCTCGTGTGCATTTCCATGCTATCTTAGACCATTCTCTGCGGAACGTCAGATCTTCCAGAAAAATTCTTGGGGAGAGGGTCACTAGGAGGCCATTGGGGGCTATATTGACCCTTAGATACTCCGTCATGATTATCCTGTGTAGTGCTGTTTTAATCTGTAGTTTCCTGAGCGATTGTAGGGCTTTCCAGTCGTTGTTCTTGCTCCCTGTAGCTGCGCTACCATCCTCAGCCAGGAGAGAGGGTGCTCTAAGAATTTCTGCCACTATATCATCATCAAAGCTCAAGCCCGGGTTGTCCATGGTCAGGGGTGTGTGTGCCTAAATAAATACTCAATGGCATGAGTGTAGTGGTTATGATGCCAAGAGGTGGCAGTGATGAAAATAGCTAGAGGAAAGATAGATTATATGTCCCACGGCTGGCTGCCGTACTAAATCACAACACACTGTAGAGAGGGGGGACGGGGAGCTATTAGAAAGAAACTAGGTCCAGTACCATTGCTCCCAAGGACTAACGTGGTATACACTGGCGGGTAGCTGTTCCTAAAAAAGAAAAGAGAGTGGCAACCTATTCTGGTTTGCACATAAGTGTAGGAGTTGTCTGTCTCAATAAAGTTGGGATGTTTTAGTAAAAGGGGGAATTTCTCCTTTGTATATAGTGCCCTCACACACCCTTGCGAGTGTCATGCTTCATCATCGGGCGTTGCTCCTCATGGGGGTGGCGCTGCTGTCCCCCATGGGCCCCGCGAGAGGGCTCTTTATAGGAGATCTTTTAAGGAGACGCCGCAGTTGTGCATGCGGGTGTGTGGGCCTAGAACAGTGAGTGAAAAAGTGAGTTAAAATTACCAGCCGGTACCCCAAACCCTAGTTTTATTCGGCGATCCGTATGATAAGGTTAAAAATACAATGGATATGGAGCTCCTCTTGGAAAAAAATGTAGAGGGGGGGATAAATGTAAATGTAATCCCGTCGCTCTCAATATCTGTGAGGGTGTATAAAACAGGATAGGGTCAACATGTTTCGCGCATCGTAAAGGTCCCTAAGGGATCCATGGGCGCTTCGTCAGGACCAAAAAAGGTGAAAATAATAATTATGGAAAGGAAAGTGACCAAGGATCAGGGACAAAAGAGACCCCTGTATACCTGTGATACCTATAATCAGGTGCAGATGCGTTTCAGCGCTAGTAGGAACGTGTACTTCAAGTTCCTTTGCCCAACCTAGTGATATGGAGAAAGGAAGAGAGAGACATACAAACATATAAAAAAATTCCAATGTGGAACACACTTGTTTCATTTAAAATTCTAGCACTCACTAGGAGTCAAATGTGCTCATGGTATGATATTCGAGTCCACAAGCATACTGGATGGGCATGCTTTGAGAGGAGTGCCAATGTAGACTTGTTGCCAATGAGCAAACACACTCGCATAAGGTGTGCAGCTACGTGTGCGGTGAAAGTCACACAGGGGTGGTGTCATTATCAAAAAGCTGCGCTTAATCAAATGCGACGGGGTACAAACACTCACACCACTGATATTATTCTCTTGCGGTTGGAACAGTGCAGTGTTGTTGAAAGTGGACAGAAGCTATGCAGCAGGCTCTACTCATATGGAGTTATAGTGGGGATTGTGTCGCCGTACTAACGAATTCGATGCACAATTCACATACAGTGCGGTCGTTGCTACGACGATGTTAAGAGGCACCAAATTAGTGGAGGGGCGTGTTTATAGCTCGAGGCTGATGTCTGCAACAACCACGTCTCATGTCTCACAAATAAGGCAGAGACGCTGTGTCAGTCGTAGCGCAAGGTTATGAAAACGCTCGGTAATTTGTGGTCATGCAGTAAAGATAGAAAACCTACCCCCGATTTGGAAGCGGAGGGCCGCGTCGGCGTTCACAGCGGCTAAGAAGGAGAGTATCTGAGGGGGTGGGGTGGGGGGAACAAAAAGAAAAAGAAAGAAAAGGGAAAATAACAGTTGGGTGCTGAAAATCCCATCCTACCCAAGTAGTCACGAACCCTTTACCTGAGATCCAGGAAGAGTGTCAGCTGGGAGGAAACTTACAGTCACTGCTCCCTCTGATGCCCGATACCTGCCCGTCCGTCTGGGAATCGCCTGTGTGAGCTGGGGAGCCCGGGTGCCATGTTATAGCGTCCGGACTCAGACTAGGCGGAAGTCACGTGGTGGGGGGCGGGACTAAGGTTACGTGACAGCGTGGAGCACGGTGGAATAGTAACACCTGGCCTGCTCATGTGGTAGAGAAAGGAAACTTTCTCGGCGGCCATATTGGAATGGTGCAAGAACGTTCAGTAACTGTCTAGGAAACACAGTAGTCCATATAAATGAGGCATAGGGAGATGGATTGGAAACACAACGTAGGTTGTAAAGTCTTAGAAAAACACCTTGAAATAGACATGTGTAACCACGGGATAAAAATGCTCGTAATAAAGGCAAAAGTGTAAAAATTGTTTTGTAAAAACGTAAACTACTGGGATGTGATAGAATTCCTTAAAGATTTCATTGCCCAGTTGTAATTCATATTGACGATGATGGTGATAGTGGAGATGGTATGCTGCTCATCTGGATAGAGGTGAAGTGGGAATCCAGCTGTGGGATTGAGGCGGTCATCAGCTGATAAAAATTGATTGGGGAACAGTGACACGCCAAAGAAGTACATTGGAGATGACCATGTTAAGAGGGTCTCAATACTGATGTCGGCTACGGAGGGGTAGGTCATGAACAGAGCGAGAGAGGAGGAGTATACCGCTGAACTAAGGGCGGTGGGGATCTGCGCAGGAGTCACTGAGTCGAACCGCCTGCTAATTATTGTTATTGGAAGTGAGCGTGCCAAGGCAGTAGTTAGTGTCAGTGATGTCAGGGAATGGGTTTAGGAACGTCCATCGGACCTAAGGCATTTAATAACATGTCCAATGAAGAAAGAACTCTACTCAAAGCCATCACAGATGATACCAGTATCATTCTGAAACCAGCCGATAAAGGCGGTGCCACTGTAATACAGGACATAGGCACATACGATGCAGAATGCCTCCGTCAACTCAATGACACAAAATATTACCAACTCATCACAGAAGACCCTACGATGCGACTCACCACCAGGATTAAGGGCATAGTCAATGAGGCGGAAACAGAGGGCTGGATCTCTCGACAGGAAGCGGATTTCCGCATCAATGACGATCCCCGGATTCCGTACTAATATACCCTACCCAAGATCAACAAAGGAACCAACCCACCACCTGGACGTCCCATTGTGTCCGGTATTGAATCTTTGCTGGAACCCCTCAGCAAATACTGCGACTTCTACCTGCGCCCACTGGTCACGAAAACCCCTTTGTATCTCAGGGACACTACTGAGGTACTCAACCTCATAAGAGACTTCGCCGAACCAGAAAACATAGACCTGTTAGTGACATTAGATGTAGAGGCACTCTACACGAATATTCCCCAAGATGCCACCTTGGAAGTACTTGAGTCCACCCTGCAGAATGTTGAACCATGGCCTTATGAAACACCAATCTCCTTCATTTGCGAATGTGCCTCCATAGCCCTCAAAGAGAATTTCTTTGCCTTCCACACACAGTTGTACCACCAGATCCAGGGTACCAGCACGGGGAGCACCTTCGCTCCTAGTCTAGCCTGCCTCTATATGGCTAGTTTTGAGGACAAGTACATCCTAGGAGAGAACAATCCCCACAGAAACAAAATACTGATGTGGCGTCGATATATCGACGACATTCTGCTTTTCTGGAGAGGAGATGAAGAACAATGTATCACATTCTGTGAGTGGGTTAACACATTAGATCCCTACTTACGATTTTCCAGTACCATGTCACATGAAAACATACCCTTTTTAGATCTTCTGATCTCCCTAGACAATGGGGTCCTACACACAACAAACTACAGGAAACCCACAGACAGAAACAGTCTACTTGTTTTCGGCAGTCATCATCCTAAAGCACTGAGGAACAACCTACCAGTGGGCCAGTTCCTACGACTGCGCAGGAATTGTGATACCCTTACAGAGTTCGAAAAGCAATCAGAAATTCTATCAAATAACCTGGCTGACCGACACTACCCGAGGAAAATAATACGTCAAGCACACAAACGAGCCCATAATAACCATATAGAGGCCCTCCTCGAAGTGAAGGATAGACCCAAATCAGAGGCACTCACATGTGTGACCACATTTACGCCCAGCTCGAACAAAATTCAGAAAATGATAAGGAAACACTGGGGTATCCTGGAAACAGGCACCTTTACTCCTGGACCACCGCCAGTATTTGCATTCAAACGCACCCAGAACCTAAATAATCTGTTGGTCCATACACGTCCAAGAACATCCCCCACCACTCAACCGACCCTGTGGGCTCTACCACCGGTGCAAGGACACTTCCCTTGCGGTTCTTGCTCTGTGTGTCCACTCACCTCGGCCTCCAAACAGATTGACCTTGGTCTGGCTAGACCTTGGCATCAGATAAGACACACCAATTGTAACACAAAAAACTGTATCTACACTATCACGTGCCCCTGTGGTGAAAGATATGTGGGTATGACCACCAGACCAGTTAAGATCAGGATTGGGGAGCACAAAAGCACAATACGTTGTAGGAAAACCAACACCAAATTACTGAGCCATTTCTCCGCTAAAAACCATAACCTTGAAGTCTAAGATGGACTATTATTGAGTCCAACCCCCGATGGACAAACAGCACTTTATTCAGACAGGAACAACGCTGGGTCCATAGATTGAAGACCAACACTGAGGGGCTAAATGATGAAATACCGTGGGTGGAACTAATGCCTTAGGTCCGATGGACGTTCCTAGACCCATTCTCTGACATCACTGACACTAACTACTGCCTTGGCACGCTCACTTCCAATAACAATAATTAGCAGGGGGTGCGACTCAGTGACTCCTGCGCAGATCCACACCGCCCTTAGTTCAGAGATATCCTCCTCCTCTCTCGCTCTGTTCATGACCTACCCCTCCATAGCCGACATCAGGATTGAGACCCTCTTAACATGGTCATCTCCCATGTACTTCTTTGGTGTGTCACTGTTCCCCAATCAATTTTTATCAGCTGATGACCGCCTCTATCCCACAGCTGGATTCCCACTTCACCTCTATCCAGATGAGCAGCATACCATCTCCACTATCACCATCATCGTCAATATGAATTACAACTAGGCAATGAAATCTTTAAGGAATTCTATCACATCCCAGTAGTTTATGTTTTTGCAAAACAATTTTTACACTTTTGCCTTTATTACGAGCATTTTTATCCCGTGGTTACACAGGTCTATTCCAAGGTGTTTTTCTAAGACTTTACAACCTACGTTGTGTTTCCAATCCATCTCCCTATACCTCATTTATATGGACTACTGTGTTTCCTAGACAGTTACTGAATGTTCTTGCACCATTCCAATATGGCCGCCGAGAAAGTTTCCTTTCTCTACCACATGAGCAGGCCAGGTGTTACTATTCCACCGTGCCCCACGCTGTCACATAACCTTAGTCCCGCCCCCCACCACGTGACTTCCGCCTAGTCTGAGTCCGGACTCTATAACACAGCACCCGGGGCTCCCCAGCTCACACAGGCGATTCCCAGACGGACGGGTAGGTACCGGGCATCAGAGGGAACGAGTGACTGTAAGTTTCCTCCCAGCTGACACTCTTCCTGGATCTCAGGTAAAGGGTTCGTGACTACTTGGGTAGGATGGGATTTTCAGCACCCAACTGTTATTTTCCCTTTTCTTTCTTTTTCTTTTTGTTCCCCCCACCCCACCCCCTCAGATACTCTCCTTCTTACCTGCTGTGAACGCCGACGCGGCCCTCTGCTTCCAAATCGGGGGTAGGTTTTCTATCCTTACTGCACGACAACAAATTACTGAGCGTTTTCATAACCTTGCGCTACGACTGACACAGCGTCTCTGCCTTATTTGTGAGACATGAGACGTGGTTGTTGCAGACATCAGCCTCGAGCTATAAACACGCCCCTCCACTAATTTGGTGCCTATTAACATCGTCGTAGCAACGACCGCACTGTATGTGAATTGTGCATCGAATTCGTTAGTACGGCGACACAATCCCCACTATAACTCCGTATGAGTAGAGCCTGCCGCATAGCTTCTGTCCACTTTCAACAACACTGCACTGTTCCAACCGCAAGAGAATAATATCAGTGGTGTGAGTGTTTGTACCCCGTCGCATTTGATTAAGCGCAGCTTTTTGATAATGACACCACCCCTGTGTGACTTTCACTGCACAGGTAGCTGCACACCTTATGCGAGTGTGTTTGCTCATTGGCAACAAGTCTACATTGGCACTCCTCTCGAAGCATGCCCATCCAGTATGCTTGTGGACTCGAATATCATACCACGAGCACATTTGAGTCCTAGTGAGTGCTAGCATTTTAAATGAAACAAGTTTGTTCCACATTGGAATTTTTTTACATGTTTGTATGTCTCGCTCCTCCTTTCTCCATATCACTAGGTTGGGCAAAGGAACTTGCAGTACACGTTCCTACTAGCGCTGAGACGCATCTGCACCTGGATTATAGGTATCACAGGTATACAGGGTCTCTTTTGTCCCTGATCACTGGTCACTTTCCTTTCCATAATTATTATTTTCACCTTTTTGGTCCTGACGAAGCGCCCATGGATCCCTTAGGGACCTTTGCGATGCGCGAAACATGTTGACCCTATCCTTTTTATACACCCTCACAGATATTGAGAGCGACGGGATTACATTCTCATTTATCCCCTCCTCTACATTTTTTTCCAAGAGGAGCTCCATATCCATTGTATTTTTAACCTTATCATCCGGACCCCCAAATAAAACTAGGGTTTGGGGTACCGGCTGGTGATTTTATCTCACTTTTCCACTCACTGTTCTAGGCCCACACACCCGCATGCACAACTGCGGCGTCTCCTTAAAAGATCTCCGATAAAGAGCCCTCTCGCGGGGCCCGTGGGGGACAGCAGCGCCACCCCCACGAGGAGCAATGCCCGATGATGAAGCATGACACTCCCAAGGGTGTGTGAGGGCACTATATACAAAAGGAGAAATTCCCCCTTTTACTAAAACATCCTAACTTTATTGAGACAGACAACTCCTACACTTATGTGCAAACCAGAATACGTTGCCACTCTCTTTTCTTTTTTAGGAACAGCTACCCCCCAGTGTATACCACTGTTAATATAGCCTCAATGAAACCAAACAAACAATCTTCTTTCCAGCGTCCTTTTTTCTTCTCCTTTGAGTCTCGCTGGCAGGCTCCTATTGTTCATCCACGGTGGTGCTATTAAGCTCTTCTCGTTGGAATTGCACGATTGCAGCCCTTTTTTTGAGGAAAATCCACTTCTTTCAGGATAGGGTACCCTGCCTTCTGGGAAGACACCCCAAACTTATCCTGTTCAGTGTCTCGGGCAATGCACCAATCTCCCTGTCCCTGCTCTATTATCCCTATGCTTCATCCATGAAGTCCATCCCTACTAATCTGACTTTTCCTTCGGTGCACTGTCCCTTCGTCAAGGACGCATATTGTACTTAACAACTCCAGGAACAGAGGGATCAAGAAACAAAGGCTCACTTTCAGCGGGATTAACTAATTCAGATTCAAACAGAGACGGGCCAGTTGACTGGAGCTCTTGGCTGGCTTAATCTCAGGTGGCACTGCTTCATTCAGAATTACATCACTCTCCTCCTCAGAGGGTGCCCACGTTATTCTGGCATCGGAGAAAGAAATGAAACGGGGAACCTTCTCCGTCTCAGAATCCCCAATGCCATAGAGCCTCCACTGGTCATAGGGCAGAGGGAGCGGCACCCTCTTGCAGTGCGTTGAGTGGGTCCAGTTTTTCCGACCGTCCACTCTCACCACTGTACGTGTGGCAAGGAGGATCTGGAAAGGCCCCTTCCACTGGGGCTCCAGGCTGCTTTTGCTCTGAAAATGTCAAACCAAGACGTAATCCAAGGGCCGAAGGTCGTGGCCGGGTCCCTCTGTAGCGGATGGCAAGGCCTCTTGAATCTGCTGATGAATAGAACCAAAGTTTTAGTCAACTCGTATAAATAATCTATCAACAAGGGGTGGTCTATCTCGGAAAAGTGGCGGGGTCTCGGAACGCCCCAAACATTTGCGGGCCTACCAAAGACAACCTCATAGGATGACAACCCTATTCTAGTATGGGCTGTAACTCTTGTCGACAGCAAAGCCAATGGTAAAGCATCCGGCCACTTCAATCCTGTACTCTCCTGAATTTTGGCCATCTTTAGTTTGAGAGTACCATTGTACTTTTCAACTAAACCTGCTGACTGAGGGTGATTTGCAAGAAAATAACAAAAGGGGAGGGAGTAAAGAGGTATTAAGATAGAATCAACCTCCTGTTCAGCATTTTTATAAACAATAAGATTCTACCCTACAATCAGAAGACTGTTTTTGGTTTTTTTGTGGTTAGAAAAAAGTGTGGGAGTGAGAGTGGTAGGGTCTGTGAACAATATGGGGTGGGTTATAAAAATTCCCTGGCTAGTGGAAAAAACTAATTTTTATTCACTTCCCTAGCTGGAAATATTAAAAATATAAAAAAATGGGGATACGTAGGGGGTATACTATAATGAGATGTCCCCTACTGGGTCAACATGTTTCGTAGGCCGTCTCCACGGCTTACTCGTCAGGACCTAATGTGATCCCTACTGCACTCAAAATATATCAACTTTTTATATATATTGTATGCCTATTTTTCAAAAACTAACATGCAAAAATTGGCATGTCAGAAAAAAGGGTAATTGCCCCTTATAGTCTCAAAACCAAATTGGTATGCTAATGGGAAGGATAGTCTGACTCCATGAGCTCGCACTGAAGGAGAGGTGGCCTCGTAATATGCAATGATAGTGGCTATGTCCTCGCCCGTAAATAACTCCGTGCAGCTCCGCTAGGGAAGTGAATAAAAATTTGTTTTTTCCACTAGCCAGGGAATTTTTATAACCCACCCCATATTCTTCATAGACCCTACCACTCTCACTCCCACACTACACATAGCCTATTTCACAAAAAAGTGCTCCCACGTATTTCGTAGGTTGTAGCACGCCCGCCCCGTAGAGGGACGGGAAGACCCCTATGATGAAGCATGACACTAAGGGATTTTTAGTGTGTGAGGGGTATTTTAAAAACACCTAGTGCTTTTCCATGACATTTCATGGATCACCAATACACCTTTTTCTAACCACAATAAAACCAAAAACAGTCTTCTGATTGTAGGGTAGAATCTTATTGTTTATAAAAATGAGGGTGATTTGTAGCATGAAACTTTTTCTTAATGTGCAAGCCATTACACACCAACTGGATGACTTTCGAATTAAAATGGCTGCCATTGTCACTCCAAATCAAACGGGGCAAACCAAAGCGAGGAAAAAACTCCTTCAAAAGAGCCTTCGCCATCGCCAAAGGTGTATTCTCCTTGGTAGGATAAGCCTCAACCCATTTACTGAATGCACAAACCACCACCAACACATACTTCAGATTATTCACCCATTCCATCTCAATGAAGTCCATTTGCAGGACTTCAAAAGGGAAAGAAGGGGGTGCAAAATTACCGGGAGGTGTAGCAGTGCCCTTTCCTGGATTGTATATCATGTACACCATGCACTGTTTTACCAAATGGGCAGCCGTCTTTGGGATAGTATCATTCTGCTATACAGGGTCTAGCAACTTACAGATGCCCCTAGCACTAATGTGAGCTGGTCCATGAGCCATAGTAACTACAGGAAGAACGTAGACATCAACATGTCCGCCCCCTGATGAAGAGCCTCCATTGGCTTCCGGTAGCTAAACGCTGTGCATTTAAATTGGGCTGCAACATCTTCAAAGCCCTTGCCGGCCATGGCCCAGCATTCATTTCATCTAGGATCCATCGCTATGCCCCCTCTCGTGAACTTCGCTCTTCCCATCTGAATCTGCTCACCACCCACACTTTTAAACGCAAGAAACACGGTGGTCTTGGATTCTCTTTTCTGGCCCCTCAATTCTGGAACTCTCTTCCCACTGGACTGAGGTTAGTAATCTCTTACGCCCAATTTAGAACACTTCTTAAGACCCTCCTGTTCTCTCAGGCATATGAGTAAAGCTTCTGTCATCTTTCTACTGTCGCCCCTCCGCTCTTAGCGCCATGAAACCTCCTGGTGTTAGTGCGCTCTATAAATATTTTTAACATAACATAACAACGTATGCATCTGGCAGCATCCATCTCTGTTTCCCCGACTTGTCTATCCAGCACCCATCATCCAATTGCGCTGTACTTTCCTGCCATATTGCTAATTCCTCAACCGTCACCTCACTCTGTATTTCCTTCACGTTATCTAGTGTGTCCTCAAACATTGTAACTTCTGGCACTCATCTAGCAGGACCTGCTACAAACATCTTTTTCATCTTAGATCGGGCCGTCTCCTTAGCTGTTTGATCTGCAAAAGCATTCCCCCTCCCCACATCATCAGTAATTGCTTTGTGAGCGCTACACTTCACTATTGCCAGTTTCTTGGGCAAGGTCAAAGCCGACAAAAGTCTATTTATCAAAGGGCCATGCTGAATCTTTGAGCCATGGGAAGTGAGAAATCCTCTCTCGGCCCAGAGCCGCCCAAAATTATAAGCGACTCCGAAGGCATGCTGGCTATCAGTGTAAATATTAACCACCAATCCCTGACTCCACTCACAGGCTTGAATTAGAGCTACCAGCTCTGCAGCTTGGGCCGACTAATAGGGAACTTGTGATGTCTCAACTATCGTGTGCAGTGTTGTGATCGCATAAGCAGCCGTTGTGGTGACATCTGGTAATTTAAAACAAGAACCATCGACATATAGTTCCCCTTGGGGGTCAGATAAGAGAACATCAGTCAAGTCTACCCGTCCCTTCGTCTCCTCTTTCGGCCGAAACATACAATCATGTTTGTCTATTTCCTCACTCTCCGAAGGGTTCAGAGTGGCACATATTTTAATCGTAATATGTGGGCAAAAAGGGTTAGCTCATAGCCAGTCAGACGTGCACTGGTAAGGTGCTGTGTCTTTGTTCTGTTCAAAAGCGTATCCACAGCATGAGGTACCATAACTGTGAGATCAGTATCAAGAACAAGCCCTGCCGATTGTCGAATAGAGACAGCCACAGCCGCAGTCGCTCTTAAACAGCTCGGGAGGGCTTTCGCAACGGGATCAAGCACAGCAGAAAAATACACACACAGCCTTTGCTTACCTCCAAAGGCCTGTGTTAAGACAGAAAGCGCACAACCGGCCGACTCGTGTACATATAACACGAAGGGCTTGTTGTAATCAGGTGTGCCAAGCACAGGAGCCAAACAAAGCGCAACCTTCAATTGCACAAAAACTTGTTGACATTCAGGCGTCCAAGGCAAAGGTTCATGCACATCTTTAGTTGTTAGATATAGCAGGGGCTTCGTTAATAAAGCAAAATTGGTTATCCAATGACGACAATAGGAAGTGATACCAATGAAGGCTCATACATCCCTTTGGGTCTTTGGAACAGGCATGTTAATTACGGCATTAATACGCTCAGGAGTTAGTTTCCGACCCTCCTTCGACAGTAAGCAAAGGGCAGGGTTTTGATCAAATGTGGTTTGTGGAGGGCGCCTGCAACGGGTGTACGTGTCTTATTAGGAGTTTAGGTGTGTGAGACGGTGCTGACCGGAAGGGGAACCACTCTGAACCCCCCGAAATCTAGACCAAGGTCTCGCTGAATTGCTGCAGGCCTGTGCACACGTCAAAGTAACAAGGCAGAGTAAGTACTCCTTCTTTCAAAGTTTCATAATGCCACAATCACTGTACAGTCGAAAGAGAATAAAGACAAAGTGAACAATCTTGAGTGTTGTGTTCTTCTTTTACTGCTGATCGATTGCCCAGCCAACACGTGTTTCATCTGGGGAAGTACCCCAAGACTTCTTCAGGGCTATGAGGCAATGCCAAGAGGTATCTTGATTCTCTAAGCCGGTTGTACTTCCGTCCCATTCGTTGCGGTCGTCGATTCAGACAGCGTACTCGCTTGGTCAGAATTGCCCCCAGGGGCATTTACAGAGGGTGCCTACTCTGGACCTCTCTCCACTCCTTGAACTCTTAGCTCTCAGCCAGGATGGAAGTATAACCGGTCTTGAGTGAAGCGCATTCTTGGCTCCACCACGGGGTCCCGTATCCAGGACCCTAGATACTGGCGGATTACACCAACTCCCTTCAATAAGCCGGGACGGAAGTACAACCGGCTTAGAGAATCAAGATACCTCTTGGCATTGCCTCATAGCCCTGAAGAAGGAACATCCTTAAACTCAACTGGGAGGGGGGCATCTTTAGACAAACATTGTGTAGTATTAACCACGCTCAGGCCCATTGTCATATGGACACCATCCAGAGAACAGTAAATAGTAGCATGTAACTTCTTCAACAGATCCAATCCCAACAGGTTCTCACCACAATTTGATGTTAGTAAAAATGGCTAATCAACGGTGAAGGGGCCTATAGTCAAAGCAAGGGGTTTGGAGATGGGGCTTACTACCGGCACACCAGAAAAACCAACCGAAACATTGTTATGGCCAGACAGGGCTGCCCCAGGGACCAGTGACCTCGAAACAGAACTATTCATTGCACCTGTATCCACCAAAAGTTTCTTTTCCGAGCCCTGTAAATCCACACTAATATAAGGTCCATGCTGATCTACAGGTATCGGAACTGGTCCTTAACCCTGTCCCTGGCTGTCCTAGCTGTAAGACATCCCCGTCACCTCATGCAAATCATAATCATCATGATAATACTGTTGTCCCTGAACGTCATCAAAATAATTCTGATCGGAACGGCCCAGTGATGTCCCAGTAGCCTGATCTCCACCCTGACTGCATGCTCCCCGTCCTCGCCCTCTCTCTCCCTGTCCTCTAAGAGCTGCAACCTTTTGCAGCAAAACTGGGCACTCGCTGCGCCAGTGCCATTCCTCCTTGCAATACGCACGTTGATTTGGGCCCACAGGCACAGCATTTCGGCTCATACGAGGAAGCTGTCTGGCCGGTCCAATACCTCGACCCCGTCCCTGCCCCCTGGATGCCTGCTGCATCAGTACCTTAGTCTTCAGCTCCTTCGTCTTCTTTTCCACCTTCTCTTTCTCCTCGTTCTCTCTATGCTCATAATACTGAGCCATACTCAATATCACCGAAGGGGTAGAAGTAGTCCACGTGCTCTCAGCAGCCTGCAATCGTGTTGCTTGCAATCTCTGGGAGCAAATTTGTGACAAATGTGTTAACAAACAATCTAATACCCCTTTCCAAAGACAAATCCTGGCCACTAAAATCCCAAAACACACCTTCAAAACGAGTACAAAAATCAGACACACTCTCATCCTTCTTCTGACGACATGCAGCCAGCTTATCCCAATCCAACTTCCGAGGTGGAATAAGAGAGTGCATATAGGTAATGATGCGGTCTGGCAAAGGCAAGATCTCAGCCTTGGGCTTTTCACCAGGCTTCCTCTCCTTATCCCACGTCCTAATCTCGTCCCAAGTACCACCCAATTCTAGGGCATGGTTTTGAGTATGCACCTGTCGCCAGATATCCACTGGTACCAATAAGCCAAAAAACATTTCAATATCTGCCAACGTCATTACAGTCGATGCAGCAGCCTCTGTCAATTCTTTATAGTAAGCAGTAGGATTGTTCCTGGGGTCGCGCAACTGAGCCTTAATTGCGAGGACTTCACTCCTCTTCCAGGGAGTATAAACCCATTGTTCTTGGAAACGGGCCTCTACTCGTTGCCCAGTCACTTGATCGTGCTGATCACGTAGCTCCGGTATCTCCGGGTGGAAGATGGGGTGAACTTCCCTCATCGGGAACTGAGATATCGTCGTCGGGGATTTCTGATGCAATCTACCTCGATATCCAATCAGTGTGGTAACACTAGCAAAAACCTCATTGGGAGCCATGCCCGTGGCATACACCTGGTCCCTAATATCATAAACAGCCTGGGGTGCAACACCTTTAAAACACTGTTCCCATAGTCCAATCAAAGTAGCCGACATATGTTTAAGGGCATGCTGCTGGACAAATGGCTCATAATCCTTTAACACACTCCAAACATCTTCAACACCATAAATAGGATTACGGGCCCACTGGCAGCCTGATTGGCCACCATATTTTTCTCCATATCTCCCACATCAGACCGAATCAACACCCGCCCTAATCGCTCCTTTGCAACTGCCCCAGCTCCATCGTCCTGGACACGCACCGGTGTCTCGGCGTCTAACAAGGGGGTAGAAGTAAGAAAAGGGGACAACACAGTGATCGAAGAGGGGGGCACCAAGGTCAACATCGGCTGAGTAGTAAGTGTCTGTGATAGAGAAAGTGACAGCGTAACAACAGGAGTGACAGGAAGACTAGCAGTCACAGTGACTGCAGGGGACGGAGCCAAAGAAGAACTTGGTGATGCCGGAACCAAAACACTTTGATCAATACCAGAAACAGCAGGAACAGGGGGGGCAGAGGCAGATGACAAGGGCTGTGGGACGACAGGATATATTCTATGCGGGGCATAAGGGGGAGGCGGTCTGTCTTCCAACAATTCTTCCATAAAAGTGTCTTCCTCCTCTCTAGCAACATAAGACTTGTCACATTGCAATCGAAACCTCCTATCTGCACATTCTATACCCTTCTTCACTTTCTCCTTATCATGCGCCACTGCTTTCTGAGTCAGTGTCTGCGTTCTCTCCCTCCGTGCCTCCCTTTCTGCCCTCAGCCGTCTCTGTTTAGCTTCCTTCCGCCACACCTGAAGATAATCAAACATCGACTGCCTGCTACATTTAGCGAACAATTTTTTCTCCAAATAATTCAATTTCTGTTCATCAAAGGTGCCCGTTGACGGCCACTGAAATTCAGCATTGTCCCTGGTATATTTGTGCCATAATGTACTAAATATAATAGGGCCAAGACCGTATTTGACATACATGTCATAATTTGGAGTACCTTCCGGAGGTGCGGGCTGTTTCTCCTCCAATCGAGCATCAGCAGAACAACAACGACACCTCACACAACACAACTTACTCCAACAAGGCATTCTGTTCACACAAAGAAACACATTCACCACACAATTACACTAATATGCACTCATGCCTTTACCAAAATCGCGTCCGTGTGTTACATCAATCACAAATTAACAAAATGGTACCATATTTAAAAAGATCTTCAAAATCAAATGCAAGCGCTTGTCTTAAACTGATTCCTAGACCAACCAAAGTACCCACCAAACAAACGTCATGACAACAAAGAACCAAACAAGCTCACCTGGTGCACACAGGTCAAACAAATTTATTCGCCACTGCCGACTCTTCGGACCAAACAGTCAGATCCAAGGGTTTCACTATTCAGTACCCCAGTCGGGATGACCACTGGGCAGGGCACCGCCCGATCAGACAGGCGGGGCAGCTGCGAGTGCAAAAACTCTATCATGCAGGGGTCCCCCGATCCGCCTATCTGACCCAATGCGGCCCAGTCCTCCTCACCCGTCCGCGGGCGAGGATGAGGTCACCCGATGGAGTCCCTGTTCGGGCGTCAACTGAAAGAAGTGACCCGAAAAGGGCCACCCGGGTCACTCACGACCACCTTCTCTGCCTTCCTACAAATGAAGAGTCGGTCAGACAGTAGAGAATACAAACCAAATTATTTATTGATCAATACACTGCAGCGGAGCCCAGTCTGACCAGCCTCCTGGGATGGCTGTCGAGGGACTGAACCCCGTAAGCATACAATTACATTATGTACGTTGCGAAGTCCACAAACGCCCGCCTACTATGGAAAAACTCTAGCAGGTGTCGTAAAACAATGGGGGTACAGAGCATAAGTTTCGATTCTGCAGCCGGGCACAGGCTATCTACTGCCCAAGGTCGTCTGGCCTATCCTCCCTACCAGACAGGTGGGAGAAGGACTCCATCTAACAAGAAAGGCATGCACTAACAAGGACACTTGCAATTACAGAAAGAAAAGCTCAACCTTGGGAAACAAAACTTACCAAGGACCGTTTTCTCGAAAATAAGCAAGCAGCAGTTTCGATTATAATACAAAATGGCGTCCAGATTACAAGATGGTTTCGCGAATGCTAAAATATACAGACAAGTGGACCCCTCAGTATTAACAATTCGAAGTACACTTTTGGAGTGGCACATGGTAGGAAGCTGGCTCTGTATATACTATACCAAAGTAAGTTATAGTGTGCACAGAGTCCAGGGAGTCCCCAGAGGTATAGCAGAGGCTAAATTAGGTAAGTACTAACAGATCTCTTTGTGGTAGTGTGGGCAAGCTGTTAGGCTTATCCAGAGGGTGTGTTAAGCATGTATTGTATTCACTCACTCAAAGACTGATTGCATACACTCAGAGCAGAATCAAGACCAATTGGGTAAGTATAAAAAAAGGTATACTTGTATTTTATTTCTAGAACCAAGTAGGCTTGGTGCAGGTAGGTAAAATGTATTTGCAATAGTAAACCTTTACACAGAAATACACTTTGGAATGGATTGGCAAATGTTACAGGTTGGTATATCTTTAAAAAGCAGTTTGAATTACACAGTTATTACTTTTAGGATACTTTTGGATTACTTTCAGATTACATTGAGTGTTGGGGGTGGTATGCCTAGATACCACACCTAAGGATCTCACAATACACAGTAAGAAAGACTTTTTAGACTTTGCAGTTTAGTTACCATACAAACATCAATTCAACACAGAACTTTTAGGCCCAAAATCTCATAACATGGGTTCCTAGGGGATTAAAAGGGTTAGCGGTTTCTCAGGTAAGTACACAACTTACGAGTGAGAGTTTTGGGGGTTAGGACCAAGGTTCCCCAAGGTCTATATGGGCACTCAATTCGCACCATCAGCGGCACTGGGGCGTCCGGGTGCAGAGTGCATGGGCCCAATGTTAGCCAATGGGGCTAAGGTGGCCTTAGGTTAGGGACTGCTTACAAGCAGGCCACTCGGGTGTGGGAGCCAAGCTCCTGGGGTTAAGATCAGCACTGGAGGGGCCAGCGCAGGAGCTGCACCACCAGCGGCACAGGGGCGGCTAGGTGCAGAGTGCCAAGGCGACATCGGGGACTCAATGAATGTCAATGAAGATCTTTGGTTCAGCAAAGACACTGCAGGCTCAGGCAGGGTCACTTCCTGAAGGCGACCACCAGCTGGAGAGGTAAGTTGGATTCTTGGGGGATGCCTGGACACTGTTAGTTGGGCCACCCAAGGCCATGGGGCATCAGGTGCAGGGGTATCTTCTGGCGTCTGGCTTTCTTACCAGCTCCAGTTGCGGTCGGGGGGGACCCTTCAGGTTGAGGCTGCAGGCGTTGTCTCGAACCTTGAGGAGGTCGAGGATCACCAGATCCCAGGTCAGGATTGCTGCTGAGACCTCCTCGTGGTGTTTGGCCACGCGATCTCGGGCTGTGGACATCGGGTGCAGAGTGGTGCAGAATCGCAGAGTCACCGGAATCGGGATTCTGTGGGGGAGTCTTTGCTTGAACAAATCGGGTGCTCACGGGAGGCAGAGTTTGTACGATGGTTGCAGGGCATGTCCTCCGGGCTCTGGGGGTTGCTGGCTGCTGGACTCGCTAGGGTTCTTGCTATAGGCAGGAACATAGACGGGACAGGCCGGTAGGGCTGGGCTGGGCCCAAAGCAGTTGGTGTCCTCTTATTCTTCCTGGGTCAGCACGGCTCTTTGGTCTTTCTTACTCGAATCTGAGGATGCAAGGTTCAGGGTTGCCCCTAAATACTAGATTTAGGGGCGTTTAAAGGGGTGTGCAGGTCGGGACCAATGGGCCCCTTCCTTGGGGTGGGTACACTCCCTATTATGCCACCCTCCAGCGGAAGGGGGCTTGAGGCTCTCCCTAATTGGCTGAGTCCCCTCATCTCCAAGATGGAGGGGACTTAGATGTGTGCTCCACATTGCCTCCCCGCCTGAGGGGTGGGGTTGGTAAAGGTGGGCACACCTCTCTTCCTAGCTTGATTTTTCTGCCGATTCACCCCCCCAAAGTGGGGGCAGAACCGGTGGGAGCCAGTTGCTGGGGGCACCAAAAGGCAGGCACAGCTCCTAAAAGTGGCAGGACTTTGAAGCTTCTCCTTTGTGGACCCAGCCCATCCTAGGGGAGGAGGCATGACACCTCTGTCCAGGATGGGCTTTGTTTCTGATCCCAGAGAGCAGAGGCTCTCTACCCAGGGGTCCAGAAACCTGTCTGGTGTTAGCAAATGGCAGGCAGCCATTCAGGAACCACACCAGGGCTGGTTGTTTTTCAGGGGGCATCAGATGCCCTCTGAGTATATTTCACATTAAATCGCACACTGCATCATGTGCTGAGAAGTTTGCTACCAAACTTCCCAGTTTTTAGTAAAGCCTTTATGGAGCTGTGAAGTTCGTAATGACCAACTCCCAGACCATATACTCTTTATGGCCTTACTAAACTTACAATATCTAAGAATGGACTTAGACACTGTATGGGTACAGGGCTCATGCCACTGTACCCTCACCTGAGGGCTAGTGCACCCTGCTCGAGCAGTGACTTACCTGGACCTCAGGCAGTGGGTTGTAGGCATGGCACACAGGGATGTGTGCCATGTTGACTTTCCACTTTTCTCTGCACCAAAACACGCAGTTCGGGCTGGACTGTTCCCATGAGGCACAGGGTCAGACTGATTTGCATATGGCCATGTCTGAACTGGGGTGGTGGAGTGAGCTAAAGAATGATGATGGATTAAACCCAGATCAGTTGACTGGGGGTGAGTGTTTGATTGGCTCAAACGTTCCGTCCATCATCCCCTTTGTATCGCTTTGGTCGCCCTAAGTTGGCGGGGTATGCCCAGACGTGGGTCCCTTGCTCACTTTGCCACTGGATTCAAGCAAGCCTGGCTGATGACGGCTGAAATGCCAGAAACCGGTCCTAGGATGCTTGTTTCCGGTCCAGGGAAGACATGGCTTGGCAGTTCGGGCTGGACTGTTCCCATGAGGCACAGGGTCAGACTGATTTGCATATGGCCATGTCTGAACTGGGGTGGTGGAGTGAGCTAAAGAATGATGATGGATTAAACCCAGATCAGTTGACTGGGGGTGAGTGTTTGATTGGCTCAAACGTTCCGTCCATCATCCCCTTTGTATCGCTTTGGTCGCCCTAAGTTGGCGGGGGTATGCCCAGACGTGGGTCCCTTGCTCACTTTGCCACTGGATTCAAGCAAGCCTGGCTGATGACCGCTGAAATGCCAGAAACCGGTCCTAGGATGCTTGTTTCCGGTCCAGGGAAGACATGGCTTGGCAGTTCGGGCTGGACTGTTCCCATGAGGCACAGGGTCAGACTGATTTGCATATGGCCATGTCTGAACTGGGGTGGAGGAGTGAGCTAAAGAATGATGATGGATTAAACCCAGATCAGTTGACTGGGGGTGAGTGTTTGATTGGCTCAAACGTTCCGTCCATCATCCCCTTTTGTTTCACTTTGGTCGCCCTAAGTTGGCGGGGGTATGCCCAGACGTGGGTCCCTTGCTCAATTTGCCACTGGATTCAAGCAAGCCTGGCTGATGACGGCTGAAATGCCAGAAACCGGTCCTAGGATGCTTGTTTCCGGTCCAGGGAAGACATGGCTTGGCAGTTCGGGCTGGACTGTTCCCATGAGGCACAGGGTCAGACTGATTTGCATATGGCCATGTCTGAACTGGGGTGGTGGAGTGAGCTAAAGAATGATGATGGGTTAAACCCAGATCAGTTGACTGGGGGTGAGTGTTTGATTTGCTCAAACGTTCCGTCCATCATCCCCTTTTGTATCGCTTTGGTCGCCCTAAGTTGGCGGGGTTATGCCCAGACGTGGGTCCCTTGCTCACTTTGCCACTGGATTCAAGCAAGCCTGGCTGATGACGGCTGAAATGCCAGAAACCGGTCCTAGGATGCTTGTTTCCGGTCCAGGGAAGACATGGCTTGGCAGTTCGGGCTGGACTGTTCCCATGAGGCACAGGGTCAGACTGATTTGCATATGGCCATGTCTGAACTGGGGTGGTGGAGTGAGCTAAAGAATGATGATGGATTAAACCCAGATCAGTTGACTGGGGGTGAGTGTTTGATTGGCTCAAACGTTCCGTCCATCATCCCCTTTTGTATCGCTTTGGTCGCCCTAAGTTGGCGGGGGTATGCCCAGACGTGGGTCCCTTGCTCACTTTGCCACTGGATTCAAGCAAGCCTGGCTGATGACCGCTGAAATGCCAGAAACCGGTCCTAGGATGCTTGTTTCCGGTCCAGGGAAGACATGGCTTGGCAGTTCGGGCTGGACTGTTCCCATGAGGCACAGGGTCAGACTGATTTCCATATGGCCATGTCTGAACTGGGGTGGTGGAGTGAGCTAAAGAATGATGATGGATTAAACCCAGATCAGTTGACTGGGGGTGAGTGTTTGATTGGCTCAAACGTTCCGTCCATCATCCCCTTTTGTATCGCTTTGGTCGCCCTAAGTTGGCGGGGGTATGCCCAGACGTGGGTCCCTTGCTCACTTTGCCACTGGATTCAAGCAAGCCTGGCTGATGACCGCTGAAATGCCAGAAACCGGTCCTAGGATGCTTGTTTCCGGTCCAGGGAAGACATGGCTTGGCAGTTCGGGCTGGACTGTTCCCATGAGGCACAGGGTCAGACTGATTTGCATATGGCCATGTCTGAACTGGGGTGGTGGAGTGAGCTAAAGAATGATGATGGATTAAACCCAGATCAGTTGACTGGGGGTGAGTGTTTGATTGGCTCAAACGTTCCGTCCATCATCCCCTTTGTTTCACTTTGGTCGCCCTAAGTTGGCGGGGGTATGCCCAGACGTGGGTCCCTTGCTCAATTTGCCACTGGATTCAAGCAAGCCTGGCTGATGACGGCTGAAATGCCAGAAACCGGTCCTAGGATGCTTGTTTCCGGTCCAGGGAAGACATGGCTTGGCAGTTCGGGCTGGACTGTTCCCATGAGGCACAGGGTCAGACTGATTTGCATATGGCCATGTCTGAACTGGGGTGGTGGAGTGAGCTAAAGAATGATGATGGATTAAACCCAGATCAGTTGACTGGGGGTGAGTGTTTGATTGGCTCAAACGTTCCGTCCATCATCCCCTTTTGTATCGCTTTGGTCGCCCTAAGTTGGCGGGGGTATGCCCAGACGTGGGTCCCTTGCTCACTTTGCCACTGGATTCAAGCAAGCCTGGCTGATGATGGCTGAAATGCCAGAAACCGGTCCTAGGATGCTTGTTTCCGGTCCAGGGAAGACATGGCTTGGCAGTTCGGGCTGGACTGTTCCCATGAGGCACAGGGTCAGACTGATTTGCATATGGCCATGTCTGAACTGGGGTGGTGGAGTGAGCTAAAGAATGATGATGGATTAAACCCAGATCAGTTGACTGGGGGTGAGTGTTTGATTGGCTCAAACGTTCCGTCCATCATCCCCTTTTGTATCGCTTTGGTCGCCCTAAGTTGGCGGGGGTATGCCCAGACGTGGGTCCCTTGCTCACTTTGCCACTGGATTCAAGCAAGCCTGGCTGATGACGGCTGAAATGCCAGAAACCGGTCCTAGGATGCTTGTTTCCGGTCCAGGGAAGACATGGCTTGGCAGTTCGGGCTGGACTGTTCCCATGAGGCACAGGGTCAGACTGATTTGCATATGGCCATGTCTGAACTGGGGTGGTGGAGTGAGCTAAAGAATGATGATGGATTAAACCCAGATCAGTTGACTGGGGGTGAGTGTTTGATTGGCCCAAACGTTCCGTCCATCATCCCCTTTTGTATCGCTTTGGTCGCCCTAAGTTGGCGGGGGTATGCCCAGACGTGGGTCCCTTGCTCACTTTGCCACTGGATTCAAGCAAGCCTGGCTGATGACGGCTGAAATGCCAGAAACCGGTCCTAGGATGCTTGTTTCCGGTCCAGGGAAGACATGGCTTGGCAGTTCGGGCTGGACTGTTCCCATGAGGCACAGGGTCAGACTGATTTGCATATGGCCATGTCTGAACTGGGGTGGTGGAGTGAGCTAAAGAATGATGATGGATTAAACCCAGATCAGTTGACTGGGGGTGAGTGTTTGATTGGCTCAAACGTTCCGTCCATCATCCCCTTTTGTATCGCTTTGGTCGCCCTAAGTTGGCGGGGGTATGCCCAGACGTGGGTCCCTTGCTCACTTTGCCACTGGATTCAAGCAAGCCTGGCTGATGACGGCTGAAATGCCAGAAACCGGTCCTAGGATGCTTGTTTCCGGTCCAGGGAAGACATGGCTTGGCAGTTCGGGCTGGACTGTTCCCATGAGGCACAGGGTCAGACTGATTTGCATATGGCCATGTCTGAACTGGGGTGGTGGAGTGAGCTAAAGAATGATGATGGATTAAACCCAGATCAGTTGACTGGGGGTGAGTGTTTGATTGGCTCAAACGTTCCGTCCATCATCCCCTTTTGTATCGCTTTGGTCGCCCTAAGTTGGCGGGGGTATGCCCAGACGTGGGTCCCTTGCTCACTTTGCCACTGGATTCAAGCAAGCCTGGCTGATGACGGCTGAAATGCCAGAAACCGGTCCTAGGATGCTTGTTTCCGGTCCAGGGAAGACATGGCTTGGCAGTTCGGGCTGGACTGTTCCCATGAGGCACAGGGTCAGACTGATTTGCATATGGCCATGTCTGAACTGGGGTGGTGGAGTGAGCTAAAGAATGATGATGGATTAAACCCAGATCAGTTGACTGGGGGTGAGTGTTTGATTGGCTCAAACGTTCCGTCCATCATCCCCTTTGTATCGCTTTGGTCGCCCTAAGTTGGCGGGGGTATGCCCAGACGTGGGTCCCTTGCTCACTTTGCCACTGGATTCAAGCAAGCCTGGCTGATGACGGCTGAAATGCCAGAAACCGGTCCTAGGATGCTTCTTTCCGGTCCAGGGAAGACATGGCTTGGCAGTTCGGGCTGGACTGTTCCCATGAGGCACAGGGTCAGACTGATTTGCATATGGCCATGTCTGAACTGGGGTGGTGGAGTGAGCTAAAGAATGATGATGGATTAAACCCAGATCAGTTGACTGGGGGTGAGTGTTTTGATTGGCTCAAACGTTCCGTCCATCATCCCCTTTGTATCGCTTTGGTCGCCCTAAGTTGGCGGGGGTATGCCCAGACGTGGGTCCCTTGCTCACTTTGCCACTGGATTCAAGCAAGCCTGGCTGATGACGGCTGAAATGCCAGAAACCGGTCCTAGGATGCTTCTTTCCGGTCCAGGGAAGACATGGCTTGGCAGTTCGGGCTGGACTGTTCCCATGAGGCACAGGGTCAGACTGATTTGCATATGGCCATGTCTGAACTGGGGTGGTGGAGTGAGCTAAAGAATGATGATGGATTAAACCCAGATCAGTTGACTGGGGGTGAGTGTTTGATTGGCTCAAACGTTCCGTCCATCATCCCCTTTGTATCGCTTTGGTCGCCCTAAGTTGGCGGGGGTATGCCCAGACGTGGGTCCCTTGCTCACTTTGCCACTGGATTCAAGCAAGCCTGGCTGATGACGGCTGAAATGCCAGAAACCGGTCCTAGGATGCTTGTTTCCGGTCCAGGGAAGACATGGCTTGGCAGTTCGGGCTGGACTGTTCCCATGAGGCACAGGGTCAGACTGATTTGCATATGGCCATGTCTGAACTGGGGTGGTGGAGTGAGCTAAAGAATGATGATGGATTAAACCCAGATCAGTTGACTGGGGGTGAGTGTTTGATTGGCTCAAACGCTCCGTCCATCATCCCCTTTTGTATCGCTTTGGTCGCCCTAAGTTGGCGGGGGTATGCCCAGACGTGGGTCTCTTGCTCACTTTGCCACTGGATTCAAGCAAGCCTGGCTGATGACGGCTGAAATGCCAGAAACCGGTCCTAGGATGCTTCTTTCCGGTCCAGGGAAGACATGGCTTGGCAGTTCGGGCTGGACTGTTCCCATGAGGCACAGGGTCAGACTGATTTGCATATGGCCATGTCTGAACTGGGGTGGTGGAGTGAGCTAAAGAATGATGATGGATTAAACCCAGATCAGTTGACTGGGGGTGAGTGTTTGATTGGCTCAAACGTTCCGTCCATCATCCCCTTTTGTATCGCTTTGGTCGCCCTAAGTTGGCGGGGGTATGCCCAGACGTGGGTCCCTTGCTCACTTTGCCACTGGATTCAAGCAAGCCTGGCTGATGACGGCTGAAATGCCAGAAACCGGTCCTAGGATGCTTGTTTCCGGTCCAGGGAAGACATGGCTTGGCAGTTCGGGCTGGACTGTTCCCATGAGGCACAGGGTCAGACTGATTTGCATATGGCCATGTCTGAACTGGGGTGGTGGAGTGAGCTAAAGAATGATGATGGATTAAACCCAGATCAGTTGACTGGGGGTGAGTGTTTGATTGGCTCAAACGTTCCGTCCATCATCCCCTTTGTATCGCTTTGGTCGCCCTAAGTTGGCGGGGGTATGCCCAGACGTGGGTCCCTTGCTCACTTTGCCACTGGATTCAAGCAAGCCTGGCTGATGACGGCTGAAATGCCAGAAACCGGTCCTAGGATGCTTGTTTCCGGTCCAGGGAAGACATGGCTTGGCAGTTCGGGCTGGACTGTTCCCATGAGGCACAGGGTCAGACTGATTTGCATATGGCCATGTCTGAACTAGGGTGGTGGAGTGAGCTAAAGAATGATGATGGATTAAACCCAGATCAGTTGACTGGGGGTGAGTGTTTGATTGGCTCAAACGTTACGTCCATCATCCCCTTTGTATCGCTTTGGTCGCCCTAAGTTGGCGGGGGTATGCCCAGACGTGGGTCCCTTGCTCACTTTGCCACTGGATTCAAGCAAGCCTGGCTGATGACGGCTGAAATGCCAGAAACCGGTCCTAGGATGCTTGTTTCCGGTCCAGGGAAGACAGGGCTTGGCAGTTCGGGCTGGACTGTTCCCATGAGGCACAGGGTCAGACTGATTTGCATATGGCCATGTCTGAACTGGGGTGGTGGAGTGAGCTAAAGAATGATGATGGATTAAACCCAGATCAGTTGACTGGGGGTGAGTGTTTGATTGGCTCAAACGTTCCGTCCATCATCCCCTTTTGTATCGCTTTGGTCGCCCTAAGTTGGCGGGGGTATGCCCAGACGTGGGTCCCTTGCTCACTTTGCCACTGGATTCAAGCAAGCCTGGCTGATGACGGCTGAAATGCCAGAAACCGGTCCTAGGATGCTTGTTTCCGGTCCAGGGAAGACATGGCTTGGCAGTTCGGGCTGGACTGTTCCCATGAGGCACAGGGTCAGACTGATTTGCATATGGCCATGTCTGAACTGGGGTGGTGGAGTGAGCTAAAGAATGATGATGGATTAAACCCAGATCAGTTGACTGGGGGTGAGTGTTTGATTGGCTCAAACGCTCCGTCCATCATCCCCTTTTGTATCGCTTTGGTCGCCCTAAGTTGGCGGGGGTATGCCCAGACGTGGGTCCCTTGCTCACTTTGCCACTAGATTCAAGCAAGCCTGGCTGATGACGGCTGAAATGCCAGAAACCGGTCCTAGGATGCTTGTTTCCGGTCCAGGGAAGACATGGCTTGGCAGTTCGGGCTGGACTGTTCCCATGAGGCACAGGGTCAGACTGATTTGCATATGGCCATGTCTGAACTGGGGTGGTGGAGTGAGCTAAAGAATGATGATGGATTAAACCCAGATCAGTTGACTGGGGGTGAGTGTTTGATTGGCTCAAACGTTCCGTCCATCATCCCCTTTTGTATCGCCAAAACACGCAGCCTGCAATGGCAGTGTGTGGGTGTTAAGTTACAGGGCCTCTAAGGGTGGCACAATAGGTGCTGCAGCCCTTAGAGGCCTTCTTTGGTCACAGTGCCCTTGGTACCCATGGTACCTTTTACAAGGGGCTTACCTGTGGCCAGAGAGATACCAATTGTGGATACAACGGTACAGTCTTGGGACAGAACACAGGCCCAGGGCACGTCAAGTCAGGTTGCATCAGATGTCAGGCAAAAAGTGGGGGGTAACCATGCAAAAAGGGGCACTTTCCTATACTCATGACTTTGGTATTCTGTAGCTACAATGGGATGTACTCACCTCTGCATGAATTCCTATAAAAATGGTACTTGTCTGATGCATTTATTTACCTTTTAAAGGTGCTGGTCATTAATCCCCTCAGGATTAAGTGTGATGGGGTAATGCTTTTTGTGATCATTCTACTAAGAAAACTGTGTTGTCCCACATTCTGATTTGACTCTGTACATAGCCCATGCTGCTAAATCTCTTGTACCTACACTCAAAGATGTTTCTGAATTACATGTGTGCATCAGAAGCTGAGAAACAGCCATGAATGAAACAATTCAAAAAGGGATAAGAAAGTAAATTTACTTGATTATGAGCCTTAATGCTTGCTTATTGTTGCAGTTTACAAGATCTGCAGAAGCTAAGAGGCCCCCCAGAAACCTATTAATGATTCCCTGGATTAAGGTTTTGGCATTTACGCTTACTTTTCAATAACTCCAGAGAACCCAACACTGATCTTTTGGACCACAACGCTTCCAAATTTTGTGTTTGACGGTTATTGAGGGAGTACGTGGTCTGGGAGTTCTCGCGGTATTAAAAACAAGATTTGTCCAGGTCACTAGCCATTTTGGATTCCTCTAGCTATATAAGCCACCCCCTGCACACACGCAGGTGCTTTGCTTTCCAAAACCAAGGAGAAAGGCTGCCTCAAGCTTCCGCGTTCACTTACCTGAAAAAACTGGACCTTTGCGCTCCGGTCACACTCAACTCATTGTCATGACTCTTCATGGTGTGGGTGCACCGACACATTCAACCTGCAAAAAAAAGAAGAATTAAGGTTGTTAATTTTATTGTTGCTACCAAGAAATTATTGCACAAAAACTCTTTGATTATTATAGTTGCACATAACTAAGTAAATTAAAACACAATAAAAAAAAACTTAAAAATGGTTATAGAGCTCCAACATTTTAATAAAATGGCTTCTAGGCCTACTCGAGTCACAAAAAGTAACATGCATTTTGAGGCTAATGGGCACTTCAGATTTATAAAAAACATTCATATTTCAGTATAAAATATATCAGTGCACTGTGTTATATACATATGCAGGGAACATTACCATTAAATCAGTAGAAATACATGGTTATGTTTTTACAGAGGCTGTCCTCATGCTGGCCAATGGGGCAGTGGGTGCAACCGTTGATGCACCTGAAAATGGAAGAGTACCTGTGGGATCACCGGCGGATGAGCTCAAGGAGGTAACGCACAAACAAGTTGTGCAATGAGACTGCCTGACAGCAAAACTCCTGGCAGGGGCATGCGAGTGACAAGACAAGATGCAGGCTGCACTACTGTGGATCCGTAAGGTCTCTCCCAGCTGGTCATTGAGATCTCCAAAAGCACAGCCACACAATTACTAGAAAAAGCTTAAGAAGGACAGCAGACTGATTAGGAGATGCTTCCCCTTCCCTCATTCCAGCAACACATACAATGAAGATCCCATCCCATCCTTCCGTAAACCCCTCCTTCCTTTGAGAGACTACTCATCAGCCAGTGGTAGAATCTCTAGTCACATTCATTGGACTCCTCTTGACATGATGAGCATTAAGAAGCAACTCCCCATTATTAGAGAAAACCCAGGCCAGTCTGGTGAAGAATTGCAGAGTGTGCTTGAAGACTATAGACTACCCAGTGCAGTGAGATAGGTGGAGAAGTCAGCATGGCCGATGCAGGATCGCATAAATGAAGGGACCCAGAACAGAACACCCCCCCCTCCCCCCAGGAAGTCACAGCTTGATTTGGGCCGCAAAATAAGACAATTGCGGCCACGAAAAAGTAACATTTGCTGCATTTTTGCGAGAAGCAAACCATCACTGTACAGCCAGCGAGATCTGGGGAACGAGATGCCTGATGCCAGAAAGTGCAGAATACAGTTTAAAATCTGCACTCTTTCTGGTACTATTCAGATACGTTTTCCAGTGAGTCACATATCCTGCTCGAGGGGGCCGATAATGTGCCTTCCTTCACCCTCCTTCCATCTCAATGTAAGGCAGGAGGAGGGTGGAAGGGGCTACTGTAATGGCCCCCTGAAGCAGCATTTGTTTCACAGTGCTCTGTGATGCAGGAAGTGTGGGGAAGAAGGGAGAAGAGGGGGGAAAATATAAGGCCATGGGGAAATGGGAGAGGGCAGGAAAATAAACATTATTGGGGAGGTGAGAAAAAACAGGAGGACTGTCAATGGCAGGTGGGTGGGTAAAGGGAGGATGATGCCTGCGAGGCAGAGGGGCTGCGACAAGGAGAAAGACTGCCAAGGGAGGCCTGGACATCATACATGATTGCTATTTTTTTTTTTTGCATATTTATATAGCGCGAACTCGACCCGAAGGTATTGGAACGCTTTACATGAGCACCGTATTTACATTACACATTCAGGCACGGGGAGATTAAGTGATTTGCCCAGAATCACAGGATGTGGACGCGACCCCGAGGCTCGAACCCTGGTTTCCAGCACCAAAGTCGGCAGTCTAGCCGACGGACCACAGGTTATCAAAAAGCTTAACTATACTGTTCTTGTCCTTGAGCCACACCGCTGCTCTCTGTATGAAAATAGTTCCTAAATTCTGTTACTTGAGAAATATTGCTCATTATTCTTTCCTCCTGCTGTATTTGCACACACTTGCTGATGTCTTTCATTGAGACACCCGTAAGCAGAAGTGAGATTTGCCTGATCTGTTCTGTCATGGACACTGACAAGTTGACCTGGGGATGGAGCTCAGTGATGCAGACTGGGACCAAGCCCTATATCACTCCTTTACAGTATCCCGCAATGCCCGCCTTAAACTAATACAGGGGCATATTAGCAAGGGCACTATCGCCGCTTTAGCGGCACTTTTGCCGCTAAAGCGGCGATATTTATATCGCTCTATCAGCAAACTGTCTCTAACAGCAGTTAGCGACAGTTTGCTGGCATTAGCGCCCGTTTTTATCGCTTTGCATGTCAGCGATATTTATCGCTAATGACATGCAAAGTGGGCGTTCCCGACTAACAAACCTGGGAAACACTCGCTAACAGGCCTATCGCCTATTAGCAAGGTGGCCATGGCCCCAGTTAGCGACGTGAAAAGTCGCGCTAACCGGGTCATCGCTATTTATTTAACACCTGCAATTAGCAGGTGTTAGCCATACCTAACATGGGGGGTGGATTATGCTGATACGATCACAGGGTCGTATCAGCAAGGTGTTCTCCCTTCTCCATGCATCATCGCTGGTTTTTCAGCGATGTTGGCCCATTTCCCCCGCTATCGCTGGAATATTCATCGCCATAGCGCTAATCGTTGCTAATACAGCGTTATGGCGATATATTCCAGCGATAGCCGGCGATAAAAAAAATCACGCTAAGCAGGGTTAGCGATGATTATCGCCTCTTCTTGCTAATATGCCCCACAGTTCTATATCCAGTGCTTTAAATGGGCCGGTACTGAGTACCGGCACTTCTTATTTTTACCGATCAGAGTACCGGCACTTCTCCACTGCCAAGGAGAGTACCGGTACTCATTGAAGGTAAGCTCATTGGTGCTATTGCAGCTGAGCTCGAGGCAGTCAGAGTGGAGGAGATCCGTACTGCACTCTGACAGCCAAGTGCCTCTCTAGGTCTTAGCTGAGTCACTGCTTAACCATTCAGCAGCGGCTCATTCGCATTATGCACTGGATGCCCGTGTTTCGGAAATGTCCGTGTTTCGGAAATGTCACTTCCTGCTGTGTTTGATAGAGTAGGGCCCTTTCAGGAGAGAGGGAGAGTCTCTGCTTCTGTGTATGTTTGAGTGTGAGAGAGAAAGCGAGCTCAGAGAGGAAGAGAATCGGGACGCTCTCATGAAGTAGTTTTAAAGAAATGCGTGGAATGCTTTTGTGTGTGCATGTCTGCATGTTTCTGTTTGTATATATAACTATTGTGCCAAAAGCAACCCAGTAGGAACAGTATAACAGTAAGAAGCTGCAAATATTGCAAAACAAGGAAACCTTAACATATCTGTTAGGCCTTTATTTTGTGTAATGAGATAACACATTTTGTTTCTATTGATACTTTTCTCACATGTTTTGTTATGTCCTGTACCTGGCGTAGTACTCATTATTAATGCTGCTATTCCAAAGTCTCTTTTGTTCTGAGGCACACTGATTATTAGCCTGAATAGTGCTGTTGATGGCTTGACTGTATTCATTTAAAAGCTCCTTCCATTATGATTTAGAGCCTGCTCCCAGCAGGTCTTTACACCACTCTTTATTATCATATGCAGCTGTTAATCTGCATGTATGGGATGTTTGAAACTACTATCAAGGGAAATGCAAGGGCAAAATGAATACTTCATAGAAATGTCTTTGCATCATCATGTCTCGCCCCGCCTCTAACCCCGCCCACCAGCCACTCCCCAGCTCAATTTAATGAGTACCTACACTTATTTTTTCCCATTTAAGGCACTGTCTATATCCTGCACAGAGCATACCTAACTTCAGAAAAGATAAAGGCCTTGTTTCCGGGGGCTGACTCCTTGTGCCCTTAATGTCCTCTTTCCGGGGCTGACATGCATCATATGTTCTGTACGTGCCCATCACTGTAGCACTTGTCTGTTACGGATCACCTACATCGTCTTTTTGAATGCTGCTATCTTCACATCTGGGAGGTCTGTGCCCTCGGCCTATTCCCATGCTCTAAAACAGATAAGGCCATGTCCTGCTTCCTAGATCTTGCCCTCCTACTGGCACCGAGCTCCATAACATGCCTTTGGAAAACCCACACTCCTCCAAAAAAAGCAGTTGCCTGGCACCAAAGGTTCCTTTTTGGGGCTGATTCGGAAGGCGTGCTGCTTCGGTATGATGAGGCCAGAGAATTGAGAAAATTCCCCTAGTCACTGAGTTGGGATGTGCTTCTCATGACCTTTTTGACCAAAGTGGAGATGACACTCTTCCTCTGTAAGCATATGACCCTTGGGGTGGCCCACCCTATGATGCAATCCTCATGCTCTCCCCTTCAGAGCCTATAGCACGGGGTGTGTTGAACCAACTTGTTTGTTGGTCCTCTCTCGCTGGGAGTGCCGGGAGAGGGCTGGTGCATGGGATCTGCATGCTGTGATTACCCAACCCCATTTCCTTTTATTTATCATGGTCCAGCTATATTTTCATTACTTTACTAAGTATGATGTCTGAGGTTTTTTATTCTTCATTACAGTTTATTCAATCGATGATCACTGTTGGATATCCCTTTTTGCTTTCAAGTGAAGATCCCTGGTATGAACAGATATGCTGCCTAAGAGGTCCCAGATTGATTATGGTGGGCGAAACTACAACAGTGTACCCGTTTATTAAAATATAACATAGTGCACAAACATAACTCTATTCTTCAAATGATATGCTGAACATGGTTGTTCTGTGAAAATAATTTAGATACATTGTATCTACCTCCAGTTGCAATATGTGCCCTAATTGTTGTTAACAGTTAAAACAGCAAAATGCACAATACAAATATGCACCTCCTCTTGTTCTTTCCAAGCCTTTGTAAAATATAACAGACTCAACGTTCACTACAAAGCTGATGGTACTCCTCTTGCCTTTTCTGAAAAGGGGTTGTTTTAGGAGCAACTTGAAGCAAATAATTGGAGAGTTTTTGTGGGCGAAAGTGTATGTGGCATTGTTGCAGAGATTATACATCATGAAGCAACCCCCTTGTAATGCCTTCTCCCCACTGACATGAAGTTTTACACAAGTGTCAATGTCAAGAAGGGTATGCACATTTTATCTGTGGCAAGAAAGCCTTGCCCCGGTTGCCTCGAGAGCAGACATAATTTACCCTGGCTATGTTCCCCTGCTCTGTTGATCATCCTCCCCAACAGTAGCAGGGACACTCAAAGGTCTCTAAAATGAATAGACTCTTCTCCACTTTCTTAACCAACTATGGCGTAGGATAGGCAATTGGAGAGCCTAGACACAATGCTAAGATACTGGAAGAAGTAACACAGGCCATCCCCGTTGCCCTAGGTTTGATAACAGCTCAGTTAGATGTTCAGAAGAGCATCTGCTCTTGCAGAATTGAATGGCCTTAGACCAGGGTTACTCAAAGTATGGCCCGGGGGCCGCATGCGGCCCTCCTGGCCTTTAATTGCGGCCCCCTGGTGAAGAGCAGCACTGTGCTGCTGTGCACTTAACATAGCAGGAAAATGCAGAAAGCTGCAAAACAAACGGGCATATTTTATTTACACGTTTTACACATTAGCTAAAGTAACCATAAGGAAGAAAAGAAAGTTCCCTAGACAACTATTCTTTAGGAACACCTTTAGTTTTAAACTCTCTGCAAACAAGTGTATTTTATTAACATGCATGAGAGTATTACCTTAGTAAATCAGATTGTCACTGCATTGACACACCATGCATATGCTTCGCGACCCATGCCTTAGACTAAACCCTAGCAGCCAAAGAGGAGGTCTGTGCGGTAGTAAGTTCACAGTGTTGTACCCCTCCATACTCCCCTACATACACAAGCAGATGGATCACATTAAGGATAGTTATAAGAAATTATACAAGATCAAAAATGGCTTTAATTCAATGTAAGCAGCATCTGGTCTTGGTTGTCAGGGAAATTCTGGTTCTGGGGAATGAAGATTTTTGAGACTGTGATTGCGATCATACTTGTCATAATGATAAAACTATATGTTTTAATAAAATTGAGTGTGAGCATCATTCAACATACTTGCAGTAATAAAGGCATTTCCCCAGAAAATGCACTTACTGCACTTGAGAATGTTGAGGAATATGATAATGAAGAATGAAAAACTGAAATAAATGTTCTATATTCGATGGAGCTTTAGGGAGTTCGACTCCCAGTGAGGGGAGTGGGGGGCTTGAGAAAGCAAATCCACTTGCATATGTTGGGCAGAACTTGCAGAGTTACATAAAAACTCTGTGCGATTACAGGAGTTCCGCGAGAAGGCAAAATTCAGCATGTTGCGCTGTTTGTGCTAATTTTTAGCGCCTGGAGCTTGTTCAGCACTGCAAAATCAATACGAAAGGCACCACGTGGTGTGCCAGAGAGCATTACTTCTTTGTTGCAGCTACAGTAGATTTTCTATTCGAGCGGCAGCTTTCTCACAGCAAATGGTCAGGACCTGCTGCGACTGCCTGAGTTGAGAAAATCTCGTTGGGTGCCATTCTAGTGCCAGAAAATCAGACTAGGGGACGCAAATTCTCGCTCACCAACTTAAATTTGGCGAGCCGCGTGTGTGGAAAAACACAGCTTGCACAGTTTTGCCGGAATTCTATGTTACAAGCGTAACATAGAGTGGGCAAAACTCTGTGAACTTCACCATCGAAGCGGAATTTATCACCCACCCATACTTACTTAATACCATATATACTGTGTTAGAAATGGGGTCTCTAGTTGGCAGTGGCTTACACCCTGTCCAAGTAGGAACCCTTCTTTCTAGTCAGGGTAAGGGAGTTACACACCCAAGATAACCTCTGCTCACCCCCTTGGTAGCTTGGCATGAGCAGTCAGGTCTATCTCAGAGGCAATGTGTAAAGTATTTGTACAAAACACACGCATTAACACAGTACAACCACTACACATGGCCACCACACCAGTTTAGAGAAATAAACAATCTTTATCTAAACTAAACAAGACCGAAATGACAAAAATCCATTATACAGGACTTCAGATATCCCTTGTTAAAGGTTTAAGCAATTCTGTCCATAGAACTCTATGGATGCGGTGATTTTAGCACAAAGTACCTTTGATGCATCAAAATCCAACACAAAAAACAGCCGCAGAGGAGGGAGATATAAGAAAACACAGTGATGCGTCGAATCTGGAGTCCCAGGGAAATGGAGGCGCCAGTTCTGCTGCATGCAGGAGAAGTGTTGCATCAATTCCGTACTGCGAGGAGAAGCGATGCATCGAAATCCAAAGACCGTTCCTTTCTGCGGGGCGATGCGTGGAAATCCAGATGCGCTGACGACGTTGCGGTGGTAGCAAAGCAGGCGCGGGGTCTTGGACGTCAGAGATTCGGTGCTCTGGACTTGGGCTGCAGTGGTTCCTTGGCCCGCGAACAGGCGCTTCATTGATTTTTCAACCGCACCGCGGCAATGCATTGGTTTTTCAACCGCACGGCAAGCTTACGGCGGGAAAAACGGCGCTGGTAGGGCGATGCATGGATTTTGTGTCTTTGATACAGCCAAACTACCTCCAAGGGCCCAGGACTGGAATGGCACCACTTAGCAGGTCAGAACTCCCAGCAGAGGAGTGCAGGGGAGGCTGCAGATGAAGTCTTTGATGGCCCTGAGACTTCTTAACAGGAGGAAAGCACACACAAGCCTTTGGAGGATTTTCTTAAGCAGGATACCAAAGCAAAGTCCAGTCCTTGTCCTCTCCAAGACAGAAGCAGCAACTGCAGGCCAACCCAGCAGAGCAACACAGCAAAGGAGCAGTACTCCTCCTGACACCTCTCCAGCTCTTGCCTCTTGGCAGGGTCTCCTCTTGATCCAGAAGTGTTTTCCCAATGTCGGGTTACAGGTTCAATACTTATACCCTTTTTGGCCTTTGAAGTAGGTATACTTCAAAGGAAAGTCTTTGTTGTCCACAAGATCCTGTCTTGCCCTGGCTCCAGATACACTACAGGGGGGTGGAGACAGCAGTGTCAGAGGACAGCCACAGCCCTATACAGGTGTCAGTGACAACTCCTCCCACCACTCTAGCTCAGGAAGGCCATCAGCCTGGCGATGGGCCATCAGAATATGCATGGCACACCTCAGCTTCCTTTGTCTGTCTAGAGTGAATGCACAAACAGCCCCTGTCAGTCTAAACCAGATGTTGATTCCACAGGCAGGCAAGACATAGAATGGTAAATCAAGAAAACATCCACTTTGGCCTTTCCAAACACACAATTTAAAAACCAACTTCACTAAAAGATGTATTTTTAATTTCTGAACTTCAAATCTCTATCTCTTCCCAATTGAAAGTTACACTTGTAAGATGTTACAGGGTAGCTCCAATGATAACCTATGGGAGAGATAGCCCTTGCAACACTGATCAATGACATTGGCAGTATTTCACTATCAGGACATGTAAAAACACACCATTCAGTACATGTCCTACCTTCCACATTCACTGCACCCTGCCCAATGGGCTACCTTTGGCCTACTTTGGGGTGCCTTACATGTAGCAAAAGGGAAGGGTTGGTCCTGGCAAGTGGGTGAATTTGCCAGGTCGACATGGCAGTTTAAAACTGAAGTAGCAGACACTGCAGTGGCAGGCCTGAGGCATGGTTACAAGGCTACTCATGTGAGAGGCACAATCAGTGCTGCAGGCCCACTAGTAGCATTTAATTTACAGGCCCTGGGCACACACAGTGCACTTTACTAGGGACTTACCAGTAAATCAAATATGCCAAACATGGATAACCAATCATAATCACAATTTACACAGGGAGCACTTGCCCTTTAGCACCGATCAGCAGTGGCAAAGTGCCCAGAGTACACAAGCCTGCAAAAACAAAGTCCAGCATGCAGTCAAAAATACAGAAGGTAGAGGCAAAAAGACAGGGGAAACCACGCCAAGGATGTGGGTCTAACATATTTGGAAATGCAAATATACATATTTGCCTTAATGTGTGCGGATGCATTTTATTAATCGATTGCTATTTTGTTTTTGTACCTGCTTGAAGCCCACTAAAACCTTAGCTTTATTGCACACTTTCACACATTTTAATCCATTTTCGTTTTGTTATTCTTTTTTGTATATTGCACATTTTAGCTGAACCCTTCTAATAAGTGAAGCACATCAAAGCAAGAATTTAAGAAAGCAGTTGTTTGCAGTATCTGTCCCATCAATATCTTCTTGCATTCTTCAAATGAGAAGTGCCTGGCACCTGCTCATTAGAGTCTATCTGAATGTTTCAATTGTATCACACGGTCTCGCTTCCATTGAAAAAAGGGCACAAATGTACCACTAAAATGAATGGATTTTAGCATAAGATGCTCCAACTGACTGAGGGTGAAGCTTTGGTCCATTGAATAGAAGATTGCCTTGAATATTTTGAATGCTTGCTAGCTATTCTTCTATTAAACACACTAGATATTTATTCACTACCCAGAGTGTTTGTGGTTTCTTTTACAGGTACTATTATAAAGTGTGGAGAGACAGCACCCAGCGAGTAGTTGCCCTGAAAATTCTCTTCCTCAACCTCACCAGGTTGTATCATGGCATTGCTCCATTTTTCTCTTACTTTTCCCAAACATATTACTACCCCTCTGCCACTTGCCAAGAGGGTAATATTGGGAAAGAGACAAAAACACACTCACTGCCCACCCACTGCCATGAGAGGCTTTTGTCACTCCACAGATGGGTTTCTTCAACTGCCTCAATGCTGTTTATACTGTTATGTCCTAGTGATCGTTTGAATATTTTCTGGTTCAATTAAGGCGTACCTTTTTACAAGAGCACATGCTATTACAGTGGCTAAAAGACTAATCTGAGATTGTCTACCTCAGCTTGAGGTCCTTCTTTAGCTATCCAGTGACAAGGGCTCTGACTTTGTGTCCTTTGTAGTTCAGGAATTATGCAAGGCTCTATGGATCATACCACCCTAAGTCATCAGTTGCAGTTGAGTGCTTTAATTATACACTGAATAAAAAGATAGCAAAAATCTGTTCTAAAACTGTTCTTAAATGGCTGGAAGCACTACCCTTTGCAAGAGGGTCGTTAAGGGCCAAACCTATGCAGAAAACTAAACTCAGTCCCTATGGGATTGTCATGGGGCATCATATGCATCTCCTGTCTACCTCTCCAGTGTCTTCAGCTTTGCTCGACCTGCATTTAAAAGATTATTTAGTTATTCAGCACTGCAAACAACATATTTGCTGCCTCTGCAGCTGCCATTCGCAGGTCCAGTCTGCTGTTTGTCCAACCAAAGCCCATCAAATCAAGGCGTGGGCAAAGTTTTAATTATGCAAACACAAGGAGATGATGGACAGAGGCACAGGGTCAAGACTGATTTGCATATAGCTGGGTCGGAACTGAGGTGATGAAGTGAGCTAAAGAACGATGATGGATTCAACCCAGATCTGTGACTGGGGATTACGGTCTGAAAAGTTTCAGCGCTCCATCCATCATCTCCTTGTGTTTGCTTTGTTCGCCCCAAGTTGGCAGGGTATGCCCAGACGTGGGTCCCTTGCTCTCTTTGCCACTGGATTCAAGCTAGCCTGGCTGATGAGGGATGTTACCCCAAAACCGGTCCCAGGATGATTGTTTCCGGTTCAAGGAAGACCTGGCTTGGCAGGTGGGCTGGACTGTTCCCATGAGGCACAGGGTCAAGACTGATTTGAATATAGCTGGGTCTAAACTGAGGTGGCGAAGTGAGCTAAAGAACGATGATGGATTCAACCCAGATATGTGACTGGGGGTGAGTGTCTGAAAAGTTTCAGCGCTCCATCCATTATCTCCTTGTGTTTGCTTTGTTCACCGTAAGTTGGCAGGGTATGCCCAGATATGGGTCCCTTGCTCACTTTGCCACTGGATTTAAGCTAGCCAGGCTGATGAGGGGTGTTACCCCGAAACCGGTCCCAGGATGCTTGTTTCCAGTTCAGGGAAGACCTGGCTTGTCAGTTAGGGCTGGACTGTTCCCATGAGGCACAGGGTCAAGTCTGATTTGCATATAGCTGGGTCTGAACTGAGGTGGCGAAGTGAGCTAAAGAATGATGATGGATTCAACCCAGATCTGTGACTGGGGATGAGTGTCTGAAAAGTTTCAGTGCTCCGTCCATCATCTCCTTGTGTTTGTTTTGTTCGCCGTAAGTTGGCAGGGTATGCCCAGACTTGGGTCCCTTGCTCACTTTGCCACTGGATCGGGCTGGACTGTTCCCATGAGGCACAGGGTCAAGACTGATGTGCATATAGCTGGGTCTGAACTGAGGTGGCGAAGTGAGCTAAGGAACAATGCTTGATTCAACCTAGATCTGTGAGTGGGGGTGAGTGTCTGAAAAGTTTCATTGCTCCGTCCATCATCTCCCTGTGTTTGCAAAATTTTAATTATGCCAGTGTAATTTCAGAAATTTTGCATTACGCTTGATATGTAAAATTCCCCAAACTATGCCATTTTGAGTAATTATGCTGCAGTCCATGGCAAAATTATAGTGAGACCAAAATGAACAAGCAGAACATGTGCAGCTGTTGTTCACAGCACTTGTGTTTGTCATGCTTTTTTTGCGTAAAATGCGTCCTTGCATAAAAGATTTATATGAGAACTAATTTTGTGCTAAAATATACTACTGAATGTTGATGGATTTGCTTTTCATTCTATAATTGTAATTGGGTCCATTAACATGTTCATCAGCAAAAGTCTGCCTTCAAGCACCGGTGGTTTGGCAGAAACAGCCTTTACAACATAGTGATTACAACGCAATACCTTAACCACGCTTTCATTATCACGAATATGCCTTTACCACGCCAACTTTTACCATGCATATACCTTTACCACACATACCTCTACAATGAAAATGTAGGTATTTCACAGGTATCCATCTACCTATCTTTCTATCTATCCAGTGGCGGCTCCTCCGCTAAGGCGGAGGAGCGTCGCCCCACTGCTCAAAAGGAAAAATAAAATGATAATAACATATATGAATATATATATATATATATATATATAACGTGTAATAATGTATATATATATTCCTCCACAATGACCGCCACTTTCCAACGGTCCAGCTGCACTATCCCTGCAATAACGGTACAGGATACGCTGGTGTGTCCAATCTCTTAGTTCACGTTTTTAATTGTATTTTTTAATGCAGCAACACCCAACATAGGACACCTATGCATTTCGGCTTACGCCTTCAACCAGGTAACCGGGTAAAATATAAAAGAAGCAGAGTAGCTCCCAAGTTTAGGTGGAGAGCAGCTCCTGTATGTATTTTTTGCTTTTTACGTGGCACTCTATGCCTGAAAGGGTATTTTTGTGATATAAATATAAATAAAGGCATACAATAAATATTTAAAACTTCTGATCATCACACAAATATATATACAGTAAAATCATCTAGCCAAACAGATCCGATTAAAATGCCTCAGTGCTGATTTGAATCAATAAGCTATTAATAAACAACATTTTATTCAATAAAACATTAACCAGGGATCCTGATAAAACTCATCATTATTTCCCCACTATTTTCCTGTATTTTATTGCATGAACAAGGAATCTATATACAGTAATACATACTTATATATATATATTCACTGCAATGGTTGCAGAGATGTTATAGTAAGGCTCAGATTTTACACTCACAAAACCATATAAATTCAGCAGTTATAGTTACCAGAGATAACCATAACTTCTGCACCTGCAATACACTTCTTATGATCTCACATATTTTCAGAGAATTTTAAAGTTTTTTTTAAAATTCTCATTACTAATAATAACATCCCTGTAACCTTTGTTTTTTTCTGTGAATTTCTACTGGTTTTTAATGCTATTTCCTATCTATAACATCCCTGTAACCTTTGGGTTTTTTAGTGAAATTCACCACTTTTTTAATATAAATTGTACTACAATTTGACCCATAAGTTCAATTCAGTAATATAAATTTTTATAAGTTTATAAATACATTTTATTAATACATTATACAATTTAAATCAAACAATTAACAAATAAATGTAGCATAGCTTATTTAACTATTTGCAAATACAAACTTTTCTTCAATTTGTTTTATGGATATGCAGATCCAGTGCAATGCCATGACAGATCTGCCCCCCCCATCCAGATTGAAAACCATACCCTAAATCAGTTATTTTAGTGTCACATCTCTCTGCAACAGAGCTCCTTTGTACCATTTATTTTCCTTTAAAAGAAGAGCATTTCAAATTTAAGATCTCTTCTGCTGAAGCTAGAAAACAATGTAAAGAGTGGAATGAAAAAGAAGAACACTTACCACTTCCCAAAAAGTTTCCAAATCAATATATGCAGCAAGAAACTGTCAAGAGATACATTTAAGAAGTGTTCACACGGCACATCATCTGTTTCAAAACATCTGAAAACCATACATACAAGGACACATCAGAGGATGATAAGATAGACAGAAGGTGGTGCATTATCATCACCAGTTGGACCATCTGTAGGACCCTTACAACTTGACCACATACTTACCATTCTCTCTGTTTCACCAAAAACTGCAAGACATGGTGACTCATTGTGTGAAACGTCATACCAGTCGAACTAAATACACGATCTGTTGCTCACTTTATGGCTGCTGTTAAGAAGCATAGTTCTTAATATGTTTTATCACCTCATCCTTCCATCTTCCATTACTCTGAAAAGCAAATATGGAATACATTTAACCCCTTCGCTGCGTTCGTCGGCCAACGGCCGTCGCGAGCACTACCTCGGTAGTGCTGCGCACGTCCGTTGGCCGACGCGGCCCCGCCCACTCCTTTAAACCGCCGCACCGCGGTGGAATGTTCGCCGCGGTAAAGGGGTTAACTTCAGATTACATACTAGTACATTACATAAGTGGTTATATCAGTGTGTAACAGGCTCTGTAAGTGTCTGCATGTGAGTGTCTAAATGGGTATGTAAGTGGCTGTATGGATTGGTAACTGGCTGTGTTAGTGAGTGTTTGGGTGTGCAACTGCGTGTGCAAGTGGCTCTATTAGCGATGGGTACAGAAGTGCTGTGTGGATGTGTGAATCGGTGTGTATATATTTTTGTCACTCTCTAACTATGTGTGAGAGTGGCTGCATGGTTTTGTAAATAGGTATTTGAGTGGCAGTATGGGTGGTGACTGAGTATATAACTCAACACGAACGGAAGGTTTCTTAACGTGAGCGATAGTGACCATCCGTGCCTGCCCACATTGAAAAATCTCACCACGAGGTGGTCTGGAATAAGATTTTCCTCGCTCATGGAGGAAAAAGTTTTTTCAGAATTCTGCATGCTACGTGGAGCGCGTAGTGAGAAATTCCACAAACTCCGTGAACAGAGTGGAATTTCACACCCAGGCCTAGCTGTGTGTTGGATATGGAACTCAGTAGCAGTCTGCGCAATCAGAAAGACAAGTGCATGCGGGTAAGAACACCAAGGTCACTTATTTATCTCTCTTAGTATAACACCTTACCAATGAGACGATATGCTGCATGTAGTGATTTCGCCCACTTGGGAAGGACAATAGAATAATTCTAAATATTGTAGCAACTATGGGAAAAGTGAGCTATCCCCGATGGGGACAAGAATTAGGAGGCAGCAATGGGATGCCACACATTAATGGCTGAAGGATAGACATTTATGAATGATGGTTCAATATCAGCCCTCTGCGGGTGTTAGATTACTAACATAAGCTTAAGTGGATTACCAGTTGAGCTGCAAGGACTCGCGACCATTAGTAATCAAGAGACCTTGATGAAGTTTATGAATTTTATGTATTTTACATTTGCTTTACTTTCTGAGATGCAATCAATAATATTGTTTATTGAGGATTACTCGCCAACGTTTTTGAGATACGAATATTGAATGCCATATATGATGCAAAATATATGTATAACTGCATGAAATCTAGCTATTGGAGGTACTAAGAGAGATGTACTTTAAGATGGCGGCTGCTCTTCCATGAAATTCTTTCACTCTGCAAAAGGTAGTCCTACCTTTATGATCACAACAGTGTAAATGGCTTTACCAGCTCTGTCTCGATACCATGAACAAGGATATGGCCGAAACACGTTGGGGTATTTTATAATGCTCTATGATGGGAGCACGCTGTGAATAAAGTAAATTCAAGCATCCTGGTGTCATCCTAGTGTTTCCGTATCGATGGAGACGTGGTGTTGGTAGTTTTGGCTCCTGGAGCCTGACCAGGACCACCGCGACACACAGCCCCGGGTCCCCGGATCTCGTGGATGTGGATTGTTTTGAAAGTCCGGGGCCATCCGTAGGAACTCCTGTGAAGCCACGCTGGGCTTCAGTGTTAAAGGCCAAGAACACAGATCTCGTAGATATATATATATATCTGTGAGTGCTCCAACCATGAAACGAGTTGTTGTGGAACATTAGTGGGTCCTACCCCCGCTATCTACGGAAGCACCAGCAGTGAGTTCAGCGGCACTGGTGGGATTTGTTAAATTTATATATATATATATATATATATATATATATATATATATATATATATATATATATATATATATATATATATATATATACCAGTAACACTCCTCTGCAACAAAGGATTGATGACGCCGTGTTTTGACAAATAATAGGTTTTATTTGTCGGCTGATTGGACGCGTTTCGCCTGTACCAGCAGGCTTGCTCACCACCTGGTTGGTGAGTAAGCGTCGTCAATCCTTTGTTGCAGAGGAGTGTTACTGGCATAGATTACGGACCGAGCTTGGGTGGTCCGATGTGACGACGCACCCTCTGGTCAGGAGTTCGCGGCGGCTGCTACACAAGCGGAGTGGAGTAATATATATATATATATATTTGGATTTATACTCACTTGCGAAAATATGAAATTTTTGTTGTAAAGGCATGCTTGGTAAAGGCATATGTGTGGTAAAATATTTTGTGGGAATGGCATATGCTTGGTAATGGATGCATTGTAAAGGCATGCATGGTGATGCCATGCTTGGTTCTGTCATACATCCTGGTGTGGCCTCTTACAAGTCCTCCTTACTACGAGCACTGCTGTGAAGTGTAACAGATTATTAGTCTTGGTTCAGTGCAGCCACTGCAAACGCACTTACTGTACCCATAGATCCTAGCCCTTCTGCCTCTGCTGTAACTGTGACTCAAGCTTCTTCTACATGACCTGTCTGGTTTCATGTAATTTCCAGGTTTTGACAGCTCAAGGAGTGGTTCCAACTGCTGCCCTCTGCCACTCTTGCATATTCCAAAATGCAGCTCCGCCTTTCCACCTATAGTTGCAGTAGTTAGCAGATCTCCAATTACTAGATCCTTAAGTGTGTTTGGCTGGCTGTTTTTACTACAAACCTAGTTGTGGGGCTTACTGTATGCACTGCCTCGAAGGACCAGGTGATGAGTGCCTTGAGACCAACTGCAATACTAGCAGCCCACCTTCGGGATCAACGTTTCTTGTACAGTGGAAAATACCTATCTGCTTTTCTTGGAACCGTTCTGACAAAATCTTTATGTTTCTTAATGCTAGATCTGTGCTCACTTGCTCATTGATGCCCAAAGGGGTGTGCCCATAGTCCCTATGTCATCTATACTTATATGGACACTACCACGATGAATGTGACAATGTCAACGTTAGTTTGCCCCTATCCACTGCAGATTTCTGTTTCCCAGATCAATATGTCCAGTTACCATCGAGAGTCTTTTATTCCAACAGCTGACTTTGAGAACAACGAGGCACCTACTTTGCGTGCAGAAACAGAGCATATACTTGTGAAAAGACTGGTCAGGATTATGCTACACCACTTACATCATTGAAGCCATACTGCTGCTAGACTCACTCATCAATAAAATCTGCCCAGACAAATATCTAGCACTGTCCGCCTCTTCGCCATCCTGTTCCCCATTTAGACAAAAAGACTGACTATGCTCAAAGTTCAATCTTTCACCACAGTTTTAGAGGAGGTAGCAAATTCAACCACCATCTCTTTAGGATTCATCTCAGCTCAATTAAAAGCTCTGAGAATTATCATGTTAAAGATTAGAATGACTCTCAATTTTGTCTTGGCTGCCATGGGTCGAGTGTGTACCTTCATAAGTTCAGAATACTGTTCATTCACACCAAATGAATCATTGAGTATACATGAAAGAGATTAATCTTTTCCTTAGTAGTGTTCAGAAGTTGCAAAAAAATAATGATGGGTTCAATCTTGATAGGGCAGTATTTGGTCATGACTGAAAAGCACTTTTGGGGGTTTTGAGATGAAGCTCATGGGAAATTTATCAGCTGTTTCCATCATACTCTTTCTGCTATTCATTATGAGCTTGGTGTGACAATTTAACGATACAAGAGAGACATGCTTTGAGGACATTGAGGGTGAATGAAGAACTGATAATAAGAGAAGCGGACAAAGGGGGAACATCATTTTGATGAATACGACTGATTAGGATAATGAGATAATGTTACAGCTTAATAATAAGACATATTATGAAAAACTGGACAGAAATCCAATACAGACACTAACAGTTAAGATCAACAAAGAACTCAAACAGTGATGTGATATGGGATTACTTAGTAATGATGAATACTTGTACCTACTCATTGATCGTCCAAGATTTCCATGCTTATACACCCTCCCCAAGATTCATAAAAATCTTGTGAATCCTCCAGGAAGACCGATAGTGTCTGGGATAGGGGGTCCCACAGGAAGACTATCACAATTTGTTGTCACCTTTTTAAGAACATATTTTGCAAATTTGCTAACATATATACGTGATACTAAGCATATTTGGAATTTACCAAATCATGTAACATGGGAACATGGAATGATACTAGTGACGATGGATGCAGTATCTCTCTACACTAATATCCACCATGATTTGGGATTGAAGGCATTAAGATCCTTTCTGAACAAAAGACCAATTGAATATCTCGAACAAACAGAGATGATACTCACCATGACGAAACTGATTCTTGAAAATAATGTGTTTTTGTTTAATGACAAATGGTATAGACAGCTACTGGGGACCGCAATGTGTTCGAGGTTTGCTCCATCTTTTCCCAATCTCTTTATGGGATGGTTTGAGGCGGAGTGGATCTGGGGCCCGCAAGGTTCGCCTTGGATTGACCAAATATACTATTGGGGGAAGTATATTGACGACTGTCTACTAATATGGACAGGTTCTGTACAAGAACTAGAGAGTTTCTTTGCATAGCTTAACTTCAATGACTATAATCTCACATTCCATTATTATACAAACCGCATTGTCTTTTTAGATGTAGATCTCTATGTATCTGAGGATAAGATTTGCAGCAAAATGTATAGAAAGAGTACATCCTGTAATGCTTTACTTCACGCAACTAGTTGCCATCCTACATTTCAAATTAATGCTATCCCCTTTGGGGAAATGGTTAGGGCACGTAGGAACTATACAGAGGACAGTGAGTTTGATAAAACTGTTTTGGATATGAAACGGAGGTTTACACTGAGGGGGTATAGCAAACAAACAACAGATAACACAGCACAACGGGCATGAAAAATGTCATGTGAAAATACATTGAAGCCTGCACATAGGAGCAAAACCGAAATGGCAGACAAAATTCGATTGGTCACTCATGTCCATCCTGATACCTATAAGCTCTACTGCGCATTACATAAACATTGGTACATACTTAGGTCAGACAAATGTCTTGTCCCATTCCTGACCGTAACTCCCAGTCTGACTTTCAGGAGAGTTCGGACTCTTGCAAATCTAATGAGTCCTAGCTACCCTCGACCTCTTAGACGTAGTGGACGGTGCAATTCGTGCAGGTGGGCAGTTGATAAAATGTTCCGGTTCAACTTTAACACTACAGGCGATTATTCTATACCCATGTATATCAACTGTGACACGAGATGTGTTGTATATGTAATCATTTGCACTTGTCAGAAAATATATGTTGGGAGTACGATCAGACCTTTGCGAGAACGAATCGCTGAACACTTTAGGGCATTGGAAAATAATGATACAAAATATCCAATCATGTTGCACACCCTGGAAGATGCCCCTGGAACTCGTATTCATAATTCAGCTTTCATGGTATTGACCATGTGAGGTATGATGTACGGGGTGGTAAAAGGGAGCTTTAACTGAGACGCAGGGAAGCATTTTGGATAATTAAACTTCGCGCTGTAGAGCTTGGCATTAATGTTGATAACGAATTACAGAACTTTCTTGGAGAATGATTATCCATAGAAGTACAAAATTCTATCTGCAAGATTTATTCTCTCTTTTCCCCTTGGTATGCACTGTTTTAATGAAAATGTAACAAACTGATCTAGTCTATACTTATGGCAAAATAAGGGGTATTTTATAATGCTCTATGATGGGAGTGCAACTTGTAAGGTCATGTCAGTTATGTGGATACCTAATATGTAGCACTGCAGATGAGATAGTGCCAATTTTGTATGTTACAAATTACCACTTTTGGTAGGGAATATATTAATAAGAATGTTACTGCTGATTAGGACTTTGTATACTGATCTAGTCTATACTTATGGCAACAATGGGTGTTTTATATTATTATGTCTTAATGACGAGAGTGTAACCCGTAAAGGTCTTGAAAGTTATGTAATACGTTTAGTGTGCAATGCTGGATAGGAAATATTACCAATGTCGTATGTCAAAATCTTCTGACACATGGGTTTCGGGTGTTTTTTCTAACGTTTCCTCCTTTCAAACACTTTTTTCTTCAATTTTTTCTTCAATTTTTCGGTTTTACATTGTGGCACGTTGGTGTGTCCAGTAGCTTCACTGTTCATATGTTTATCATGGGACATGCAGGCCTCTGATGATAATGTGGTCCTTACTTATGGACTGGTTTGGCAACATTTCTATACATCATAGACATGTCACTTATATTTCACTTTTTGGATCATTATTTATCTGGTTTTTGCAATTGCTGGAGTTTCCTTATCACGTTTTCATCCTCTTGCTATACTCGAAATGGATTTGTGAGGGTGGATCATGTGATTAGTACTTATTATTTCTTATGATTCATCATGTACTACACCAAGATGGCGCTGGAATCTGCTTACGCTTCGATTCATAGATTAATCGAATAATTTTAGAGGTGTGATAATTCATCATGTGGTATTTAGAACCTATCGTGGAATGGCATTATTTAACCTAACTCACTTCTTCTACTTTAGTAGCTATGGACAAACATCTTATTTTTCCTGGCGCTGTACTGCATTGGTGGGTGAGGAATAATAAGTTTCGCTTTTGTACAACTGAGCACAGAGATTAGCTACGATCACCTTTCGTTTTCAAAAATATGCGGAAGAACAATCTTTCAATACGAGGATATCTATGTAGATGAGATTTTGGAACAGATATTTTACTTACCTCTACTAACAATTATGACAATTTTAATTATTACGTTTGCCACTATCTTTATCTCTCTTTGACAAACACTTATAGTGATAGCGTTAAGATGGCGCTTACTTTTTACGGAGCTCACCGATTACGTGCTCGCTTACGATATATTTAGTTAGGTGCCAAGATGGCGCTGATGTTGAACGCCACGGAATACTCTCTGGGCTCACCACGCTGCTGTTCTTTCGTGAGTACTCATCACCTTCGCTCTTTGGGGCATATTACCAAGAAATGGTGATAACTATCGCTAACCTAGGTTAGCGCTAGTTTTCCTATTGCTGCCGATCCCTGCAAGTTATCGCCCTGTTAGCGACGTATTTGCAACGTTTTGCTAACAGGCGATAGCTTCAGGGATCAGCGGCGAAAACCGCCGCTAACATTAGCGCGATGGCGTTAATGAAACCGGTGATAGCGGGTGGAATCCAGCGATAGAAAAAGGCACGCTAACCCGCAAGTTTGGACTTAGCCTATCTGTCTACCTCCAATATAAAAGATGCTCACAAAAAAAGGAAAAAAGAAGATTTGAGCAGCCAGGGCATAGTGCAGCACACATTAACAACCCCCTCAAACCACCCAACATCCTGGTTGACCAGGACGAGATCCTGGTTACCACGCAGGACCTGCGTCTGGTTCCTGGATCCCTCGCTGGAGCTTCGTCTGGTTCCTGGATCCCTCACTGGAGCTGCGTCTGGTTCCTGGATCCCTCGCTGGACCTGCGTCTTGTTCCTGGATCCCTTGCTGGACCTGAGTCTGTGGCCTGGAGTGGGATGTGGAGTAGCTGTGGAGTGGATGAGCCGTGGCGGGAGACATTGATGTGCGACGATCGCCCGTACCTGGTGGTGAAGTCTGGCAGGTCGCATGGAGACACGTTGCTAACCTGTGTGAGAAGCCCGCCTTGCGCACCCTGGTGCAGTCAATGTTAGAGGTGATCCTGCGCACCAACGTAGTGAGGTCCGCTTCGCATACTATGATCCACCACTACACCGGGGTGCACGGAGGGGATTACCAATGGTGGGTGCTGTCTCCCTGCATCACAGGACGGATGATGTTGGGCTGACCGGACGCTCTGGAGGGTGAGGCCCCTGTGCTACGCCGAACTTGTGTGGACTGAGCGCTGCAACTACACGCCTAAGGGAGCCCTGCTGCATCAACTGCATCGGGTGGTCCACCAGCGGACTACGTGGTGACTGCTGTACCCAGCCCAGTGAAAGCACACCTGGCTCAGGCTCCTGCTGGCTGAGTCACAGATTTGGAGAGAGCGCGGTGGATTGCGCCACGGGGTCAATGTCCAGGTAAGGAGAAGGTGGGACGCGTAGCGCAGGAGGGCCAGGGGGGGAGTCGCTCATGCCTATCACACCTAGATGATGCACCCCCAGTGGCGGCTCTACCGCTATGTTGGAAGAGCGTTGCCCCACCACCTCAAGCAGTGCAGAAGAGGAACAATCATCACATGATGATAACTCAATCAATCAATCACTCAGGGGAATTGTAAGCGTGCCACTCACCCGTGAGGGTCGCAAGTTACTGAGGGGTGGGGGGCCGCAGATCTGTTAGCCGAAGAGCCAGGTCTTGAGGGTCTTCCTGAAGGTGTTCAGGGAGGGGGCACCTCTGATGTCTGCCGGTAGCTCGTTCCAGGTATTGGATGCAATGTGGGAAAAGGATCTTCCGCCTGCTCTGGCTCTGTGGATGCGCTGGGTTTCAGACAGTGCGAGGTTGGAAGATCGGATGACTCATTTGTGTACGTGGAAGTTGATTCTGTCGTTGAGGTATTTGGTTACGTTGTTGTGTAGGCATGAGTGATGATTTTGAAGGTGACTCTTTTCACCACGGGGAGACAGTGGAGTCTACGTAGGTGTTGGTTGATGTGTTAGTGCCGGGGTATGCCGAGGACGAGTCTGGCGGCAGTGTACTGCAATGTTGGTAGTGTGCGGAGTAGGGACTTGTAAATGGCGGCGTAGAGTGCGTTTCCATAGTCCAGTCTGCTGGTGATGAGTGCATGGGTGACTGTCTTCCTTGACTCTGGGGGTATCCATTTGAAGGTCTTGCGGAGGATGCAGAGGGTGTTGAAGCAGCTGGAGGTGACGGCGTAGACCAGTCTGTTCATGGTGAGGGACGGATCGAGTACGATGCCGAGGTTTCTGGCGTGGTCCGAGGGGGTAGGTGGGCTTCCGAGGGCGAAGGCCAACAGGTGTTGTCCCATGCTGAAGGTGTGGTTCCAAGGACAAGGACTTCTGTCTTCTCGGCGTTGAGCTTCAGGCAGCTGTTGGTCATCCAGACTGCGACGTCCTGCATTCCTTTCTGGAAGTTGAGTCTGGCGGTGGTGAGGTCTTTGGTGAGGGAGAGTATGAGCTGGGTGTCATCCGCGTAGGATATGATGTTGAGGCCGTGTTGTCGGACGATGGCATCGAGGGTGCCATGTAGTTGTTGAAGATAGTCGGGCTCAGAGATGAACCTTCTGGGACTCCGCAGGTGATTACGTGGGATCGGAGAGGAAGGTTGGCAGTCTGATCCTTTGGCTTCTTCCGGGGAGGAATGATTGGATCCAGTCGAGGCCTGTTCCTTGTATGCCGGTGTTGTGTAGTCTGGCGACCAGTGTGTGGTGGGAGACGGTGTCGGAGGCCGCTGAAAGGACGAGTAAGATGAGGGCTGCAGAGTGGCCTTGGTCCAGGAGTGTGCGGATGTCGTCTGTGGCGGCGAGTAGGACGGCCTCGTTGCTGTGGTTGGTTCGCAATCCGGATTGGGACGGGTTGAAGATGGCGTTGTCAACAATGAAACGTGTCAGTTCCCTGTTGACTGTTTACTCTGCTTTTTTGGCCGCGAAGGGGAGGAGCGAGATGGGCCGGTAGTTCTTGAGGTCGGTGAGGTCAGCTGTGGTCTTTTTGAGAAGGGGCCAGACTTCTGCACGCTTTCAGTCGTCTGGGTAGGTGCCTGTTTTGAAGGTGGTGTTGATGGTGCATTGCAGTTCATGTGTGATGGCGGCCGCGGCTCTGTGGTAGATGTGCGAGGGCATGGGTTGGTGGGGGCCCACGAGTGGATGCCTTTCATGGTTGAGGCTGTGTCTTTGGCTGTGACTGGCGTCCAGGTGGAGATGGTGGGTGGGCTGGCTGGTGTGTCCGGGGCCCGGGGTGTCTGTAGACGAGGGTTCCTCAGAGTGTGGAGTTGTGGCTGGTCTGGATCTGGAAGTGCAGGTGTTCAGCGGAGGGGAAGGTTTCGCTGGAGGTGGTGAGGCGGAGGGTGCTCTTGTGGGCAATGGCGAGGCACCCTCCCGGGTGGTTGGTGTGATCCTTCCTCTGGATCTTGTATCCATCCGGGATGGCGGTGTTGATGTCGGAGGCGGAGGAGCCATTGGTCCAGGTCTCCGTGAAGAAGATGATATCGGACGAGAGAGAGTCGAGTAGGTTCCAGATTTCCACGGCGTGTTTGTGCACGGAGCGCCCGTTGAGGAGGATGCATCCTAGGGTGTCGCCGGTGCTGGCGTCGGCTGTGTTGGAGTCCGGGGTAGTGGTTAAGCTCTGGCGGCAGTGGAGGCAGGAGAACTGGCCATGGGTTGTGTTTGCCGAGGCCTGTTGTCAGTCTCTGACTTTCCCGGGGTTGAGTGCGTGGAGGGTGGCTGTGCTGTAGCAGTGGGTGGCCCGTGATCCAGGCTTCCTGGCGCTGGTCGCGGTTGGGTTGCAGACGTGCTTGTCTTAGGTGCGCCTTCTGCGCAATCCCGCAGCGTCCGCCATTAAGTAGGGGAGGGTGGGGGAACGATCAGGTGGGAGGCGGGAATCTGCAAGGACAGGGGTGCGGGCCCGCAGGGGCAGCAGCAGCGGGAAGCAGGTAGTGCGGGCTCAGAGAAGCCAATAAAACAGTTAAAAAAGGGAAAAACAAGGGATAATTAACTGATGTAATCATGCTATGTACCCTCAAGGGGTGGGCGGGTGGGTAGGACTGCTCCAAACACGGAGCAGGGAATGTGCGTATTGGCATGCACACTCAAGTGCGCAATGACTGTTTGGTCGGCCCACTCAGGCCGCCCAATGCAGACATGCGCACTTCTCTGTTCGCAATGCAGGCTGCATTACAGCCTGCATGGAGAACATGCCCACCCCTCCGGCCCCTGGCTGCATGACTTGTCCCGTTGCCAATTAACAATCCTACCGCTGCATCCCAGTGTTGTGATTGAATCAGGGGAGGGAGCCTGGCTGCCTACTACCTTTTCCTGGAAGCAGACACAGGAGAGCAGGAGCTACAAAGACACGGGACACGGCTTAGAGGTGAGACTTCCCTCAATACATTTTTAACAACACACGCTCACACACACATCCCGCGTCCATGCACCATCCAGTGTTCTTTACGGGGTTTACCACCTCACAGCTGTCCAGACACCCCCCGCACTTCTCAATGGTGGCCGCTGTGCGCCCATGCACAGCGGGCGTACCACTCATGTGCCAAAGGCACATACGTAGTTGCGATGCATGCCATAACATTGCATTCCATTCCAATACATACTAATACTAGGCACATTGCAACAGTAGAGTAGGTGTTGCATAGCGGAGACATGAAGATCACTGTTCCCACTACAGTGAGTGCAACCCAAAAATAACCTTTGCACAACAAACCCAACCGTGAACCCTGGAATTCCTTTCTGAACCCCCAAAAGACACTCAAAAGATCACATTTGAGACAAATGCACCCCCCAAATTTCTCTTTGCTTTGGCACAAAACACACCCAAGATTTAGACATTTGACCCCAAAATAACACCCAAAAATTCCAAAATTTAGCCCAAAAATACACCCCATTTTTCATATTTTACATATTTTACCCCAGAAAACACCCCATTTTTCATATTTTATCCCAAGAATTAGTCCAATTTTCATTTTTTACATCCAAAACCCATACACACCTGAAAAAGTTTAAATTACCCCATTACAATGCGTTGTAATCAAATGCGATGTTAAGGGACACACGTTGTCGGAGTTGCGTTGTTAACGATGTACTGCCTGCGTTGTAATGATCGTATCCCGTGACAAAGGCAACACATAAGCTACGCCTTTTGCGTCCGTCTGCCCCTGGGCCGTGCTCAGCACCAAGGTGCATTCCTCTTGGACACTCCACCGCTACGACGCCAGCACCCTCCTCGCCATCAACCCTGGATGCCACCTCGCCTGCCAGGACAAACCTCTGCTCCGTAAAGGACATCGCCTTCGGCATCACTGACAGATGCAGTATCACCTGCAAGGAGCACCCCGACCATCAAGGAGGAGGCATTGCCGTCACCTACAGAGGCACACTCCGACTGACCACGCACTCTAATGTGCCAAGGGTGACCATGGACCACGTCAACTCCCAGATCAGGACCAAGCCCAAGAACATCCTCTGTGGCACCCTCATGTGCGGGCCCCCCGGGCCAAGGCCCCCCATTCTACAATCCCATTGTAGACATCATTGCACCCCAGGGTCTCCCATCCCCCGACGACATCCAACTCGGTGAACTCAAGTTATACCTGGGCAACCCCAGTGACCAGAGCACCACCCCCTCCTGTCACCGACATCAGACGCAAACAGCAAATCTCCCCAACAGGCCACATAGCAGGACACATGGTTGAGCACGTCACCTCTGCCAGCGGGTACTTCAACTACAGCCACAACACCGGACTCTCCTGGCACTACCATCATTGGATGAATGACGTCTTTACCTTGCCCACCAGACGCCAGCGCCGTCATCGCACCCCGTCGCAGCTGGATCAAGGCCACCGCAGGACGTCTGGTCAACTGCCTCCGCACCAACACTCTACCAATGCTTCCAAACGATGACACCGCAGCGCACAACCACCACCAATGGATCTCCAACATCGCCGACATTCGGGCACCCCTCATGAACGGCACTGTGTCAGTACCTTCCGCCTGCCTGATAACAGGCGTGAGGGTGAGGCAGTGCCAGAGGGATAGGCTGGCCCCATGCATTACTAGAATTGCGTCATGATTGTGACACAACTGCAGCAATGCATGACTTTAGCGCAGACAGATACGTCAGGGTTCCTGACGTATCTGTCATTACTTGCGTCATGGAGCGCTGTCCAGTGAGTACAGCGCATCCATGCTGTTGCAAGGAGGGCGTAATGGGAAGTGTTGCTACGCTGTCTTGTCGCAGCGCAGTAACACTTTTCATGAGTGGGGCACAGGAATGCTCACTAACTCATTGATGGTGCGCATTCCTGCACTGTATTTTTGTCGCAGGGCAGCGCTGCAACATTGCTTGCAAAAGAAACAATTGATGGACGGAATGCTGAACAATGCAAACATTCACCCCCAGTCACAAAGATCTGGGTTTAATCCATTGTTCTTTTGCTCACCACACCACCCCAGTTTGGACCCAGCTATATGCAAATCAGTCTTGACCCTGCTGCAATGGGAACAGTCCAGCCCGAACTGCCAAGCCAGGTCCTCCCTGGACCGGAAACAAGCATCCTGGGACCGGTTTCAGGGCATCACCCTTCATCAGCCAGGCTAGCTTGAATCCAGTGGCGCAGTGAGCACGGGACCCACGTCTGGGCATACCCTTCCCACTTAGGGCGACAAATGCAAAAGAAACAATTGATGGACGGAATGCTGAACAATGCAAACATTCACCCCCAGTCACAAAGATCTGGGTTTAATCCATCGTTCTTTTGCTCACCACACCACCCCAGTTTGGACCCAGCTCCAATGGGAACAGTCCAGCCCGAACTGCCAAGCCAGGCCCTCCCTGGACCGGAAACAAGCATCCTGGGACCGGTTTCAGGGCATCACCCTTCATCAGCCAGGCTAGCTTGAATCCAGTGGCGCAGTGAGCATGGGACCCACGTCTGGGCATACCCTTCCCACTTGGGGCGACAAATGCAAAAGAAACAATTGATGGACGGAATACTGAACAATGCAAACATTCACCCCCAGTCACAAAGATCTGGGTTTAATCCATCGTTCTTTTGCTCACCACACCACCCCAGTTTGGACCCAGCTATATGCAAATCAGTCTTGACCCTGCTCCAATGGGAACAGTCCAGCCCGAACTGCCAAGCCAGGTCCTCCCTGGACCGGAAACAAGTATCCTGGGACCGGTTTCAGGGCATCACCCTTCATCAGCCAGGCTAGCTTGAATCCAGTGGCGCAGTGAGCACGGGACCCACATCTGGGCAAACCCTTCCCACTTAGGGCGACAAATGCAAAAGAAACAATTGATGGACGGAATGCTGAACAATGCAAACATTCACCCCCAGTCACAAAGATCTGGGTTTAATCCATCGTTCTTTTGCTCACCACACCACCCCAGTTTGGACCCAGCTATATGCAAATCAGTCTTGACCCTACTCCAATGGGAACAGTCCAGCCCGAACTGCCAAGCCAGGTCCTCCCTGGACCGGAAACGAGCATCCTGGGACCAGTTTCAGTGCATCACCCTTCATCAGCCAGGCTAGCTTGAATCCAGTGGTGCAGTGAGCACGGGACCCACGTCTGGGCATACCCTTCCCACTTAGGGCGACAAATGCAAAAGAAACAATTGATGGATGGAATGCTGAACAATGCAAACATTCACCCCCAGTCACAAAGATCTGGGTTTAATCCATCGTTCTTTTGCTCACCACACCACCCCAGTTTGGACCCAGCTATATGCAAATCAGTCTTGACCCTGCTCCAATGGGAACAGTCCAGCCCGAACTGCCAAGCCAGGTCCTCCCTGGACCTGAAACAAGCATCCTGGGACCGGTTTCAGGGCATCAACCTTCATCAGCCAGGCTAGCTTGAATCCAGTGGCGCAGTGAGCACGGGACCCACGTCTGGGCATACCCTTCCCACTTAGGGCGACAAATGCAAAAGAAACAATTGATGGACGGAATGCTGAATAATACAAACATTCACCCCCAGTCACAAAGATCTGGGTTTAATCCATCGTTCTTTTGCTCACCACACCACCCCAGTTTGGACCCAGCTATATGCAAATCAGTCTTGACCCTGCTCCAATGGGAACAGTCCAGCCCGAACTGCCAAGCCAGGTCCTCCCTGGACCAGAAACAAGCATCCTGGGACCGGTTTCAAGGCATCACCCTTCATCAGCCAGGCTAGCTTGAATCCAGTGGCGCAGTGAGCACGGGACCCACGTCTGGGCATACCCTTCCCACTTAGGGCGACAAATGCAAAAGAAAAATTGATGGACGGAATGCTGAACAATGCAAACATTCACCCCCAGTCACAAAGATCTGGGTTTAATCCATCGTTCTTTTGCTCACCACACCACCCCAGTTTGGACCCAGCTATATGCAAATCAGTCTTGACCCTGCTCCAATGGGAACAGTCCAGCCCGAACTGCCAAGCCAGGTCCTCCCTGGACCGGAAACAAGCATCCTGGGACCGGTTTCAGGGCATCACCCTTCATCAGCCAGGCTAGCTTGAATCCAGTGGCGCAGTGAGCACGGGGACCACGTCTGGGCATACCCTTCCCACTTAGGGCGACAAATGCAAAAGTAACAATTGATGGACGGAATGCTGAACAATGCTTGCAGCGCTGTCCAGCACCATAAACATGCATATATGTGGGCCCAAGTCTTGTCCCCATTTTTAAGACCAGCTATTTTTTGGTCTTAAGTTCCTGCAGCTAACGGGCCTTAGCGTGACTTTTTTTATGGCTTCGCGGGTCCGGCCCATCCTTGTTAATAGGGCGCAGTGGTGTTAACGTGAGTTTTCCTGAAATTTTGAGAAGGATTGCCTACCTTGCATGTCATTAGCGATAAATATCTCTGGCATGCAAGTCGATAAGAAAACCGGCTGCTATCGCCGGAAAGATAATAGGGCGTTAAAAAAAACAAGTTACTGGCACTGTCCTGCCTTTCCGGCGATAAATGGCTTGATAATATGCCCCTTTGTGTTTTATAATATTCTCCATAGAGGTTTAGAATAATTGTTTTTTCCTCTACTTCTGCCTATATTAGTGATGTTTGTTAATGAGTAATAGTACTTTCAATCATGTGTGCACGGGTATTATTCTTTGGTGTGATATATATGTATATATTTTTTAGCATCATGGGATATACGCACTACACATTTTCATGTGCCCTTTAATTAGACTAAACTTTAACTGATGATTTGGGGCCGATGTCCGTGTGTTTAAAATATGTATGAGTGTCTCTGTTATATGGCCCTTAGAGTCATTGTCGACATTGCTAAGTTAGCATGAGTTTCGCTGCCATGATACTGCTTTTGCGCACGTTACTACATGACTTTATTTTTGCAAGATATTGTTTGTGCCTTTCACATGAGAACTGTCTGCTTTTCGCGTTCTTTGCTGAAGTTCCTGGAGTTTAGTCTGAACACGATGTGCAAGGTCGATAAACAATGCCCCTTGTTATTCTGTTCTGGTCAGTCCCTAGCACCTAGACATAACATGCTAAACACAGCTGCAATGCTGGAGACTCATGCTTTGATATTACGGGGATGCATGTTGTTTTAACAGACACTTGGAGAGAGCCCTTTCCATGGAGAAGAGCTACGCTGTACCTATGATGTAAACCTTGCATCTAGACTTTAAGGTATGGGGTCTGCTGTCAAAGCCCAGAGATCTTCCTTTATATAAATAAACTTCTTCCAGTCAAGGGGAGGGTGGTTAGGCCTTATAGTCCTTTTTCCACTGTATTTATAAAATGACTTCCCCTTTTGTACTCTATGGAATTGTAACAATGCTAATTGTTTTGAGTTTATGCATTTTGCTGCTGGTAGTGGCTCGTATACTGTATTGTAGAGCACGATAGTTAAAATAAACATTTTGAACTATTACAGTGACTCTGCCAAATTCTTATTGTGGACAAGTACGAGTGAGTGAGCGAAAGAGTATGTCTTGCTACCGCGATTCCTGAGACAGTCGGGAGTGTTGTGTTCTGGGTTGTCTAATCATTTGTAGCTCTGTGATATTTGGAGGAGAACGAATGAGACACTATAGCTAGTTGGTTTTGGGATTTTGGGCACTAAGGTGGTAGGTTGGTACACCCCTATACACTGAGGTCCCGTTTTCCTGCGCATAGTTCTGTGTAGGTGCAGAATCCCCGCAACATGGCGCCGCCAATGTTTGGTCTGGTTCTTATCTGCGAGACGCTGGAGTAGTGCTTGTGCTTGTCCACAATCCCCTCAATTCTATTTCCGGAGGCAGCTGTGATGGTGTAACCTCCTATATTGATGTTTTATAGGTTCTTTCAAGCTTGAAGTTTTAAAAGGTTCCTTTTCTTTCTTCTTACCCGATATTGCGCTGCCACCCTTTAGGTTGTTGTTCTTTGTTTTTTATTATGGCGGTTGACATTGCACCGCCTAATCGAGCTGCAGTCACCGCTTATTTGACTCAAAATGGAGTCCCTGATGCTGGTGATGCGCTCATTTTTGTCATAGAGGCTGATGCAGCTTACCGCTTCGAGGTGTTTTATTCTTGGGTCACCTTTCCGGCGGTGGATGGAACAGATAATCTGTTTCATGAATATACTGCCACGGCCCTTCCTCAAGTTTATCAGCCTTATAGGGCTCTCGAAGTTCTGCTTACAGCTTGGCAACACCAAATTTGGTTTAATGGCGCCCTTCCTTACCCAATAATGCTGGCCCGTCTTGGCCCTTTGTCAATAGATGGGGCACATGGCCCGTTTTGGCTGGGTATACCCCACACCCACGTTATTTGACTGCTGCAGTTGCAGACCTTCGCATATTACATACATCCTTGATACGGGTGCATCGAGCTGTCATACAGTTCATGTCGCACAACTTTCAGGTGGGACCACCTGGCGTTGCTGCACAACCTGCGGGTCCTGGTGGTGTGACCATCAGTCCCCTTATGGTTAATTCAGTAATGGGCAAGCGTCCACAGAATAAGGACGAGTTCCCTTATTGGCTTGCTGAAACATTTGGACAACTAGAGGCTGTTTTTCCAAATACCACTCCTGTGGAGAAACACAGGATCTTAACTATAAGTTTACCCAAAGACTTACTTCCCGAATTGGCTGATTGTAACACCTGGGGCATGGTGTTAGCGGCGGTATATTCGAAGAGTTTCGGCACTCACTCCATGACCGTGCTACCCTCCATGATAAAACGTGTTCAAGATGAACACGGGGCTGAAGCGGCTGTAGAGTTGGGCATGAGACTGGTGGGAGTGTTCGACGTGGTTGCTGATATGATTCTTGCAAATGTCGAGGGTGATGCGGTGAGCTTCCAAGTGGCAAACCGCTTGGAGGCTGTGCCTGATGCAGACAAGCCACGCAAATTACCGAAGATTATTGCAAAGGCTTATAAAACCATTGGCCGTAATAGTCTGGGAGTTAAGCCTTTTACTCAAATGCAAACACAATCTCAAACTCGACAAAAAGTTCAGTCTGATAAAGACGGGCATCCGTTCTTTCCTAAAAAGAACTGGAAAACTAAGAAACAGGGGCAGCAACAACAGAAGCCAGGTTCGCGTGCTGGTTCACCGACACCTGAGTCTTCTGAGCGTACTTATGACTTGCGCGATCTCGCGATACTTAAGACTCCTGATAGATTTCAGGTCGCAGATCAGCGCTCTCCTCGTTCTTTGCAGGACACATCGGACTCTCAAGTCGGTGGTGGGGAGCGCCAGGATCGTGGCAAAAGTCAGACCACACAACAGGGACGAGATCAACCTCGACAGTTTGACGTTAAAGCCAAACAAGAGGACGTGCCTCGTTTCCGACCCCCGTTTCAGAAGAAGAAGGTTGCCGCTTTAACAGCGAGATATGCCTCAGACGGTGAGAACACGACTCCTGGACTCGACATGGGTGGTGACTCTGCTCGACAGCGCAGTGAAAGTTACCATAGTGCGGGAGGCACTGCGTCCCTGTCTGGAGGCGACAGCAACTGATACCTTCATAACTGTGGAAACAGCAGATACCCGGGTTGCCCCCCAGATAGACTGTATGACATTATTTTTCAAATTGAGGGTGATGTACAACGTCCAATCAAGGCGGTTTTCTGGGAAAATCTAACCTCCTCATATGACATTTTATTGGCATAGGCAGATTGGCCTCCACCGTTTGTGTTAGCCGCTTCTCAAGGGGAGGACGTGATACTTCCAAGTTTTTCGAGTTATGTCCCTGTTGAGCATGCAACCGCTTTAGCGGCTGAGTGGGCTTTGGCCCTTGCCCTGGCTGCGTATCGTAACCAGGTGGGCTGGGATATCGATTGACCGGCACATGAGATACCTTTACGGTCTACGCCACAGCCACAACCGCAATATCCAATCAAGCACGAAGCTAAGGCTCACGTTTGTGACATTCTGATGCAGGTGTGATTGAATCCTGAACATCACAGATGAATAATCCTCTCTTTACGGTATCAAAACTTGACGGTTCATATCGGATTGTATTGGATTACCGACATTTGAATAGTCATTGCAGCACTTTTGCTGTGCAAAACACACACAGCTCTGCGCTGGTGAACAACCTTGTTCGTAAAAAATACAAGACTACGCTGTACATATCCAATGGTTTCTACAGTCACAATCTGGCTCCTGAGAGCCGTGACTTGACAGCGTTTACAGCCGTCGGAAATCAGAAAAAATTTACACGATTGCCCATGGGGTATAAGAATAGCCCCGGGGCATTTGCTGCGCGTGTTGTGTCTTTGTTACACGACATAGATCCAGATGCGTTCGCGTACGTGGATGATATTTATCTCACGGATGATGAGTTTATGCCGCATCTTGTCCGAGTCGACCGCATAATTTCTGCGTTCGCCGACTATGGATATAAATTCAACTTTGCAAAGTCACACATCGCTCATTTGGCAGTGCTCTTTTTGGGCTATGAGCTCAATAATGAAGGAAAGGGGTTAGCCCCCCATTTCCTGGAGAAATGTGCACATTTGCAACCCTCTTCTACTCTGAAAAAAACGTCAGTCCTTGCTGGGATTTTTGAATTTTGGGAGAACTTACATTCCTGATTATGCCCAGCGTATCAAGCCGCTTTGCGCGTTGATACAACCGACATATTCTTCTGCCAGCTGGCTTCCGGAACATACCTCTATTCTCCAATCTCTGCAATCTGACATGCTTGCAACCAACTTCTTGTTGACGCGTGATAACACCACGAACCTAGTGATACGTATCGTACCTGGGAAGGTGGGTTTCACTTACTTGATGTTCAATGAGGGGGACACAGTACCTATTACATACAAATCACATTTGTAACCTGCAGCTGAAATGCGTTTTTCCAATATCGAAAACGTTTTGACAGCGGTCAAGATGGCGATTCTGAAGGAATGCTCATTGGCGCAAGGTAAACGCATTCTTATGGTCACGCCCTACCCTGCTTTGGAGGCCGTGACGAAGGCAAGTGTACCTAACTCTAAAGCATTACATCCCCTTTGGATACAATGGGCTACGTCTTTGACATCATCTGATGTTACGTTTATCTTTGACCCTGCACTTCAGACACAGGAGTTTTTACAGTATGAACATGTTCATCCTCCTCCGTTGTCCTTGCTTCCTTTACATGAATACAAATGTGTTATTTACACCAATGGCTCGGATCAACCGGCCACAGGTTCCAGACATGCTTACTCAGCGGCTTGCGCAATTGTGGTTGGCTCCATTGTCAATGGCGAATTTAAGTCCTCCATCGTGCATACTCAAGCACTTGGGGACTGTCCGGCACAATTGGCGGAGCTGCGCGCTTTTATTCTTGCTCTCGAGTTTGCTGATCCTAATGTGAATACTCTTATTGTATGCGATTCTTACTACTGTGTTCAATGACAACTTATTTTATTGGGCTCAAAATGACTATCAAGACTCTAAAGGCAGTGCAATTAAGCATAAAAGGCTTTGGGTTTGAGTGGCAGAGCTTATTCAGCTTCTGCCCCTCACACAGGTTATCCATACTCTTGGCCATCAGCGTGTAGGAGCACATGCGCTTGGTAATTCTTTGGCTGACGAGGCGGCCAAATCTGCAGTAGCCATGTGTTCCGTAGCAGCAGTTACAAGGTCGATGACTAAAATAGATTAGATAATTATATTTTGGCAGCAGTGGCTGCTACGAGGGAGGGAACAGGTTATCCTCAGGGTTTCCCTTCGAAATACGCTTATCATGTATCTCCCGAACAAGTTCCTTACGCTTCTATTCCATCTGTTGGGGATCGGCTGATTCCCAACATTGACCGCAGACCTGCTTTGATCAGAGCCACACATGAGGGCATGGCTTCTGCACATGCCGGGGTGTCAGCAACAGTCTCGATTTTGCAGCAACGTTATTGGTGGCGTTGTTTATATAAACAGACCCGTACTTATGTGCTTTCTTGTGATATTTGTCAGCAAATCAAACCATCTACGGTGTCGCGCCCACCACAAACACAGCTATGTATTTCTAATAAACCATTTGGCTGTGTATATCTTGATCACTGCGGTCCGTTCTCTTCTGATACTGCATATAAATATATTTTAGTTGCAGTTGATTCGTGCACACGATTCCTTTGGGTTTGGCCACAACGCAGTGCTGAAGCTCGAAATGTCATCAGGGATTTGCGTGTCTTTGTCGGGATGTTTGCCTGTGGCACCTTCCATTCAGACCAAGGTCCAGCGTTCGCCTCTAAGGCATACAAGGATGTGATGAAGTCAATGGGAGTGCTGGTGCAGTTTTCGTCTCCATACAGGCCTGAGGGCATTTCAATTGTGGAGCGAATGAACTGTGACTTAAAGCAATCCTTGACAGCTAGAGTCTTAGGTACTGGCAGGAACTGGCTGGCTCATTTGTATGGTGTTCAACGTGCACTCAATAATCTCCCGAGAAGATCCCTGGGTGGGCGGACCCCATACGAGATGCTCTTTGGTATCAAAATGTTTGTGCCAGACATTGATGGTCTAGACGTTGTGGCGGCTGCCGCAACCTTACACGTAGATAATCATTCTACTGTGTTACAGGATCTACAAAAGACCCGTGACAGTTATGCAACTGAACATTTACCCTCTTCCGATGATGCAGCACTGCTGATTCCGGTTGCCAGCTGGCTTCGAAAAGTTGGAGATCTGGTACGAGAAAAGTTGGAGAACAAGAAAGAATTTGGTCCCTCTTATTGTGCACCGGTTTTGGTACTTGGATTGAAGGGTACTCGAACAGTCATTCTACCGCCTTTACCTGGTCGCAAAGACAACAGATACATCTCAGTAGACAATGCCAAGTTACACCGTCTGGCCGATTCTGAATAGTGTCACACCTGCAGTTTCGTGCAACGCTATTTCTTTGAATCCGGTCCCCTCAACCTCCACAAATAAAAACAGTGTCAGTGAGGCTGAGATGGAAACTGCTGTTGACCTTTCATCCGTCCGGCCTCTATCGTCCAATGCAGAAGTCGAGTACAGTTATCCTACAGATGAGTCCATTCGTGAAGTGCCGATCAGTCCTCGACAACATCAAGCTGACCCAGCACTACCAACGCTCATTAACAGAACTGCAAGCAGTTACTTTGGAGATCAAGCCAGCTTCTCTTCTGACTCATCCTCCGTGATTTCGAGTTTGGCAGTCCCACCGACCAAATTAAGTGTTTTCTTCTCTTGGTTCAAAAAGACATACTTGGTCCCTCCATGGACCTACATCTGGTTAGTGCTTATCCAAGTTTTCCTCTTCATGTCTATTGGATTTGTAACAGAGTTCTTCTTACTCATCAATGGTCATTATTTGCCAGAACGCTCTGCTGTGAACTTGGTCGATGGTACTCTGGCCCCACACACATCGTCCCACATCATGAAACGTGATCAGACTCATGTGAACATTTCAGCATTCCCGGTTGCAGATGGCATTGTTTGGGATAACGTAGCCTTCGAAGTCCACGGCCCGATGGAGGTGCTCAGGGTGCCATACATGTTTCGCGTCTCATTAGGAGATGTGGTCACACGGGACATACATTCTGATGATTGGGATGTGAAAGAAGTACATTCTTTATTTTCAGATTTGAAGTATTATGCTGCTTTTGATGCTGAAGATTTGTACTTAAATTCTGCCAATTATGCTGATCTTTTTTGTTATCAACACTATGGGCATCATTTTTTACATAAAACAAATACTTTGAGGCCGATTTTTAATTATACTCAAAGGGAAAATTGTCAAACTCCCATAAGAGGGAGTTCAAAAATTCTTAGAAATAAGTTTACCTATTTTACAGATTATAACACGTCCAATCCAGGATCAATCAATCAATCAAATGCTTTATTTCGATTGCTAGAATCATAAAAGCAACAAACAAAAAACACAGACCGACATTCAAAGTACAATCTATCACATTAATATAAATACATGATTTGATAAAGTTAAAAAATAGCTAAAAAGATCATATTTCTTAAAATTACAATTGCCTTCTCAATCCAAATTTATCCTGACTCTTTCAGAGCTAAATTAGCCACTCAGGGTTATGATCACTGGAAAGAGACCATTGATTTAAAATCAATCTGCGGGTACAAAACACTGGCAGGTTCAAGGAACAGAGGCCCTACATCGTGCCTGTCTAATCCTGGTTCAAATAATATTTTTAAATGATACTGTTTATCAAACAACGTGCTTTGGTATGGCTACGGTAAAAAATTTAAATATCCCTTCCATTCCGTCTTTAGCGGAATATGTCAATTGGCGTGCTCGCACGAATTATACCATCAATGCATTGCGGACTTTGTTCCAAAATGACACCTTTAATGTCTCAGGAATGGATTAATCCGGTTGGTTGGTATGGCAAACCATTTCACATGCATGTCAATTGCGTTTTTATAATGTAACACCTGGTTTCACCCAGACTAGACCGGACCCACGTTATCCACGTTCTCATTCGGTTACCACATACTCGGTAGGTAAATTATGCCAACAATGGTTGGAACATTCCACACTGTCGTCAGTAAAGCAACACCTGTCGCTCTTGTCGAGTGACATTAATTTGGCTGATTTTCTCTTGGGGCCCAGGGCTCCCAGAGCTAAAAGATTTATGTATGCAGCTTACAATGAAATTTGGAAACTTTTGCAGATGGAAGCAGCCTTTCGTCTACGTCAAATTGATCAGGCAAATTCAGTAAAGGTTCTAACCGTGGTCGACAATAGCATCAATCCGCATTCATCACGCATTTATACATTGGAAAACATTGTTTCTTCCGTTATTGATATTGTTTAGAATGATGTGGCTGTATTGTATCATGGTCAAAATCAATTACGATCTGTTATGCAGTTTGCATGGACGTTACAGACCCTTAAAATGGGAAAAGTCCCTTGGGATTATTTGAATGCTTCTGCTCTGTTTTTGCCATTTAATCTGACTGATAAACAACGTTTTATGTCAATGAAAGATGCTACATACACACTGTTACACATTGAACAATTGGAACCCTTGCCATTTTCTGTGGTGGAAATGGATTCTGCTGTTTGGTTAATTCATGGAGTTATCTCCCTCCCATTCTCACTGTTTCAATTTAAATCATGCATGCAACATTTTCCAATTGGTCGCTTCAAACCCCTGGGTAGTGCCTTTTTGCATGAATTATGGTCCCTACCTTTCACTTACAGATGTCAACGGGAAGATAAGGAGGTCTTCCTAACAGGGGAGGACTGCGATTCCACAGTAGGACATTCCCTAGTTTGTAAACACGTTAAATTGCACGGGGTGTGTAATGTGTCAGTGCCTAATCTTGCATGTTTTTTAAAAGGGACACCAGTGCCATCAATAATTCCCGCGTTTACCCTGCTTACTAACGGTAGCTATCTTATTTTGAACAACCAAGATTGCTGTGGTTTACGGGCAGGTGTCCCGCATTTGGTAACTGTTTCACAACGCGTTACTTGTTGTAGCAATGTGCTTTTCCGCCCCGCTAGGGAGTGTAGATAGTTCTATTTGGCCTTCCATTCCTACTTTGAAAACAGATTTCAACAAATTAAGCAGGCTAAAGGCCCTTTTGTTCCAACAAGAGGTGGCTCTTACTTCAGCCCGAGAGACCTTCGAGTTACAGGTGGCTAGAACATCTAGTGAGATTCAGTCACTTCTGAATACTAACCTCCCACTACACTTTGGGGAGCTTATTCATCAAATATTTAATGCGTCTGACACTAAAGGACTTGCACATTTTTTTAAACAAGTAGGAGCTGGCCTTGTGACTTCTTTTCAGACGATATTTGGTGTAATACCGGCTTTTATTCATTCCATTTTTTCCAGCGTCTTCGGTGGATTCCCCTTAATACTAGCGTTAGCTGGTGGGATCCTGCTTCTACTGCTCCTGCTACGCAATGGCTGCTTAGCTTGTGGTCCTGCACAGACCGGGCCAGTTGCAACTGTACCGTGATCGGATGTGACAAGTTTTTGGATGCCTGCCGTTAGCTATGCTTAGCGTGAGTTATGGATTAACTTTTCGCTTTGCCTACTTTACTTGCGTGCAACCAGTCTTCTACTGCTGACGATGCCCCTTCTATTGGGCTATGGATTTATGGCTCTCCAATACGTCATGTCCAGTCCCGGATTTTGTCCAGTTGATGGGCCCCTTAGAGGCTAATGACTAGGCTTGTTCTGGGAATGGCTGTTTGGCGCGTGCAGCAGCACTTGGAGTATTAGCTGAATGGGATATCTGTGCGGCTGCGCAGAGCCTCCTGCATCAGAGTTTCATCGAATATCACGCAAGTTGCCCGATGATGCTTTTGGAAGCATCGGATTATGAGGAGCACATTTGTTCCTTCGATCTACTTGATTGGATGGCATCCCTTTTTTATACTAACGATAGAGATGCTCTTCTGGAGGGAATTGCATTCTTAAGTTCACGTATGTTGATGGACTTACCACCTTCTTCATCATAACATTTTCCCGGAGGCCATGATAATTGATGGAAAAAAAATTGGGGGAATTTTTTGCCAATTAGTTTTTTTTCTCATAAGTTTTTGGTCTGCTTGGCTTTTTGAACTCTGTTTCCATCCTTTCTCTATGTCCTAAGGCCTTACCAGGGGGAGGGTGTTTTATGGCCCTTAGAGTCATTGTCGACATTGCTAAGTTAGCATGAGCTTCGCTGCCATGATACTGCTTTTGCGCACGTTACTACATGACTGTATTTTTGCAAGATATTGTTTGTGCCTTCCACATGAGAACTGTCTGCTTTTCGCGTTCTTTGCTGAAGTTCCTGGAGTTTAGTCTGAACACGATGTGCAAGGTCGATAAACAATGCCCCTTGTTATTCTGTTCTGGTCAGTCCCTAGCACCTAGACATAACATGCTAAACGCAGCTGCAATGCTGGAGACTCGTGCTTTGATATTACGGGGATGCATGTTGTTTTAACAGACACTTGGAGAGAGCCCTTTCCATGGAGAAGAGCTACGCTGTACCTATGATGTAAACCTTGCATCTAGACCTTAAGGTATGGGGTCTGCTGTCAAAGCCCAGAGATCTTCCTTTATATAAATAAACTTCTTCCAGTCAAGGGGAGGGTGGTTAGGCCTTATAGTCCTTTTTCCACTGTCTTTATAAAATGACTTCCCCTTTTGTACTCTATGGAATTGTAACAATGCTAATTGTTTTGAGTTTATGCATTTTGCTGATGGTAGTGACTCGTATACTGTATTGTAGAGCACGATAGTTAAAATAAACATTTTGAACTATTACAGTGACTCTGCCAAATTCTTATTGTGGACAAGTACGAGTGAATGAGCGAAAGAGTATGTCTTGCTACCGCGATTCCAGAGAGAGTCGGGAGTGTTGTCTTCTGGGTTGTCTAATCATTTGTAGCTCTGTGATATTTGGAGTAGAACGAATGAGACACTGTAGCTAGTCGGTTTTGGGATTTTGGGCACTAAGGTGGTAGGTTGGTACACCCCTATACACCGAGGTCCCGTTTTCCTGCGCATAGTTCTGTGTAGGTGCAGAATCCCCGCAACATCTCATGAAACAATAGGGTGACGGATGGACCCGTATGGTATAATACTGCTATGACTTGGCATTTTTGTTTTGTGATGGTAGAGTCCATGACCGATGCCTTTGCTCATGATATGAGAGAATGCTTTATGTAATTTTTGGGCTATAGGTATGTGCCATTTTCATGTTTTGAGTGTTCTTCATTCCAGCTTTATTATGACCCTTTTGTATCAATTTTGTTTTTTATAGATTATACACTATCCCCACGATTAATGATTTGGACCGGTGCTACTATTTGACTGACCCCGCTGGCCCATTATCTAGGGGTTTCAGGTTATTGCCTTTTGCTTATATGAGTTTTGAAATATGAGGAGCTTTACTATTATTTTGGTGAGTGACTATACCATTTTTTGTTATTTTAGAATATTATTTCCTGAGTTGTTGGATGCCATAGAAGGACTTTATTGGATAACGACGCTAACGTTTTGGTCACAGGTTACTATTTATTTTCAGTTATAGTTGTTCACTTTTCTATCTATTGCCTTTGACCTTACACATAATAGGTGGTTTTGGGCCTTGTGGCCTGAATTTGGTGAATGTTTTCCTTTCCGCTTGTCGTACTGCGCTCTATGTTTCTCTTTTTTAGTAATTTCTTAACATTTGTCTTGTCTTGAATAAGACATCTTAGGCTGTTACCGTCTATGGCTCTTTTCTTTTAAATTACTATCCATAGTGGCTGTATGAAGCTGCACTATCATTATGGTTGATGATGGTTTTATCTTTTTCAATTACAATTCCACTATTTGGAGCTCTTTTCTTATTTCGGGATACTTCACTCTATATGACACACTGGTGGGTGACGGATTTGTCTCGAGACATGAGGCAACTTCTGTGACACTGTATATTTGGAAATACAGCCCTGAAGAGGTCGAGGTGTGAGATATCACATGACGAAACACATGTTGGCTGTATGAAGCTGCATTGTTGATGAATCGACTATTTCAAGTTGCACTGTTGATGAATCAAGCTGTATTATTGATGAAGCTGTATTATATCACATTATTGAAGAAAAACAAAAGTGGATTGAATTACGTCCCTGAACGGATGTGGAGGATTAAAAAAGGACTAGTGACTTTGAGACTATCATTAACAATTGATCACTTTATGTGTGCTCGGAGAGGATTTGTATTGATGAGCTTTATGACACCATTCATTGCCTCACAAGAGTAAAGGTTCAGTCATCTCCTTTCCCTTCCACTACCCATGAGGGAAGACAGCTTTGATGTAAATTCTGAATATGAATCTTTAACCCCTTGCATGCTCGGGACGGCCCCCGGCCTTCTTACGTCACGGTGAGCGTGTGTGGAGGACGGCCGGGGGCCGTCCGAATCCCACCCACTATGCAAAACGCCCACACAGCGCGAAAATTCACGCAGCATGCAAGGGGTTAAAATGTTTAAATGACCTAGGAAGTGAACAGATAAATTGATCTGCTCTATGAGGGTTGCACAAGAGTGATCAAAAGGGTGTTGTATTCCCAAGTTTGACCCATGTAGCGAAGCAGCTTATTTCTTACATTGTCCTATTTTTCAGCAGTAACCTTTTGCACATATATGCGTGTGCGACAATGTTGGATTAGTTTCTCTGAAACTAAACTTGTTTACTCATCAGGCCTCACACAACATTATCACAATGCACTAAAGATCATGTACAAGGTCTCTTTTCTCACTATGTACAAATGTCATCTCTATCTTCATCCACGCAGCGACAGGGCTATCTACATATCGATAACATTACTAATCTATACGCACATCGCAAGGCTGCTTTCTATTATAAAAGATGAGCATCCTGATAGATTAGTAGAGGAGGCACTTCCGCTGACACACATGCTGATAATTAACCACACAGCAGTCTGACATCTCATGAGGAGTCTCCAATTTGTGACCAAGACTGTGTCCTTCATTCTCTCCCACCAGGTAATCGGGTTGGATCATCCCTTGGGGGGATTCCTGGCTCTACACCTACGTACACTCTAGGTACACTTAGAGTAGGGTTCACATAGTAGGTGTACGTTTGATTACTGCCTTGTTGTATATGCCTGCATATATACATTGTCTTGGCACCATGGTATAACTATATCTACTATTCACGCTGTTGGTGCTTGTAATCACTTTTATCTGCTTCTGTTTATTAATCATTGCAGGACATGTATTCTATACAAGAATAACGTTGGTTCAATAAATATATTGAAAACGTCCCACTGTGTATTCTTTGTATACTTCTCTGAGAATAAGTGAGCACTAGTGACTGAGTGAAAAGTTCTGTACTGTTTCCATGACCCCTGAGGGGTCAGGGTTCTCATGTTCAGTGGTTGCCAGAAACCATTCGCTCCCTGGTAGGTTAGGGGGGCTTACGGCAGCATGTGTGAGCTAGCTGGTCTACAGGCCAACATGTCCTGCGGTGATGTCCGGAATCAGTCTTGGCACCAAGCCCCTAGTTTATGTTGTCCAAACAATGCGCAGATCCTACGGATTAGTAGGAACTACATGACATGGCCCGCCAACGTTGGCTAGGCTCTTATTGTAATGGTCAATCTGATTCAGTCGTGCTTTCTCAGAAACCCCTACTCACATTTAAACAGGAGACGTCGGAAGTTAGAAGGGATACAAATCCTCCTCAGCTGAGTAGGTATACCCTATGTATTGGCTGTAGGTTATTCAAGTTTGGAGGATTAGAAGTTCCCACATTGTGCATACCACATCTCCATAAATATTTTAACTAAATACTCCTTCTCTGACAATGAGCGAACAAGCTGAAGATGTTGAAGAGCAGGTAGTTGCTCAAAATATTACAGAAAATTGCAGACAGGCAGTTACTAACAAACTATTACAACATGGCCTCCCGGCAACAAGTGGAGATGTTATCTTCGTTTTTGAGGCACTCAAAGCATTCAGAACAGAGGTATTCCACTCATGGGTTAAATTCCCACCTGCAGATGAACATACACAGTTGTTTCACACTTACATTGAAGATGAACCACCTGAGGAATACTTTTTATACGTGTACATTGAAGTCCCATTAACATATAAAGAGCATATTAATTGGTTTAAAGGCGCCCTACCACAGAACAAGTGAGACTCCGTCCACTCAGCAAGAAGGAGCGACCTGGCCGGTCTTAGCTTCTTATACACCACATCCAGACATTGATAATTTAACAGCAGCAGGAATGCGTACACTTTATAGAGATTTAGTAAAGAGTTACAGAAATCTTACTCAATACATAATGAGAACATTGACAGTCGAACCTGCTCAGGCTGCACAACCTCAATTGGCTACTACAGGTATTAGCCTGCAAACGCTGAAAGCCATTATGGGAAAGTTTCCCACCAGCCGGGAACAAATCCTGTTCTGGATAGCACAGAAAACAGCACAGCTTGAAGCAGTTTTTCCCCATATGGACCTGCAGGAAAAACACAGAATACTAACAATTTGCTTGCCAATGGGGATGGCTCTCCATCTTGGTGGCAGTGGATTCATGCTCCAGATTCCTGTGGGTTTGGCCACAGTGTTTGATTGACACTCGAACTGCCATAAAAGATTTGTGAATCTTTATCAGGACACACAATTAGCACACTACATTCCGACCAGGGTCCGGGGTTTAGCTCTCTGGCTTACAAAGAAGCCATGGGAAGTTTGGGTGTGGCCTTGCAGTACTCCTCCCCGTACCATCCCAAGGAAGATTCGGTCTTTGAGAGGAAAAACCGTGACTTAAAGCAATCCTTGACAGCAAGGGTATTAGGCTTGGGTAGCAGTTGTGTCAATCACCTATATGCGGTCCAGAGGGCACTTAACAACATGCCAAGAAAATCCCTAGGGTGTTGTACACCGTATGAACCCCTGTTTGATTTGAGAATGTGGGTACCAGACCTCGATAGGGTCAGCACAGTGGCGGCTGAAACACCATTTAACATCAATGAACATTTGGCTGTTTTACAGGAACTCAATGAATTCTGGACTTTACAAAGCAACATCGAAGTAAAACACACTGGAGAAGTGAAGGTAGTCCCGGCAAGACCTTCCTGGGTCCTGAAGATTGGGGACCTGGTCAGAGAAAAGATAGTGGACAAAAAAGAATTTGGGCCATCATACAGATAACCTGTACCTGTCCTGGCTGTTGAAGGTACCAGAACTGTACTTCTTCTGCCCCCTGCCGGCCACCGAGACAAAAGGTTTGTCCCAATTGATCTGATCAAACCACACTATGTGGCCGATTCTCAACAATAAGCCACGAGGGATCCTGGGTAGCCGCTGCGCTCCTCTCGCTACCGTGCAGGAAGTTCAGATGGAAGCTTTAATAATGACTGAAGATTCCACTTGCAAAAAGAAGCTGTAAACAGCAATGAAATGATACTTTTTCCTGTTGAAACAACTACAATTGTACAATCAAGTACAGAAATCTCAATTCGAAAAATTGATGACGTTTATGTGAACATGCCACAGATCGAGCCATCTCCCAGTTCTACAAAACCTGCTGAGCTGCCAAGAATAGACCAGACGGCGTCTGGCTACTTCGTGCATTATGATGATTTCTCATCGGATCCAAGTGAACCTGAACTGCCGATACCGCATCTCCCTTTCAAGCTAAGAATGTATGCTTTCTATCATTGCCTGAGAAAGACTTACTTTGTTGTCACCTTGATACATCTCTGAATTATGATTGGATTACTTTTCCTGGTACTCTGGATTGGTTTAGTGACAGTCTTTTTCCTGCTACTGAATGTACACTTTCGCCCAGAACGCTCTGCAGTACAACTCGTGAACTTGGGTCTTAAGCCGCATGCATCATCTCACCGTGAACTGAGGGACCTGTCCCTGGTGAACATTATAGCAGTTCCAGTTATTGAAGGGATTGTTTGGGACAGGGTATCATATGATGTATATGGTCCTACTGGATTTTTGCAAATTCCTTATTTGTTTAAAATTTCTTTAAATGATATCATCACCTCAAGTACTTTCTCTGATGATTGAGACATTGAAACTGTGCATAATTTGCTTGCAGATCTAAAAGTATCAGCTGCATTTTCTGATGATGAATTGTATGTTGGTACAAGTAATTATGGAGACATGTTCTACTACCAACATTATGGTCACCATTTTTTACACAAAGCTCGTATCCCACGCGCTGTTTATAATTACACACAATGGGAACACTGCCCGACACCTCCAGAAGGTAGTCCAAAGACATTTGCACAAAAGTTTGCACATTTTTCCGGGTTTGACACATCAGACCCAGCCTCGTATTATTATAGGCTTACACCTACAAAGAAAAATATGCTTACAAACACAAATCTAATATACTCTGCTTCCTTTATTTCCCAAATGTCTATCAGGGTTTTGACTTTTGGAAAGACACCATAGACTCAAAATCTGTCTGGGGGGAAAAAAGATTGACTGGTTCAGGGAACAGAGGCCTTATTTAGAGGGTGCCTCAAACAACATCAAATGATTTTCCTGAACAAAACAGTACAACAGACATCATGTATTGGTATAGCAAAAATTAAGGATTTGAACACGCGTATTCCCACATTCGCACGCTTCAAAAATTGGCAGCACTTTACACTCTTCAGTGAGGACACACTAGATACCATGATACATAATGGTTCTTTTAATTCATCAGACCCCAAATGGAAGGGATGGTTAGTATGGCCTGTGGACACAAATGGGTGCCAATCTAGATTCCTGGGTACCACCGAAGGGTTTAGGATCAATAGGCCTGATCAGCGATATTTACAAACAGAACATTCGGGGTGGTGATGTCATATAATGTTGGGAAGTTATGCCTAGATTGGCTATTGACCTCAACACTTTCCCAAATGAAGCAACGCTTGTCCTTTCTTTCTGATGACATGAATCTCAGGGAGTTTTTATTAGGTCCCCGGAACCCATGTCAAAAGCGATTTTTGTAAGGTATATACAACAAGCGGTGGAAAATTTCTCAACAGGAGGCTGCTGAGAGATTGTGCGAAATCGATAAGTTTTATTCAGAAAAGGCTTTGGCTGTGGTCGACAACGACATGACCACATTATCATCCTGAATTTATTCCCTGGGTAACATAGTGTCTTCCGCAATTGACATAATACAACAAGACATGTCTATTTTGCAACATGGACAGTCACAATTACGGTCAAACGTGATACTAAGCTGGATGTTACAAACGTTACATTCTGGCCACGTGCCGTGGAGTTACATCAACAGTACAAGTCTGTTTTCAGCAGACGATCTAACAGAAAGACAGATAATAATGGCACGCAGAGATGCGAAATATACCATGTTGCACATTGAAAAATTAAACCAATCATCTTTCACCGTGGCTGAGACACCATCCACTGACTGGATAATTCATGGTTGTATCACCCTACCGGTCACAACATTCCAATTCCAATACTGTCTCCAGGGACGGGGAGAGGATGTAGCCTTACGGCTAGAGCGGTCGACCTCGAAGCTGGGGAACCGGGTTCGAGTCTCGGCAACAATGCTCAACATCCTGTGATTCTGGGCAAATCACGTAATCTCCCGGTGCCTAACAAAAAAGAATGTGTCCATCTGTAATAAAACTGGTGCTCATGTAAAGAGCTCTGATACCCAATTTCTCGGGTCTAGTTTGCGCTTTATAAAACTCTAAAAATAAAATAAAAAAATACCAACTGGTAGGCATATATGAAGCACTAGGGGAAGGTTATGTGCATGAGTATTGGGAATTACCGTTCAGGTTTAGATGCAGGAATGGGGACACTGAGGTTTTCCTTAGCGGTTGTAAGGATGGTTTAAGCGGTTCTTAGTCTGCAAGGACATTTCTCTCCAAGGGGCATGCAATGCTTTACTAGCTAACTTGTCTTGTTATCTGAAGGGTTCTCCAGCTGCTGTGATTCATCCGGTGCTCAAGCTGCTCTAGAATGGGAGCTATTTGATGCTGAATAATCAAGGTTGCTGGGGAATAGAACCGGGCATCATTTATCTAGTGGCCGTTAATTCCGTAGTGACATGTTGCACATAAGTACTATTTCCACCTGACCCCACCGTTAGGGAGGCAGTGCTATGGCCTTCGATAAATGTTTCCAACATGCAGTTCCTGCCTGGGCCTCATCCCTGGTGGTCCAGTGGGAGAGTCTTGCTCTCCTGCTGGTTCCGCTCAGCCAGCCTTTCCTGTTTCTGTCTCTGTTTGTCTCTGTTTGTCTTTTTCTGTCTGGTTTCTGTTATTGTTGTCTATCTGTTGCCTTTTTATTATTTTTTTCCCAATCTATTGTGCCTTGTTGCGTCCTTTTTTGTATTGTGCCTTGTTCTGCCCTTCTCTTGCCGTTTTCCCACCGCTGCTGCCCCTGCGGCCCCTCCCCCACTGCTGGTTCCCACTCCCGCCTCCCAGCTGCGCTCCCTCCCCCGTCCCCTACATAATGGCGGCTTGCAGTGGGCGGCTGCTGGCGCGCTAAAGGCAAGCCCATCTGCACCCATCCATGACCCGACCGTGACCAGCGCCAGGGACCCTGGTTCTCCTACTCCCCACCGCTACGACTCAACCACCCTCCACGCACTCAACCCCGGAAGAAACAACAACTGCCAGCTGTCAACGCCGGACACCACCCACGGCCAGTTTTCCTGCCAACACTGCCGCCAAATCTTCTCCAATCTCCGCACCCCCACGGTCACTGCCCACCCTCCGGACGTCAGCGCACCCGAACCCCTGAGCTGCATCCTTCTCAACGTACGCTCCCTGCACAGACACGCAGTAGAGATCTGGGACCTCCTCGACACTCTTTCGCCAGACGACGCCTTTCTCACGGAAACCTGGACAAACTCCACCTCCGCCCCCGACATCGCCACCGCCATCCCTGACAGATACACGATCCAGAGGAAGGACCGCCCCAACCACCCAGGAGGAGGACTCGCCATCGCGCACAAGAACTCCCTCCTACTCACCACCTCCAGCACGAACGACTCCTCATCCCCATGGAACACCTCCATTTCCTGCTCCAGACCAGCCCAAAGAATGACCCTATCCGGCACCCTTGCCTACAGACCTCCCGAACCACGAACAACGTTCACCACAACCATCATGGACCTCATCGCGCCCCACGCCATTGCATCCATGGAATACATACTGCTCAGAGACCTGAACTTACACCTCTAGAACCTCAGCGACCTAACACTCCACCGCCCTCCTGGACAACCTCGCCAACATCGGACTGAAACAGCTCATCACCACCCCTACCCACAAGGCAGGGCACACCGTCGACCCCATCTTCGCAGGAGGGAACAACATCCACTTTAGCCACACCATGCAGCCCCTCTGGATGGACCACCACTGCGTACACTTCACCTTCGAAAAAACCACCGCTCACAAACCTACACCACGCCCTCCACAAAGGAATTGAAGCAAGGTCACAGAGGAGCACATCAACTCCACCCTCAACCACGATCCCCCTCCCACCACGACCAAAATCAACTCTGCAGCCAATGAAATCCACAGATGGATCACCAACTGCGTAGACAAGCTCGGCCCACTCCATAACTCCGACAGACAGTGCCCCATGAAAGCCACCTGGTTCACCACCGACCTCCGAGAATCCAGACCCACCTGCAGACATCTTGAGAAAGTATGGAGAAATACCAAAACCCCAGAAGCTCGGACCACCTACAAGAACGCCATGACAGAATACCACCAACTCATCAGATCCACGAAAAGGACCTTCATCCAGGAGAAAATCCTTGCCAACTCCAGCAACTCGAAGGAACTCTTCAGCATCATCCAACACCAGACTCCAAAACCACACCCACCCCCAGCAACACCAGCCAGCCTACTATCTCCACCTGGACCCTGGTCACCACCGAAGACACTGCCACGAACATGAAGAGCACCCACTCAGGAGCCCACATGGACCCCTGCCCGCCGCACATCTTCCACAGAGCCTCCACCCCATAGCACCCGAGTTATGACGCACCATCAACTCCACGTTCGAATCCGGCACATTCCCCGATGACTAGAAACACGCAGAAGTCAAGCCCCTCCTCAAGAAGCCCTCTGCAGACCCATCTCTTTCCTCCCCTTCGCGGCTAAAGTCACCGAGAAGATCATCAACATCCAGCTCACAGACTTCATCGAAGCAAACTCCATCCTCGACTCGTCCCAAATCCGGATTCCGAAGCAACCACAGCACCGAGAATGCCCTCCTTGCCACCACAGACCACATCTGCACCCTCCTCGACCAGGGCCACACGGCGGCCCTCACCTTACTAGACCTCTCTGCAGCCTTCAACACCGTCTCCCACTGCACTCTCACAGCCAGACTCCACAGCGCTGGCATACAGGGAACTGCCTTCGACTGGATCCACTCTTTCCCCACCGGCTGAACCCAAAGAGTCAGACTCCCGCCTATCCTCTCCGAACCCACAGAGATCAACTGCGGAGTACCCCAAGGATCGTCGTCAGCCCCACGCTCTTCAACAGCTACATTGCCCCCTCGCTGCCATCATCAGACAGCATGGACTCAGCATAGTATCCTACGCCGACGACACCCAGCTCATCCTCTCCCTCACGAGGCAACCCAACACCACCAGACTCAGCTTCCAGGAAGGAATGAATGACGTCGCAACCTGGATGAGCAGCAGCTGTCTGAAGCTCAACTCGGAGAAGACAGAAGTCCTTATCCTCGGACCCACCCCCTCATCATGGGGCAACACCTGGTGGCCCACCGCCCTCGGCAACCCCGACCCCCATGGACCACACCTAGAACCTCGGCATCATACTCAACTCCTCCCTCACCATAACCCGACAGATCAACTCCGTCTCCTCCACGTGCTTCAACACCCTCTGCATCCTTCGCAAGACCTTCAAGTGGATCCCCCCCAAATCCAGAAAGACCGTTACTCATGCACTCATAACAAGCAGGCTGGACTACAGAAACACCCTATGTGCCTGAATCAACAAATCCCTGCTCCGGAAACTCCAGACCATCCAGAATACTGCTGCCATGCTCGTCCTCGGCATCCCACGACATGAACACATCACCCAGCACCTATGAGACCTCCACTGGCTCCCCGTTGAGAAGAGAGTAACCTTCAAGCTACTCACTCACACCTACAAATCCCTCCACAACACCGGACCCCAATACCTCAATGAAAGAGTCTCCTTCCACGCACCCAAGAGAAACCTCTGCTCCGCCGCCCTCGCTGAAACCCCGCGCATCCGCAGAGCCAGAACGGGTGAAAAAGCCTACTCCTACATGACAGCAAAAACCTGGAACTTTGCACACCTTCAGGAAGAGCCTCAAGGCCTGGCTCTTTGGCTGATTCCGAGCTGCACGCCCTCCCCCCCCAGCGCATTGAGACCCTCACAGGTGAGTAGCTCGCTTCACAAATCCCTGATTGATTGATTCTTTGAGCAAACTGAAAGCCGTGCTTTTTCTGAAGGATGTGGCCTTAACTTCAGCCAGAGAGACGTCTGTTCTCCAGGTTGCAATGTCCTTGTCTGAAATACAGACACTACTGCACACTAACTTCCCACTGCATTTTGGAGAGCTGGTCCACCGTATCTTTAACATGTCTGATACGAAGGGAATAGTGCACTTTTTTAAGTGTATGAGCTCTGATCTGGTTAGCACCTTTCAGACGATTTTCTGAGTTATACCAGCATTCATGCACTCCGTGTTGGGAAGCGTTTTTGGAGGGCTCCCGCATGTCCTGCTGCTTGTGGCAGGAAATCTGATTTTAATTTTTCTGCTCCACAATGGATGTCCTAGTTCAACCCGCAATGGAGACAGCACTGTTGGCGCTGTGTTGCCGTGAGTGCATGGTATGCTGCTTTGGCACACCTCGGCTTCAAGAACTGAACGAGCATTGGTTCTTATCCTTCAGGCCTGTCTGGCTTGACTGCATGCAACCTGTCTTCCGCTGTCTGCTTTGCAGCAACGAATGCGTCCTGGATATATGTCTTGGATCAGAATTGGTTGCGCCACCGGACATTGAAGTACTTTTGGACCCCTTAAAGGCCCATGCGTATTGTTGTCCCCAGCGTATTCCATTGATCCATTCTTAGAGCTACCCTGTGATGCTTCAGCTCCTAGTGATGTGAACAGCGGCTCTGCAGATCTCTTACGATCAACACCACCTCCCTCAGTGGCTGCTGTGGGAATTGGATGGAATCACCTTTGCTCCATAAACCTGCCTCAAGGTGCGCCTCTGAGATCATTGTCTGCAGTTGTGGGCAACAGTAATGTTGCATCTACCACTCAGAACACATAAACAATTGGCTTCTTTCATGTGGTAACAATTTGGCCTTTTTTTTTTAACAAAATGGACCAAAACAGCTTTTGCTTCTTTTTCTAGGCACCATGGCTTTCTGAGTGCTTCGAATTTCAAATGGGATAATGGCTTTTAAAGAAATATTTTAAAGGGAAGCCCGCTTGTAGATGCTTTTAAAAGTAGTTTTTAAAGTTTTTAAAATTGTCTGCTAGCTTTTTAGATAGCTTTTAGATATCAACCCTTAGTATGAGGAATGAGGGTTATATTCCCAAGTTAGGCCCATGTAGCGAAGCAGCTTATTTCTTACATTGTCCTATTTTTCAGCAGAACCTTTTGCACATATTTGTGTGTGCGACAATGTTGGATTAGTTTCCCTGAAAGTAAACTTGTTTACTCATCAAGCTTCGCACAACATTATCACAATGCCCTGGACATCATGTACAAGGTCTCTTTTCGCACTATGCACAAATGTCATCTCTATCTTTTTCCATGGGTGACAGGGCTATCTACATATCCTTAACATCACTAATCTATATGTACATCGCAAGGCTGCTTTCTATTATAAAAGATGAGCATCCCGATAGATTAGAAGAGGAGGCACTCCTGCTGACATCAGAGGTCCTAGCATGCTGAGAAGTCACCACACAGCGGTCTGACATGTCGTAAGGGGTTTCCAGTTCGTGACCAAGATGGGGTCCTTCATTCTCTCCCTCCAGGTAATGGGGTTGGATCGTCCCTTGGGGCGATTCTTGGCTCTACACCTACACACACTCTAGGTACACTTAGAGAAGGGTTCGCATGGTAGGAGTACTTTCGATTAATGCCTTGTTTTATATGATTGCATATAAACATTGTCTTGACACCATGGTAGAACTATATCTACTTTTCACGCTTTTGGTGCTTGTAATCACTTTTATCTGTTTCTGTTTATTAATCATTGCAGCACATGTATTCTATACAAGAATAACGTTGGTTCAATAAATATATTGAAAACATCCCACTGTGTATTCTCTGTATACTACTCTCAGAATAAGTGAGCATGAGTGACTGAGCGAAAGGTTCTGTACTGTTTGCACGATCCCTGAGGGGTCAGGGCTCACATGTTCAGTTGTTGCGAGGAACCATTCGCTCCCTGGTAGGTTAGAGGGGCTTATGGTGGCACTGTGAGCTAGCTGGTCTATGGCCAATATATCCTGTGGGGTGCCCGTAATCAGTCTTGGCACCAAGACCCTCGTTTATGTTGTCGAAACAATGCGCAGATCCTACGGATTAGTAGGAACTGCGCGACAAGGGAAGAATTGTGAAAGTTTTCCAGTTTGCCTTAGAGCTACTGTGATCACCAATGCAATTTTTTTGCCTGTGTTAACCCTACTACCAAGCCAAACTTGTGCCACTTTTGGCGTATAAAGCCTCACTTTCATGCTTGGCAATAGTAAGTGAGAATTCTAAAGTAACTCATTGTTTCAGTTTCAGACATGTCATTTTTATTGATGCTTCTGTGACGCTTATGTGTCAAAAATCTATAAATATGTTCTGTGTACAAGTGTGCATTAAATGTATGCTCATCAGGTGCATGGGCATCTCTAGCTACCATATTCTATAATCCAAATACCATTTATTTTGTTTTAACAAACGCATTCAGGCTTTGAGTGGCATGAAAGAATATTTTTCTTTGGCACCATGCTTCTTATATCAAACATGCATGATTACCACTCGGTATCTGACTTTATTTTCTTTATTTTCAACAGTTTGACTGACAACAACACTCTGCATAGCAGGGACATGACTTACAGCTACTTGAAATAACTATAACTTTTGAATTTCAGTGTTTTTTTCAGTTTAACATTTCATTCAAACTGACATTTTCACCTTACTATAACATCAATTTAACCTTATGTTTTTCAATAAATTTCTATTTCTTTTTTTTAATGCAAAGTAAGATACTATTAAAATACCTAACTATAGCATCACTTTTACCTTTCTGTTTTTCAATGAATTTCAACTTCTTTTTTTTTAACACAAATTAGGATTTTACTACCGTACATTACTGTGCCAACCTCCGAGATGTGCACCACCTACATGATGTGGGGTTGGCCATAGGGCCTGGCATGCGGCCAGGCCCTGCTCTTAACCCCATTTGGGAAGCCAACCCCCACTTGGCATGACCATCAGCCGTGCATGGGCCAAACCCCTACAGGCGGACAATCCCCTGCTGCCCACAGTCCTTTTAAAAAAAAATATATTCCTGATCCCATGGGACATTCTCAGGAGTCTCTCAGGAGCCAGTGCATCCACCTGTGCTCCTGCAAGAATCTCTTGAGAGCACAGAGAGCCGTACTTGCTTGCAAGAGCCTCCAGCGAGATTGCAGCACCCTAGAAAAATCTTTTTTTTTTATTTGACCCCGGGAGGGGTCCCTCATGGACCTTTATTACAAGAGCTTGAGAGTCAGGGTATCCCTATCCTGACCCCTTATACCGTAAATATTGTTTTTCAGAACATGGGCATCTAGTCCCTGAGTCCCGTAATGGCGGCCACAACATTTCTGTTTTTGTTGGGGCCAGTCAATCAGAGTGAGTGTTTTCATGGGACTTGTGCTAGCTTCTCGGTCCCGCTAGAGCAATATGGCCAACAAGAGAAAAGAACCTCGTGGCCTATCAGATCACTTGATTATTTGAAGTTACGTGCCCACAGGAATCTCGAAAGAGACTCACATATCCAACCATCCAACCATCCAGGTATCTATAATTATTGAACGGATTTAAACGAAATCACGAAATCACAAACAAATGCTTTCTGAGAAACAAACTAGCTTTCTGCTAAATTTGGTGTAATTCCAATCAGCTGTTTTGGCTGTAGAGCTGTCTGAAATTCCCTATGGAAATTGCATGGGGAAAATGCATTTTGGCATCCAGCCTTTTTTTTTTTCTTAACCCATGTTTGATGGATCACGCCAAAACTTTCTAGGAAAGAGCTGTGGTGTGTAAACATTTTTGAGAGAGTTTCATCAAACACCGCCACAGTTATTAGCAAAACACGTTGCTACCTGCCAATCAAATCGCTTGCCCATGCGCATATATCCATACATTTGAACCTTAATTTTTCTAAAACTACTTAACGGATTTACACCGAATCACAAAACGCACACTTTCTGGGTAAAGATCTAGTTTCTGCCAAATTTGGTTTAAATCTATTCAGCTGTTTTTTCTGCATCGCTGTTCAATTTTCTTAAAGAAAATTGCATGGGGAAAGCGCTTTTTGGACCCACCTTTTTTCTTGGCCCCCAATTAATGGATCACCCGAATCTTTCCAGGAAGGAGCTGAGGTGGATGAGGCTTTTGTTTGGAAAGTTTTGTGAAGATTAGTCAAATAGTGCGTCTTTTGAAGTGTCGACCTTGCCTTTTGGAAGAATTGTTGTACAGTTTAAGGACCTGCCTCTCCTAACTAATGCTAAAACATTTAACGTAATTAGTTATTTATTGTTACACATTTATATATAATTAATTTGACTTATTAGATTAATTTTATTTCAAATTAACTGCTAAAACGTATTGCAATTATGTGCCAATAAAGTAATACTTGCTTAAATTTAATTATGTTATTTTTACTATTAATATGTATTTTTACTTAAAATATTTATTTAAATACTATTAATGGAATAACTATTATTTTTCTGGATTTATATGATATTAGATACATTTAAACTTAATTTTAAAGACTTACCTGTGAAGTAAAATACTCCAGATGGCTCACTTCTACTCTTACCATGGTCTCAGTTTTAAAACTGTATGCACTAGATAACTACTTGGAGGGACAAGAATTCTCCTTGACTAAATACTGAAAAGACTGAACTCCTTATTTTGATGAATTCTCTGCTTGGTTTTCATCTTGGTGGCCTGAAGATCAGAGCCCATCTCCCTAACCTGCTATCTCTGCCCACAATCTAAGCATCCTGTTTGATTCTGTCAGGTCTCCCTTACAGTTGTGTCATTCCCAATTGTAGAGGCATCAGAATTTTGTTACTAGCCACCGTCCAACCTTCCGACCGGGCCTTAAATAATAGGTGATTTCTGCATCTATTGTTTCTACGGAAAGGCTCAGATTTCAAGTTTGATGAAATGCTTCATTCACATCACCATGGTGAGGTGTACAACCACCTCTTGGGACTGGAACTATAGTGCTGGGAAGAAAGAACCATTTTGTGAATAGCCAAATGTGGTGCCGCATGCAGTAGGGTTTCAGTCTTGGAGTATATATATCCCTGAGGACCACTACTATGCAGTTGGCTATTTATTTCATCAGGACGTTTGTGTATCAAGGCTGGGAAGAATAAATAAATGTGAGCTGAGCGTGCTGGCTTCATGCATTACTTTGGATAGTTTAAACATTCCCTAAACGTGCTTTCCATATTTCATCCCTGTTTGCAGAAGGTAATACATTATTGATAGACCTTGTGCTGGGTTTTGCTAATATGATAATCTCACTCATCCAACCTTTTCATTAACGCCTTCCCAAAAGTATTTCATTTCCGGAATTCGGAGGTACAACGGCAACTGCGAAATCACCAACTTAAGTGCGGTAGCGTGTTCGCAACTGCCAAGTATGTTTGGTATTTACTGGTGGTCAACATTTACTTACACGCTCTGAGATTAGCGATCTTTATTTTACAGTGTCAGCTGCTAAACGTTTTGTCTTTTTTATTCTTTATTTATTAGTATTTTTTGTAGTTACCTAACACGGTGTTCAGGAGTAAACAAGAATGTTGCTTCGTTTGGCCCTTATTATGAGACAAGTCAATATTAAATTGCCTGTCTGGGAATGTACTACTGGCAGTGAAACGTTGACTGCAAATGTAATAACTTTCAAGTTTAAAAGCATCAAAATGAGACTGTCAGCAGAAAGGTAATTTGCCACAGCGATTGAAAGATGTAGAACATCTAGGAACATTCAGTGCCTGAATTATTTGGTTAAATTAGATGAACGTTCTGTACAAGCCCAAAAAAGAATCAGTAAAGGAAAAATGAACAAAGCAGGGAGTTGTTATGCTTACTGCAAGCACATTTTAGCACTTGCAGATAAGTGCGAGTAAAATATAGAAAGTTTCATCAGCAGTGGAGAGAAGAATTGTTTCTAAAGTAGCATCTTGATAGCAAAGTGAGCTCTCTAAGGACCTGATTAAAAGTCGGGCTGTTAATTCAAACAGAAGGATGCATAGGAATCGGAATTAGGAGGTGTGTGAAGGTTACTTCACCCTTGCAGTTTTCCATTTATACATCTCTACAAGTAAATACCTGGCGAAATATTTTGTTATAAAATGCCTGGAAAAGAGGCAAAACAAAGCATGCATATTTTTCTGCAATAAATATTGCATGCACATCCCACCTCATTCTCATGACAGAAACTTGTAATAACAGGTGACTACCGCACCTGATAAATACTCAACACAGGATAATATATTTACCAGGGGCGGGGCATTTCTCCGTGTTTAGTCAAACTCATAATCAGGCCTTAAATGTCTACACCCCCGTCCCTGCACCTTTCCACCATTTTGCCCTCTCCAGACTGCCTCCTGTAGCTAATTAGGCTACCTTAGGACATTGTATAGCCAACACAGGCTGGGCTCTTTAGACCCCACTTTCGGATCAACATAGACTGGCTCACTGTGCCCACCATGGACTTGACATCACATGCTGGACGATGATCTTGTACTACATCTCTAAATCCTACCATATTTTTCTTGTCATAGAAATTATGGTTAGTGCTTTAGAAAGCTAAAATGAGGACACATTTTCTATGAGTTCTCAAATATGTTTCTCATGCATGTCAGCATAACTTTTGACATCCAGACTGAAGCATGTACTTTCAACACAGCAGCAGCCTGTCAGTTGATTCCTAAATGTTCTACTGCAACTTCCCACATTGTTCAAATGAGCATCGAGATCACTAACATTCTGTATTTATAACAAAACTGCGGCACATGTAGTATGCAAAGTGCAATATGTTTCACTCACTTTGTTTATGTACTCATGTATTTATATTACACATGTACATACCTGTACTCACAGTACTGTTACCTACCTTTCCATCTATTATGGGAACGGCTTACATTCCATGCATCCTATTGTTTGTTTATATATTCCTTGAAGTTGATGGGGGGTTCTGGAATTCAGGATAACAGCAGTTGCCTAAGGATTGCGAGCCTGCCAGACGCTTTCAAGGTTGTGGGTCTGTTGTGGTAATAAACTTCAGCCTTACTTCAATATTGGACTCTTCATGTTTGATCTGGAACATTGAGCCACCCCATACTACATTTTTGGTACTAGGAGTGGGGCAGCCCCATCATTTACAAACCCACCAACCTAAAAACCAGCACCGACAGCACTTTACCAGGACTGAAGACCTTACATCACGCCCTGGACATACACCAATCCCTAGTAGACCATAACTGGGACTTTATGTTCCTGACCGAGACATGGCTACGGGAAGGCTCTAACCCAGCTGTTGCCTTAGCCATCCCCCAGGGCTATGGCATAATCTGTGCTAATAGACAAAACAAGAGACCGGGGGGAGGATTAGCGATCATCCATAAAGTAACATGGGAGATCGCTACTTCCAACTTTGGGCAGATAGACAACATTGAAGGACTCCCCTTCTGCATCAAACTGTCCGCCTCTGCCACCTGCTCGGGGCTCCTTCTTTATAGACCCCCAGACTGTGGCCATAGCTCCTCCCTTACTCTGGTTGACTATACCGCCCAGGCCAGCACGCGCTATTCTAACTTCATGATGTTGGCCGATCTTAATCTCAATGTGGACGATTCATCCTGCTCGCATAGTGCAAATTTCATTTCAGCACTTGCTGGCTGCAACTTGATCCAACGAGTCTCTTCTCCGACACATAAGGCAGGTCACATACTAGACCTTATATGTTCGAACCTACCGGACATTACAGTGCATACCCCTGAGCCGGTGATCTGGTCGGATCACTTCCTGATCCCTTTCCAGCAACACCTGAAGAGTGGACTGAGGGCCACTTCCATACCGAAGGATTTTAGAAGGAATTGGAGTAGGGTTTCCCCTGAGTCCCTCACCCTGCATTTGAAGGACTCCATGCCCTCCATCTCAAATAACCTTGATGCTAGCATCACAAACCTAAATACGTGGGACAGTGATGCACTAAATTCAATTGCACCTCTGAGGCCTGTTAACTCTGTGAGAACTTCCCCTTCTGCCCCCTGGTGCAAAAGACTGGAGCGCAAATGGAGATCTTCCTACTCCCAGGAGAACAAAATTGGCTATCAAGCAGCGCTAAAAGAGTACCGTAAACTCCTCATTGACAAAAAGAGAGACTTCCTAGCCGAGCAAATCACCAGCGCCAAGAACTCGTCTAGAGAAGTTTTTAAGATAGTGAAGTCCTTTAGGAATCCCTTAGCGCTCACACACTCGATACCCCCGTCACAGGAGCTATGTAATAGGATCTCGAATTTTTTTGAGGAGAAAATAGCCCTGATATATGCGTCCTTCCCAGCAGCACCCTGCCCCCCAGAGGCGACCACAGCTAACAACTTAGGGCATGCCTCTCAGCCAGTATTCTCGGAATTTGCTACAATCCCCATGGAGACGTCTCTGACCGAGCTTCAGAAATGTAAATCCGGGTCACCTGGCGACCCCATGCCAGCTAAACAATACAGTGCCGTGGCTGAGTGCCTTAACCCCCCTCTTAATGCCATCTGGAACTCCTCACTCAGACAGGAGATCTTTCCATCAGCCTGGAAGCACGCATTTCTTCTCCCTATACTGAAGAAAGCTAACGCTGACCCTGAAGTCACAAGTAACTACAGGCCTATTTCTCTGCTCCCCGCCCCCGCTAAAGTTTTAGAGAAATTAGCCCACCAGCAATTGGCAGCTTTCATTGAGTCCAATGGTCTACTGCATGAGTCCCAGTCCGGCTTCCGCCCTGGATTCAGTACAGAATCCGTTTTGATTGAGATGGCCGACTCCATACGCTGGGCGGTGGATGGAGGCTTTACGGCCATGCTGGTGCTTTTAGACCTGTCAGCAGCGTTTGACACGGTGTCCCATTCCATCTTACTAGATCGCCTTAATCGTATTGGCATCCAGGGGACGGCGCTGAATTAGATCACGTCTTACCTGCATGACCGAGAACAACAGGTCTCGACCCACCCTTTCACCTCCCCTGCTAAACCACTAAAATGGGGGGTACCGCAGGGATCGGCCCTGAGCCGGCTACTTTTTAATGTCTACCTGACACCACTGGCGGAGCTCATCGCCAAAATGGGGATCAAGGTGACATCCTATGCGGATGACACTCAACTGCTGTTCACCTTCAGCGGGGTGTCAGCTTCCACCTTTGACCCACTAAAAGAGTGCCTTAAAAACATCTCAGCATGGATGAGCCGCAACTTCCTAAAGCTTAATGCCGACAACACGGAGGTCTTGTTTTTTAACCAAGCTGTTCCCCCCCCGACAAACTTATGGTGGCCAGCTGAATTGGGATCTGCTCCCACTCCAAAGGACTCTGTCAAGAACTTGGGAGTCAGATGGGACAAAGACCTGTCCCTCGCCACCCATGTTCAACTGGTATCTGCGGCCTGCTTTGGCAAAATTAAAACCATCAGAAAATTTATCGACTTCTTGCCAGAGTCAGCTCGCAAAACCGTGGTCCATGCTTTAGTCACCTCCCACCTCGACTACGCTAATGGTCTGTACATGGGCCTGCCGATTGGCTTGATCCATAGACTCCAGATTATTCAAAACGCGGCAGCTAGACTGGTCTGTAAGGTCCCGCTCCGCCAACGCAACTCGCACCACCTCAGGCAACTCCATTGGCTGCCGATAGCCAAACGTATCGAATTTAAGGCCCTTACGTTTGCTTTCCGAGCGTATCAAGGGAAAGGGCCCAACTACCTGAGGAAGAGACTTCGCCCATACCAACAGGACAGATCCCTAAGGTCCAACCACAAACGATACCTCACCACCCCCCGTTTTGCAAAGGCAAGAATGGGGGGTAGGACATTCGAGGTGGTTACCACCAAGTGCTGGAACAACTTACCTGCCCACCTACGCATGATGCATTCTGAACAGGAATTCAGAAAGGCCTTGAAGACCTGGCTCTTTAGTCGTAATGACTAGATATGTGCTCTCCTCTACCTTGGGTGCTGTCTTAGTAAGTGCAGGGACACCCCATTTGGGGTAGCTGCGCGCTTTATAAATGTCTTTTTATTATTATTATTATTATATCAAAGGTTAGAATGGCTTACGCGGCTCATACAGTATATCGCATAGTGCTGCGTAAGTTTTAGAAAATTTTAGTTTTTGAAGGCTGTTTCTGGCACTGCTCACAGCTGGGCGAGTTACCGCCTCGTGGTGAAGCTCCTTTGGAACCATTGACATGGGAGTAACATGAGTCTGCTTGAGGCCGCGCAGCCAGGGTTAGTGCGTGACAATACCTGGAGCAGCTCTCTCTCGCTACACAAGTCAAACAGATCAAGCACGCTTGGAACCAGTGTAAGCTGCATTGACTATTTTACTCCCGGAGCAGTGGTTGCCATATCTTGGAGTGCTCTGTACAGGAAACTCCTCCTAGAGGGAGTCTCCCCATAATTCTGTGAGGGCACAGAGATAGTATCACCCCACAATTCCATGCGCAGTACCACAAGGCTGTGCCGGTGATATCAGGTGCCATATTGGATTGGGCTGGGATGTCATAGGCCTGTGTACAGTTATTTAATTTTCGCTGTGTTTGTGCTCATGATCTTTGAAGTATAACGCCATATTGGATTGGATACAGCTACCAGGAACTGTGCTTCTTGATCCCGGCCTGAATAAACACTTTGCAGGACACACATCATACTCGTGAGATACTTATCAAACATTGATATCCTTGTTGGTCCTTCCAATAGCAGGTGGGTGCATTTATCTTGTGGCAATATGACAACAGTGCAGGGGGCTATGCAACCACCTCCTTTTCTCCTGAGAGCAGGTAAACCAGACATCAAATGGAGAGAATGGATCCACATTTTGGGGAATTACCTTGCTGATATCGATGCTACTGAATACAATTCGCCCAGGAAATTAGCATTGCTTTTTAATCATTTGGGAATGACCAGGCAGATGGTTCTTGACACCCTACCTGTTGTTCCAGCACCTGCTCAGTAAGGAGTGGTTTGGAATGAGTACTTAGAGGCCAAAGCGAGACTTGCCAAGCAGTTTCAGGAGCAATATAGTATCCTGTTGGAAAGACACAATTTCTTTAAGTGTAAACAGTAAAGTGATGAATCTGTTGAAGAATACATTGCGGCACTTAGGGTGCTGGCAGATACGTGCAGATTTGAAAGTTTTGTAGATATATACATAAGAGACCTATTTGTTTTCAATTGTTTTTCCAAGAAGATCCAGGAGCGTCTGCTAACATGTAAGAACCCTTCTCTAATAGAATTTATAGACATCACAAAGAGTGTTAAGAGGTCCGGTGTATCTTCACAGGCTATCTCACATCAGGAGGGTTCATCTCCTATTAGCTATGTCTCACAGGAAGCCCCAGTCTCTGCTATAAATTTTAAGAATTTTAACCCAGAAGGAATCAGTACACATGTTTTAGATGTCGCTCCAGTGGTCACTAGGGAACATGGCTTCGTGTCCAGCACTAGGCAAGAAGTGCAACAGGTGTTGGAAGATAGGTCACTTTCACGTCGGTATGCAAAAAATTTAGCGGAGGTGACAAAGTCAAGATTGCCAGAGTTAGTTTGAGTGAGGATGCTATGCAAGAGTGCGTGAAAAAACCTAATAATGTTTGTCTAACCATTGACACTCCTGACTTTGGAGGGAGAAAAAATTAAATCATAGGGCCAGTGTGTTAGGCAACCATTAAAGGACAAGATGTAATGGTAATGGCAAACTCGGGGGCACCAATCACTATTTTGGCAGACACCACCTTTAATTATATTTGGTCTGACTGTATAAAATTAGCTACTTCCTCAAACGCATTTGGGGGACAGGGCATAGGATTATCGGGGTATTTTCATGCTAATTTAGCATGTTGGATAGGCAAATGTGGACCAAGATATATGTGGCAGCACAACATTGTGGGTTGGTTAGATCTAGCCAAGCTAGGCCTTCACTTGCGGCCAGGATGTCATCAACCTAGAGTTTTGGGAGAATTGTCTATTTTGTCTATCAGTTCCAATGATGGTTATGTTCTTCAGGCAATGATTTTCAAGTTTCCCAATGTATTCAGGAACAAAATTGGGACGGTCAAGGGCTTCGGGTACAAAATTAAACTGAGGAAAAATGCCATGTCAGTAGTGCATAAAGTTCGTCCCATACCACTGAAAGTGAGGAGTGGGTTGAAAACTCTTTTAGACACACTGTGTTCTGAAGGAGTAATTCAGCCAACTGACTCATTTGATTGGGTTTCGCCAGTCATTTTAACGAAGAAACGGTCTGGTGGCCTCGGGCTCTGCGTGGACTTGCAATTACTTAACCAGAGTATCTTAGTGGACTGCCACCTTTTGCCACTCATACAAGAAATTATAGCTAATGTGGGAGAATCCAAATACTTCTCCACAATAGATTTACGTTCTGCGTACCATCACATCGCCCTGAGTCAAGACTCTCAAGCACTGACCACATTCATCACACCTTTTGGGGCATTTAAGTACTTACAGCTGACGTTTAGCCTTGTGTCATTGGCCAGCGTTTTACAGAAAATGATGGAAGCATTATTTGGAACCATGCAAAATGTACAGGCGTTCCAAGATGACATCCTCATTTTCACCAAAACCAAAGAACAACACCTAGAAATCTTACAGCAAGTGCTGAGAGTTTTAGAGGAAAGGGGCATGACGGTTAAGCCTGAGAATTGTCAATTGGTGGTATTACAGGTTGATTATCTAGGACAGACTGTATCTGGAGAGGGTATTAAGCCAAAATTTACCAACATACAAGCCATTGTTAAAGCACCTCCTCCTCATTACAAAGATGCTTTGTGCTCCTTTTTAGGTTTGTGCAAGTACTATGCGAGATTCACGCCTGGCTATGCACTAATTGTACAACGGATGAGATCCTTACTTAAAAAGGTTCCAAATTTGAGTAGTCGTCTCAGGTAAATGAAGCATTTGACAAGGGGAAGGGTCTGGTGGTCAATGCTTCTGTGCTGAATGTCTATGTGCCAAGTGGTAAGTCATTCATCACAGTGGATGCCAGTTTAAGAGGTATAGGTGCTGTATTCGGTCTATGGGTAATAGGAAAGGAAAACGCAGTGGTGTTTGTCTCAGGGATGCTAAAAGAAGCAGAGGTGCAATATAGTACTATAGAGCGGGAAACTCTCACATGTGTTTGTGCAGTACAAATGTTCAAAACATACGTTTGGGGAACAGCGTTTGATGTATTTACTGACCACAAACCCTTAGTGTATCTATTGAGTGGTAATGGATTGGGGAAAGCCTCCCTGTCTTGTAAGACATCTGTGCAAACTACAAAAGTATGCAAAGAGGAAAAACCTTCAAGGCAAATTGGCTCTCTTGATTGCTGTTACCTAATTCTGAACCTGTGGATGATGAGTTTGAAAGCGAGTGGTTTGTGGCTACTATTGATGCAATTCAGGGTTGTGTGGGCTCCATATTTCAAAGAGAATGGCTGGAAGCTACAGAAAAGGATGAAATGCAATGCAAAGTCTATGACTTCACTGAAAAAGGTTGGCCAAAGGAAAAAGGTTTGTCTGAGGAATTCATCATTTTATTGCAGGTTTTTCCAGAGTTATCGTGTGAGAATAAAGTACGTAAATGGCATGTTCACACCTACTTCAGGCTTGCATAATCGCATTGTCAAAATTGCTCATGAGGTACACCTAGGTATATCTGTTACCTGCAAGATTATTTGCCAAAACTATGGTGACTAGGTAAGGACATACCAATGAGTGGCCCCAGTGTTTGGTTTCGGACAAACATTCGAGGTGATGGAGCATGATTATTTAAGAATGATTTTGCTTGGTCAAATCCAGCTCGTTGTGTGAAATTACTAAACATACTTAAAAGAAAACATGAGTAACATTGTGCCTCGTTGAATACTGAGAGTTCTAAAACTGCATCCTAAAAGCATGCAGAAGGGTCACAAACTGTTGAAGCTGAGAGATTTACGAGAGAGAAAGAAAAACTACATATGTGTTATTGAAAATAATGTGAAAGATAATAATGCACTGATTAATTTCTAGTAGAATATGCTTTGAAAAGATTTCTCTATTGAAATGTGTCTTGCTACATTTATTTTAAATGTAAATCTGAAACTGCAAAGAGAATCTGCTTGATTATTAATGAAATATGATTAGACTATGTTTATGAAAATAGTATAAAGGTAGTTATATTAGATTTCTTATGCATTTACATTTTCTTCAAATGTTTAAACATTAACACTCTTTTGATTTTTTATGTAGGCCTCAAAAATGTATTATGTCTTTCCACCGCAGGTCTTAGAGAAATATATTTTGTCCTTCATTATTTCCTTCGAAACAGAATAAAATGTTGACTTAGTTTGCTTTAGTTACAAGTATAATCGCTAAAGTTCCTTCTTACAGTCTGAATATTCTCTCTCTATGAGTAATTCTGTCAAAATTTGTTGCAAGTCAATTTGGAAGCGAGAGTGTGGACATGTTGAGTTGCAAATGTATTTCCTACTTCTGAGGTGAAATTAGATATTGTACATTCTTAGAAAATTGAGAAACAGAGAACAGAAGTAATACGTGTAGGTTCCGGATGATTTGGGTTGGAGAATGATCAGTCCACGATCACATCATGGATCCCAACCATTAGAATATTGAAAACTGTGCAAAAGGCTACATTTGTGGGCTGGAGTTGTGAACATTTCGAGGTATAAAAACGTTGTGGGGAAAAAGTACGTGCTGCGGCTATTTCCTTGCAATTCTTGGGCGAGACATGCTGTCTGTCCGAACACTGACTATTCTGAACTGAACTCTTCTGATTTCCCCTGCACTTTCTTGGTTGGTGAAGTTGAGCAGGTTAAACCTTTCGGCTTAAGGGTTAATTATTCCAGACTAGTGCATGCTGTGCATTAGTCCATCTTGCGTCTCGGTTCTGATCAACTACATCTGAACTTTAGTTCGTATTATTCCAGAAATTGCATATTGAATTGCAATGAATGTTTATTTTTCTATTTCTCTCTCACACCAGTTATTTGATTTGATGTGATGTGCTTTGAACTGTAATTATATTGTGTATTTACCTGTATTTCAATGAAACCTATGTACTAAAAGTTCTAATGTGTTGTGTTTTGACTATTCATATTTTGAAGATTAGATAAAATTGCCTTGATAAATCTACTGAGTTTGTTTGCTTATTGATGAATATTATTGACAAGTATTGATTCTTGATTTATTGCTGTAGGATAGGCATTTCTTCTTTACAGGTCCTCATGAAGGAATGGCTTCCGTCTCTAATTATCTGAGTCCCTATTAGCTATTACAAAGATCTATCGGAGGACCTCACAATTTGTAAGTGGTTGTAAAGTTTCTATGGGCCCGAACTCTATGTTATTGTGAATTATATTACTGAGGTTGGAGTTCATAGTGTGGTGGGTAATCTGTGTCTGTGCCCACAAGAATTCACAACTCTTCCGCTGGATCAGTGTTCTGGTAGCGTAATCGGATGCTTTATTTTGACTAAATATACTAGGTAATGAAGAGACGGAGTTAAAGACATTGACAGATTATAGACATTCATACCTTTATGTTCTTTGTTGTGGTCCGTCGTTGACCTTAATGGAAGTAACGGGTCCGTCGTTGGCCTAAGATCCCCTGATAACTCCTAAGGGTGGGTCTTAGTGTGGTTTACACTAAGGGGCCGATTCCGATTCAGGCCGGAAATCACTCCGACCGAGCCGGACCCGGAGAGATTTCCGACCGAATCGGACTCTAGCAGCCCGACCGAACGAGTACGATGCGTACGCATGCAATCGGACTTGATTCGGTCGGACTCCCATTGAAGTCAATGGGAGCCGGTCGTACTAACGCGTGACGCGGGCTCCCATTGACTCAATGGGTGCGAGGCGAACAAGTGCGCCCCTACAGCGGGTACGCGTCGATGCGAATCGCGCCGTACATGCACAGGTAGGGGGGACCCATGGGTCCCCCTGTGTGTGACTCGCGCGGCTACGCGTACAGGGGGTCCGACACGGACCCCCAAAGTCCGTCTCCGACTGCCCTTTGGAGCCGGACGGCGCGAGTCAGTGGGACTGCTCGAGGCGCGCATCGTACTTGCCCGGCCGGGGAACGTCTCCATTGCGCGGTGCGAGTCGTGTCCGTGCGAGTCGGTCGGAGCGGTTCGGACCCGCGTACGAGTCGGTCGGCGATTTTGCGTGCGCTCGCATCGTACTCGCTCGCCCGGACGCACGTACGAATCGGTCGGGAAAGAGGGCTCCGAATCGGATCCGGTTAAGCCGAATCCGATTCGGTGCCCTAGCGGCCGAGATCGGAATCGGCCCCTAAGTGTGTTGTTTGCAGTGGAAGTGGTGCTGTGCAAAGAGGTTTTGCCAGTGCTAACGTAAGGAATCTTGAAGTATGACAAGTGAGGATTTTTGAGGTTGCTTCAGAAAGGCGCATCTGGAGAACTCTTGAAGATTTTCATTTAAGTGAACGCGAAATCGCGCTGGTCGAGGTTTTGCTAGAAGCAAAAGAAATCTTTAGATTGAGTGGTTCTATCATTATATTCATTTTAGTTGACCAGACAAGTTGTTTTATGTTATTTTGTTTTGTTAAAGACTTTGAGAAAACGTCGATGCTGACTTTGTAAAGGCAGGGTCAGTTGCAGGAGCTAAGCTGACGTTACTAGGTGCTGCGCTGGTATTGTACAGTTGCTGTGAATTCGTCACAAAGTGCCGCGCTGGTATAGGTTGGTTGCTGTGTGTCGCCCTGGTGTTGGACAGCAAGACTAGTTTTTATTGGTGGAAAGGAATCATAACACGGAAAAGAAGTTGTTGAAAAGTTTCTTGTATGGTTTAATTTTAGCATAAAAGATCATGAAGTTTTTTAAATTGTTGAAAACCTTGGTTAGTAAAGATGAGCTTATACCTATTAGAGGAGGAGTTCCTGTGCCTCCTGAGGGAACCCCTGCTTCATTCATGTCATTAGAAAGGGGTTATCATACGTGTACGTGGTTGGAAAATTGGGTGAAATACACTGAGCAAGATGGTAATTTAGCGTTTCCAGAGAATGGGACTTTTAACATTAGGATTTTAGAAAATTTAAGGAATCAAATGAATAATTTGAGACCAGATCCTAGACCTATGCAGTACAAAGCTCTTGAAGTATGGGAACATGAGGGATACAAAAGAGAAAAAGAAAAGTATCAGACTAGGTACGAGAATACTGTTAGCAGATATTCAGAGGCAAAGTGGGATGCCCAGAAAAAAATGTGGAGAAGAGATATAGCTGAAGGAGCGCGAATGTTTCCAACTATGGTAGCTGAGTCTGCTGAGGGAGAAAAATGAAAAGAGCAAAAGAGGAATGTTGAGGAGTCAAAGACTAAAAATACTGAGTTAATTGTTGAGGGAGCTGATGATGTAGATGACTATTTTTTTAATGAGTTACTGATGACTAGACCTCCACCTTATCATGAAGAACAGGATCATGTGGAGTCAGTATCTTTACCAAGTGCTCGGATAGTGCATGCAGAGTTAGCATATGAGAGGACATCACAAAAGCAGAATCAGGTTCTGGTTACAAAAGAATTTATGAGAAAGATGATACCAATGAACGCAGATGCTTTATCAGTTCCAGTAACTATTGGTCCTGGTGTTCCATTATACAATAATGGACAAGGAATTACACAAGTATATAATTTAACAATTCCAAATAGAAATATGATTGTGGGAAGTGAAAGGTTGGATGAGAATAGTTGACCAAATTCAAATGCCGTTACAAGAGAAGGGTTAGTACCATTAATTCGAGTTTCAGGAAATTCAGCAGAAATACCAAAAAGAGGTGTATATATTGATCCAAAGAGGATGTTGCAAATGGAAAGATGGATGACACCATCATCAAGAGGGTCAAAGACAGGTAGAATTAGTGAAGCGAATTAGAGATCAGGTAGATCTTTAGGTCCTTCTCCAGAAGAAACAGATGAGTGGATAATGGAAAAAGCATCTGGTTGTAGTATACAGAATACTTCAAGTATAGATGTGAGCAGATTAAAAGCAGAATTAGAAGAAATGATTGTAGGTACAATTAATCCAGAGAGATTAGGTAAATATCGGGATGAAGAATTGCTTTTTATGTGTAAAGACATTACACGGAAAGTGAGAAATACACATGAGAAATTTGCTGAAATTGCACAAACATATGGGGTTGACATAGAGAAGTCTAAGGCTTTGCAGAAGACATATCAATTAGATTTTAGTGACAAAGATTTTGGGAGTTTGAATGCTTGAGGAAAATGTTTGCAAATCAAAGAGTTAATTAACATTCTAATACGTTAGGTTGAAGTGGATCGATGGGAAGGCAGATGGGCACAAAGAAAGGAAGATACGACAATAACTTCAGTGGCTTTACCATTGTATCCTGTGAGGGAGACAGAAACTGATGCAGTAAATGCGACGGTGTATCTTATGAGAGAGGTTCCAGGAGGTGGGTTTGTTCATGTTCCTTGGTCAAGACAGGATATATTATCATTTACGAATGATTTTCCCAGGTTGAGAGAGAAGCCAGTGGAATGGTATAAACAAGTGGAAAGGTTTGTCAAAGTTTCAAAAGTTTTGTGGAAAGATTTGGATGGCTTGTTTGATATTGTAGTTCCGACTGATTTATGGGTTGAGTGCAAAATTGCTGTAGATTGGCCAAAAGAAAACTATCCAAGAGATCCAAAGACAGGAGCTCCATCAGAAGAAGTCATTAAAAATATAATCAGGTTATTATGTATGAAAGGGAAAATTTCACCAAAAGAAACAGACTGGGTGAAAATAGACAGGACTACTCAAGAGTTGAAAGAGTCAGTTCATGCGTACTATGAGAGGCTTTTACAGGTGTTTAAACAATACAGTGGTATTTAAAATGTCTCTGAAAAAGATATGGGACATTTTGTATATCGGTTTGTGTATGGATTAAGGACAGAAATAAGTGCCATGATTCAGCAGCATTTGATTTGTTGGCAGAGCAAGTCGATTGACGAAATTCTTCGTTATGCGAACTATTGTGGTGATGATATTGATTCGCGTCATAAAAACCTGAAAGAGAAATTGATGTTGGCTCAGATGAAAGCAGCAAAGAAAGGAGGATTTATGAATATGAATACGGATTTAACAGGAGTTTATCAGGGAACTGGTCAGACTACTACTGGTATGAGTGGTGTAGTGTCAAATGGAAATACTGTGGCGAATATGATACCATTGCCACAAGGGAGAGGTCGAGGTGGTAATATAGAAGAAATTAAGAAGAAATTTCCTTGTCATGTGTGCGGCAAGATCGGGCATTGGAAGCGCAAGTGTAAAAGTATTCACACAAATACGAGTGATGCACAATTGATAGACACAGGAGTAGATGGAATGAATCAGGATCAACAGATGTCGATTGCCAGAGGATAGGGTCAGCGAATTCAAAAAGCTCCTATGCAAAATGTGAATGGTCAAGTGCAAAAATACAATGCGAATATGGGTTTCCATACAAATGATCAATTTAAATCGAATGTGCAGGTGTCATCACAGTATTTGATGCAGTTGGATGGAAGCGATTCAGATACATCTCAATGATGGTGCCTGAGGGGGGAGGAGGAGTGTGTGCATGGTGCATCCTTAGAGGTAGATCAGAGCGGTCCCTATATGGAAGGCGAGGTTGACAGAAACACTGTTACGTTCCTCGTAGATACTGGTGCTACCCATTCCACTGTGAGAACTGTGGAAATTCCCAACCTACCCCTCTCGGAAGAAAGTATCCAAACTGTAGGAGTTTCAAATCAATTGATTAAGACCCCAGTAACTAGACCCATAAAAGTACAAATTGGAGAATTTCAGGATTTACATAAATTCGTTGTGTGTGAACTGTTCCATTTATTGTACATCAGATGGAATAGCATCTCATTCGAAAGATGAGGATGTAGTATTTAAATTGACACGACAGAGAACAAAAGTGAATGACTTATATCCTCTATTTACAGTGAATGATTTGCCAATTGAGTTGAGAGATACAGTGTTGTCGAATCACTGACAGAATATCGAAAGTCAGTATATCGAGGTACAAAAATATCGACACAAAAATATCGATGTCCAGAATATCGAAGTCCTATCTACATAATGGTAAGTACAAAAATATCGAGAAAAAATATCGTTGTTAAAAATATCGTTTTTTTAATGTTTAAAAAATAATGTAAAATAAAGTAAATAATACATATAATTAAAAGAAACATAGTTAAAATTATTTTAAAATGTTTAAAATTATAACTAATACATATAATGTAAAATAAATTAAACATATATATGTATAAAATATAATATATATACTTACTTAGGGGCTCATTACGATGGCGGGCGGAAGCACCACCGCCGTGCTGGCGGATGCAAAAAGCACCAGTTACCGCCGGCACGCAGCAGTCCACACGCCCGTCCAATTACGATGCGAAAAGTAGGCCAAACACCGCCGGCAAGCCAGCAACACCGTCCGCCATCAAAGTGCGCCCGTACACGTAGCGGCGCAGCTCAACTGACACACACCGTCCGACGAAACACGTCCCGCCCGGCGCATAAATTACGATGCCGCAAACAAACGGCTCCCACGGCCAAGAGATACCGTACGACAAACCGAAGCGGTAACACGGATGCCGAGCACGGACAACGAAGAAGCGGCTCCCCGAGCATGAATCCAGCACTGCAGGCCCTCCCCATGCTCCTGCTGATGCACCACCAAGGACGCAACGTACCGCGGAGACGCAGGTAGGCACACACACAACAAGTGCACGCAAACAGCGCACACAGTGCAAGGGCGGAAAAAGCGGACAACCCCCCACCAGCGCGTGTACACAACACATCCACCATTGCATCCACATATGACACACAGGCCAAATCGTAACATCGCGGAACACATGTGTACACACCACCTGGGACTAGGAACCAACCACCCCGTCACGGCCCCAAAGCGCCGATGACGCCGCCACACATGCGCACAACGCAGAGGCCAACCGCAGCGCCATGCATGCGTCGCACACAGACACAGGGACACAACCAAGCAGCACACACATCAGCCCCACCCCGAACGCACATGACACGTGACAGGCCTGCCACAGACATGTCCCCAACGCCCAATTCACGGACAACACCCAACGCCACACAACCGACGCACACATGTCAGTGAAGACACGCAACAGCAGGACACACACCAGTGTAACAAACATGGCGAAGCACACAGCGGCGTCAACACCAACTAGGAGAAGCAGGGCCTCTTCGGGAAGAGGAACGCCAGTACCACACTGAAACACCCATACCACCCTGCACATATGAACAAGACATATAAAACGGAACACCAAAGAGCCCGGGACCGACAACAGGTGGCCCAAGAATAACATTCACACACAAGGCCCAACGCAGAGCGGAAAGGCAGCCTGCCGCCCACACAAGGGAGAGCAGACAGCACTGAATGACCTTCCATTCCAACTCCGAAACCACAGCCCTACGACAGAAGCCGGTGAATACAGCCATTGTCCAAGAATAGACCAACACAGGCATGCCGAGGAGACTGACCACAGGGCAGATAGCGCATATCACAGAAGCACACAACGGACGGGGAAGAAAGAAGAAAACACTCCCCCATGTCGGCCACATGCAAGTTAATTGGAAGGAGTCACACATCACTGACCTTGAACTGTCTGAGAAGCATGTGGGAAGAGGGCCCGTGTCCTCCAAACAAGCAAACAGAACACAAGTCCTGTCTCCCTACGACTATACAGAGCTCACAGCAACCTCGGAGCGTGCACATTGCAGACTGCACACACAGCCGGAGCACGCCACCACAACGCACCGCTGGGAAATGGCAACCGCAACACACCTACCCAACTACGCCGAACAGCTCAAGCTGTACAAAACCAACCTGTTCCATACATTGGGATGCGATCTCCTGTCCCTGCTGAACGTAAGTTACCGACTGACTTACCGCATCACATTGTTCAGCTGCGTCATGCCCGTCTTCTACTGTCGGAGGTGTCCATACCAGCATCCCGTCGAGATATGCCTCTCCAACCCGGCATGTCTGAAGGCGGACCTGCTACCACTACTCCTCCCTCTGGACGCACACGACAGGGCCTGCTCTGCCTATGGGGGCATGGCGTATGTGGCCAACATCGCACCCGCACTGAAATGGGACCACTGTGCCTCCACACGACGGATCATCGAGAACAGCTACATCGAATGTCACCCAGCATGCCCCATCATGGTCCTCCAAGGGACAACTTACGAACAACACCTTGACAGCCACCATCCGCTACATTGGCTGGCAAACATGTACACCACCAATGACATGGAAGCCCTGCTGGACGGCATCGCATACCTGACAACCTGTAAATTCGCCAGACCACAACGCAGGTTCCCCGAGTGACCTATGATGTCCAACCCCGCACCCATGCTTAGCTTCCGCACGGACTGGCCAGTCACCACCACAACAGCCATACCAAACGACCGGCAACTGTAACCACACCATCAACGACATCGCCATGACATCGGATATGACCGGGACATGCACACTGTTCCCCATCACATCCAGGAACACCGCATGCATCGTGGGAGGCAGTGGCATGGGCTCTGTGTATCGCACCCACATGGACGGAACTGCACGAACAACCAGGACACGACATGGATCCAGCGCCCATGGACACACACACCGCTCAGTGGACATGAATAGGTCGCCTGGAGTCTGTGGGTGCTGCACCCTCCCACCCCCGCCCCGGGAATCCCATACCAGGACCTTTGCATGGACGACAAGTGCATACAACAACAACACGACCCCAGTGACTGTGACATGTCCAGTAACCACCACAGTGCAACAACAAGTGGCACGCCGCTGCATGCACGCAAGCACATGCCCTGATGTCATCTCACATGCACGCGTGCATGAGGAACAACCGCAGCAAACCTGTCACATGGAACTGAGATGGACTGTGCCCATGATGCCAAGCGGTCTGGTAGGCTACATGTATACCGTCTGTGTCAAAGTCCGCAGCTCCGCAGCTATACGTAAATGTACATTAGCACAGCCTTGGCCAAGCAGATGTCACTCTGAAGCCCACATCCCACATGCAACAGCCAATCACATGCAACCCCACACCCTATCCCATTTGCAATCATGCTCAGTATATCCTCAACATGTATTCCGCTGCCAGTAGTGTCCACTATACTGCATCACAGAGGACAGAAGACTCAATATAATGTTTGAAACCAAAACTGTCTCCGCTGACTCATTTCACAAGTACGAATGAGAGAGGATGAGAGTATGTGAAGTACACGGCAGTCGTGACATGACCATGTAGTCCACTGGTATTGGATGTCAACGCAAATGAGTAGCACTACTGTGGAAGACACACATGTGTCGTGTGAAGTCGTATGGACGCAGTGCTCAGGTGGGTGGGTGCGACGGGTAGATGCGCACATGCCAAGTTGGAGCACGCCGTGTTGGGAGGGGTCATGAACAGTACACCACCGCTTCCCTGGGCATTGTGAGAGGACACCTGTCGGGGGAGTGAACACGTGTGTGCACAGCAGCCGGGCACACGTACAAAGCGGTACCAGGCGCACCTCAGCCCACCCTCTGTGGACAAGTTGGATCCTGTTGTGCGCCCGCCATGCCCCTTGACAAGGCACACACAGCCCCAGTCGACCAGGTGTAACCCCAACATAGTCAATCCGCACAGGCGATACAGGGCACGGGATGGCAGTGGAGCATGGTGTGTGAGAGGTCTCCTCGCGCTCCTCCTGGTCATATCACGCAGGCAATAGAACCTCAACGTCTAGCATGGCACAAGTCAGATGGAAGTGTAGGGGGACGCACCACAGCACGAGCAGCACTGACGTCACGGGAGGTGGCTCGCACCATCCCATCCATTGCCCATCATACCAACCACGCCACATGCCATTGCGACTAAGTGCAAGCGCGTGCGCCACCACCCCCGAGCCCTCCCCAGAGAGGCCAAAGAGTGAATGTGTGGGCCATCAGCCACAGACGGACGCGGCCTGGCCGCAAGGGCAGCCACAGCCACTGGGTGTCGCAGGTGGCGGATCCGGAAGGCGAAGACTGTGATGCATAGTCCATGCAGGCCGGGTCTCCATTTGGGGCACCACGCAGGTGGACGGCGTCCCGCAACACATCATACCCTGAGACAGCCCACTCGTGCAACTGGACCCACACATACACTCCTTGCCCTCTCTGGTGCGAGCTTGGGGCTGCCTGTGCAAGCGCTAGCCTCGCAGGTGAGCATGCATATTGGGGGAGCGAGGGGAGGACATGAGGGCTGGGGCGAAGATGACTGTATCACTGTCAGTTAGTACAAGGGATGACCCAGATGTGGAAAGGAAGAGACGTGTCCCGTGTGTACTGCAACTAGTCGCCAATCCAACTACCCCCATGTCCGGAATGTAAGCCGCACCTAGGCCCGCCCATCCGCCACATCGAACATACCACCAGCACGACAACCTTCCCATTCGAAACACTGACTGGGGGTGGCGACCAGTGTACAATCATGTGTAGCCTACCCACGCGTACATGTGGGCCCTCCATGATCCATGTCACCTGCGGCAAAGTCATGACATGCGCAATGAGGGAAGTGAGGAGAGCTGTCCGCCCCACGCGCAGAAGGTGCATCAGCTCCACAGACCCAGCAGCGAGTCCAGCAGGGGTCACATGTGCAGGGGCAGCTGTGCCTGGTGTGAAGGCACATGCATATAGGCAGCACATCGACCAATGTGTAGTCTGCCCACATCTACAGTCCATCATCATGCGGACATAGGAATTGAACACAGGGCAACACATCTTAGTTGGTGCACCCACCGTGACCAACAATGCGCAATCATCTACGTACCCGCCCTGTGCATGGCCCCCCACCCAACGGAGGCACATCCAGTGCCACCATCCCACACACACAAGCCTTCCACGGAACATGCTGTGTCCAATGGTCAGTACAGAGTCAGCGCCCATCTGGTGGATCCTGAACAGGAGACACATGCACACACATGCCAGCTCCCACTATGTACGTCTGCCACCTGGCACGTGCAATGTAACCTCTCACCTGTGACGTGTGACTGCAAGCACACAGCCGTCTTGGCATGGGGCTGTCAATGTGGACACCTGTCAATGTTTCGGGAGGTGTGATCCGTACAGTGCTGTACATAGGGTGCAGTGCTGACACCTACTACTGTCTCATATCCCCTCGTGCCACAGGTCCCACTTGTTTTGGCCGCTCAGCCTGTGCCTACATCGTCGTCGTCGTGTGCCATACTCATCCAGCCGCGGAAGCAGTTCCATGCTCAGCAGACATTCATGTTGGCGTGGCGTTGCCGCTTGACGGATATGCAGTCAGTCCCCATCAGCACGCCCCGCAAGTCATTGGGGCCTAGATCCCCATGTGCATGCACATGGCAGTGGTTTGTATCACTAGCCATTGCCATTGTTGGGAGACCTGTGTAAGTGTATTGTGGCCGTGCCGTCCCAGCTTGACAGCTGGGCTGTGGCTCATGTGCTTGCTCAGTCATGTCAGTGATGTGTATGCGAAATTGCTATGTGTCGTGTTGCTTTGACATGTGTCCTCTGCCATTGTCCCTAGGCGGAGACCGAACATTGACCGCCCATACCAATTGCTGGCGGACATGGACGATACAGAGGTTATTAGGAAGTTTCGGCTGGACAGGCCAACCCTGCATCGACTGTGTGCCATGTTAGAACCCCATCTCCGTCCCCGCAGGGTGTATCCGACTGCTGTCACCCCCACGGCTAAGGTGATGGCCGCCATGCATTTCTTCGCCACTGGGTCATTCCAGCACACAGTGGGCATTGGAGGAGGGATGTCCCAGCCCATGTTCAGCAAGGTGCTGAGGGATGTACTGGCAGCCATGATGCTGTACCGAAACAGGTACATCCGCTTCCCCAGGGCTCGTGAATTGGCGGTAGTGAAGGGTGCATTCTATGCCCTTGGCAGAATCCCACACGTCGTTGGAGCCATTGACTGCACACATGTCGGCCTTGTTCCACCACAGGCCACTGAGCACCTGTACCGCAACAGGAAGCACACGCACTCCCTGAATGTGCAAGTGGTGTGCCTTGCGGACATGGTGATCACCCACGTGTGTGCAAAGTTCCCAGGCTCGGCCCATGACGCACACATAATGCGCAACAGCATCTTGCCACGACTGATGTCCAATATGCAACAGGATCGTGCCTGTATTGTCGGTGAGTATGTGGAGTGGTGTAGCGTGCTGGTTGTGCGATGCTGTCCCCTGTCCAGTTGGAATTGCAACGGTTCTCTGTGTCCCTCACACCCAGGTGACTCTGCGTACCCGAATGGGGCATGGCTGCTCAGTCCATTGAGGAATCCTCGCACCCCAGCAGACGATCGCTACAATGAGGCACATGGGAGGACCAGACGTGTGGTCGAGCGTACCTTTGGCCTCCTCAAGTCCAGGTTCAGGTGCCTGGACCGCACCGGGGTGCGCTGGCGTACTCCCCACAGAAGGTGTGCCAGATAGTGGTGGCGTGCTGCATGCTGCACAATCTGGCCATTCGGAAGCAGATCCCCTCATCGTGGATGACGGAGATCAACCAGGGCCCCAGCCCGCAGACCAGGACAGCTCGAGTGAGGAGGACAGCGGAGAGGAGGAAGCTGGTAATGTGCGGCAGCAGCTCATCGCCCGCTACTTCACTTGACGGTGAGTGTCCATGTACGACGGCTGATGTGGCTGTATCTGTGCAGGTGTGTGTGTGCTGTGTCAGGGTGGCCGTTTGTTCACTGCGTGCTGTGTGTCAACGCTCCATGGCCAGGGTAGTATGCCACTGTTGGTGGCTGTGGCATTGTGCCCTATTGCTCTGTGCGATGTGTGTACATTGCTTGTAGTTGTTGACATGTACTGTGTGATGGGTGTGTGACACACTCATTGAATGTGCTCCTGTTCTGTCTCCCACCCCTAGGTCCCTACAGGCCCTCCGGATTCAATTGCCATGCCACGCATCAGGTGCCTTTCCGCCCAAGGTGGCCGTTGTATTCCGTACAAATAAAACACAGGGCACAAACAGCAGTTAGTGAAAAAGGTGCATTTATTACAAACTGTGACATGTGATTGTGTGTAAGGTGATGACAAAAGTGGTGCGTGCAGTGACAATGAGCTGTCGGTCATGGCTGCGTGATGATCAGGGTGTACCCACTGGTTCTATGTCCATAGTCCAACACACACATGCCATCCAGATGGCTGTGTGGAGTGGGATCGTAGTCCAAGTCAATGCAGTGGCTGGTCAAGGAAGGCTGGCGGAAGGCTGGCTGGCTGCCTCACTTGCGTTTGGAGCGTGCGAAGTCCTCCCGGGAGATCTGTTTCCACTTCGGACGGCCCCTTCCACGTTTGCGAGGGGGTGCCTGCTTGCGACATGCTGGTGGTTGAGGTGTGCTCACTGGCTGTGGACGCAGGGGAACTGGACACTGCTGCTCCACCCTGCGCCCCGGCAGGTTGTGGCGGAGGGGAGCTGCTGTCCCTGGCAGTGACCTCACCGCCACCACCAGCTGGCCCATGAGGTCCACGAGTTGGCCCATACGGGCGTCCATGGACCTCAGCACCCCCAGCACCTCACGCGTGTCTGAAGCAGACCGGACCCATTGTCCTTGGGCCTCTTCATAGGCCCCAAGGACTCTGGCCATTTGAGGCAGGGCATGGCTCCCAGGGGAGGCTGGCGTTTCCCTGACCCTGCTCCTCCTACCAGTCCTGCTGCCACCGGCCTGCCCACTAGCCACATTGCTCACCACGGTCCTCGCTGTGGCTCCCAGGGTGGATCCAGTCGGCCGGGCCACCACCTGCGCTGGGGCTGGTGCCAGCGAAGACGTGGTGGTGGTGGCGGCGGTGGTGGTCGGTGCGGCGATGGTGGCGGTTGCGGCAGTGGTAGTGGCCACAATGACCGTGGGTGTGGCCGCAACGACAGTGGCAGCAGGGGGCTGGGAATGTTCAGCAGCCCTGGATGATGGGTTGGTGGGTAGGAGGGGTCCTGGGGAGCGGCTGGGCCCTGCCACACCAGATGGGCCTGCTTGGTGGTCCGTGTCCGAAGAGGAGGACAGATCCTCCAGATCCGTGTGTCCTCGTTGGGGGCTTGTAGGCTGGCTGTGCTGGCTGCTGGCTCCATCCCCAGCATCCAGCAGTTCGTCACCTGTGGAGAGAATGAGATTTGTTATTGTGTTGCACCTGGCGAAGTATGTAGTTGTCGTCTGACATTAACAGTTCGTGCAATCTCGTACATGGGTTTCCCGGAGGCGTGTGTGTGGCTGTAGCATTTGTAGTTGTGTGTGCTTGGCAATGGGACTGTGTGCTGTGCACATGTGGCATGGGACGGATTGGCCATGCCGATGGGTGTGTTGCTGTGCCCCTACTTATTGTGACTCTGGTGTATGCGGGCTCCTGGCCCATCCTGGGTCTGGTTTGTACTTTGCTTTTGGTGTTCAGATGGGACGCTTAGGAACGCATATGGCAACATGGGGGCCATGCCCCAGATTCGCATTTGGGAGGGGATATGCTTTTGGGGTTCAAATGGAACGCTTAGGAACGCATATGGCAACATGGGGGCCATGCCCCAGATTCGCATTTGGGTGGGAATATGCTTTTGGGGTTCAAATGGAACGCTTAGGAACGCATATGGCAACATGGGGGCCATGCCCCAGATTCGCATTTGGGAGGGAATATGCTTTTGGGGTTCAAATGGAACGCTTAGGAACACATATGGCAACATGGGGGCCATGCCCCAGATTCGCATTTGGGAGGGGATATGCTTTTGGGGTTCAAATGGAACGCTTAGGAACGCATATGGCAACATGGGGGCCATGCCCCAGATTCGCATTTGGGAGGGGATATGCTTTTGGGGTTCAAATGGAACGCTTAGGAACGCATATGGCAACATGGGGGCCATGCCCCAGATTCGCATTTGGGTGGGAATATGCTTTTGGGGTTCAAATGGAACGCTTAGGAACGCATATGGCAACATGGGGGCCATGCCCCAGATTCGCATTTGGGAGGGAATATGCTTTTGGGGTTCAAATGGAACGCTTAGGAACGCATATGGCAACATGGGGGCCATGCCCCAGATTCGCATTTGGGTGGGAATATGCTTTGGGGGTTCAAATGGAACGCTTAGGAACGCATATGGCAACATGGGGGCCATGCCCCAGATTCGCATTTGGGAGGGAATATGCTTTTGGGGTTCAAATGGAACGCTTAGGAACGCATATGGCAACATGGGGGCCATGCCCCAGATTCGCATTTGGGTGGGAATATGCTTTTGGGGTACATGCTGTGAGCCATGGGTGCCGAACGTGACATGTGTTGTGGCAGCATGACAGTGCATGGTTTGAGGTGTGTGCATGCTTGACATGGCCTGCATATTTGCTGTCTGTTGTGATTACTGGACATGGCATTGGACGCATCGTTATGAGTGAGTGATGGTTGTGTGCCAGCCAACGTATTGCAGTTGTCCCATCTCCTTGGTGTGCGTGCTGCCCTGTGCCATGTGCATCACTGTAGTGCTCGGGGGTGTGGCCCATGTTGTGTGTTGTTGCTCACAGTGTGTTGTGCGCTTCATTGACTTCTGGCACATGGTTGGTCATGGGCATGTATCTTAGCGTGACTGCTGTATGTGTGGCAGCTGTGCGGATGACATGCCTTTCATGAGACTGGGGCTGACGGATGGGATGGATGGTATGTTGTATGTGCATGGTGTGTCTGTGTGTTTGATGGGTTCAGTGGTGTTCGTAGTGCATTTATGTTGTTCCGCTCTGTTGCGTCTAGTGTTGTTTGTCTTACATAGGCGTAGTTGTGGGGTGTGTGGTTGACAGGCAGTAGGGGCTACATGGACAGGACTTCAATGGTGTTTCGGTTGTGTGTGATGAGTTGCACAGTGGCTGCCGTGTGGTACTATATTCAGTGTGGCTTGTGCATGCAGACGTGGCTCCTTGGGTGTTGCTATGTCTGTGATGGGTCATGTGGGGTGTGAGTCTGTTGTTCATGTCCGTGTGCACATTGTTCACTTGTTCGTGACGGTGGGCGGTGCTGCGTGTTCGTCTGCTACGTGACATGTCCCATGTGTTGGTCGTGTTATGGTCCTCATGCCTCCAGTAATCCAGCCCTGTCCAGTTTCCCACCTGCAAGTTGTTCGTGCGTGCACTGTACTGGATGCCACATGGCTCTAAGCGGGGGGTGCTCCATGTTGCAGGTCTGTGGGGGTGGGGGGTGTTGTGGGTCGTGGGGGTGGCTGGACACCCACTGACACCGATTGCTGTGGACCGTGATGTCTGCCTTTCGGCTGTCGTTGTGCACTGCGGTGGCTGACACGTGGCTGTGGGGTGTGGGGGATGCTCCTCCTTGCTGTGCTGTGGGACTGGGGCCTGGTGTGTGTTGTACTTGGGCTGTCCACCCTCCCACCCACTGCACTTTGTGTTCCTGCCACTTACCTGTTACTTGTCGGTTAGTGCAGCTGTGGCGGACACATGGGTGTGGTGGGTGCTCGTTGTGGCGCTTCTGGCATATTTGGGGACCTGTTGGTGGTTACGTGGCTGGCTGAGTGTACACATGTCCCCACGTATGTTACAGTTGTTCGGTTTGGGCTGTGTGTGGTGGTGTCTGTTGCATGTGTGTGTGATGTGTTGTGTATTGTGTGCTGGACATGGGGGTGTTTGTCCCTGGGAGCTGTGGCATGGTGGTTGCGCATGTGAGTACATAGCGGTGTGCTGGTATACATTAGTTTGTACTTACCAGCCTCCACTCCCCTGCTAATCCGGCGAGGATCTCCGGATGTATTACGACTCGCACCTTCTCCTCCCACGCTTTGAAGGTCTTAAAGAGCGCGGGATTCCCTCCGCCAGTGACGGCAGCCAGCTCTCTGTTTTTGCCCTCCTTCTTCTTGACCAGGCTCTTTACGTCATTCCAACGTTTGTTTATTTCACCTCTGTTCCTGGGCAGGGTCCCGACTGCATTGACCTGGTCTACGATCCGGTTCCACATTCTGTTTCTGGTGGCTAGTGGTGTGTGCTGGACCATGTTCCCATAGATTTGTGGGTACACCTTGATGATCTCGTCGACCATGACCGTCAGCTCAATGGGCGTGTACTTGGGCATTCTTTGTGGTGCCATGGTGTTTGGGGTGCTGGTGCGGTGTGTGTTGTGTAATGTGCAGGGGGTTTGTGGTGCCGGTGTTTGGTGGTGGTGGTGGTGGTGGTGGTGTTTGGTGGTGGTGGTGGTGGTGGTGGTGGTTGTGATGTGTGCGTTTCTGTGGTGTGCTGCTGTCCTTGCTGTGTCACTGTGTCCTCTCCTCTCCTCTCTGGTTTGCAATGTAGCAAGGGGTTGTGGTCTGTGGGAGTGCTGCTTTTGTACTCACCTATGTGGGTGTGTCCTCATGGTCTGTTGTTTTCAGGTGTGTTGTGTCTGGGGTTCTGGCCTTTGTATTTTTTGTTTGTCCGGGGGGTGTTTTCGGGATGTGTACTGTGCTTGTGTATTTGTGCGTGCCTTGCTGTGTGGACTTGTTGGCCATGTTGTGTGCTATTGGTTTTGTGTGCGGATGGTTTCTGTGCAGGTACGTGGGCGCCATGGCTTCTGCCGTGTCGATTCTCATCGGCGTTGTTTGCGCTGGCGGGCGGTATATTTGTGGTTTTTCCACGCTCATGTCGGTGCGATCGTAATTTCACGTGCGGTGTGTCGGCCGTGAGGGCGGGCGGTTTTGTGTTGTCGTGCGTGTTTCCGTCCGTGGCAGGCGGTTTGACTCGGACGTTGGCGGGCGGTATTTTGTGTGATTTTTCCGCCGATGGCGGTTTTCGGTTTGTGTAATTGTAATGGCGTGGTCGGTGTTCAGGCGGTGTGTGCGGGCGGATTTTTGCCGCTTCCATGCCTGGCGGATTTTTTTACGCCGGGTTTCGTAATGGGCCCCTTAATATTTATAAATAATTATTTTAATAACTTATAAATTGTTAAAAAACATATTAAAAATTATAAATACATATATATACACATACACCAATAATATAAATAAAAATATATATAACAAATTAAAAAATTAGAATATTTTTAATCTTTTTAAAATACATTATACACTACATTAACTAAAACAGTAGAGAAAATATTGGATAGCGGAGGGGATAAAATTACTATTCCTACTCCAGAGAGTGCAACAGTAGGGAAAGTGTTTGATAGCGTAGGGGTAAAAATTACTATTCCCACTCCAATGAGTGCAACAGTAGGGAAAGTGTTGGATAGCACAGTGGAGGCTGGTGACATTTGAAAGTGGTGGGGCGGAAAAGTGCGGGATGAGTGTCCTGTGGCGAGCGAGTTTAGCGAGTGAGCCTGACTGCCATAAGAGCGGTTCGGGGCGGTCTCCCCGGGGAAAATTTTGAAAATAAAGTGGGCAAATGGTGCATTTTTCAGCAAATTTGAGAAAGCAAGAAGGTTAATCAAGCAATTGTGAAAGTGTAGTTATGACCTCAATAATGAGCCTCTGAGTGGCATTACTTTATCTGCAGACACTTTGGCAAGCTGGGGTGTACTGGACGTGCATTCCAAAGGCCCCAGGTTCTAGTAGGTACCTATTCACTGAGGAGGGTAGGGCTGTGGTACAGAGTCTAATGCTAAGCTAGAACATCCGAAGGCTAATAGGGCTGGAAAAATGGTGCACTCGTTTTCAAAACAACCAAAGTGTTACCCTTTTAAGACAGCGAAAACAGAAGTGCCTAAAATGCAGGCTCTAATGGGGGAATTAATAAACGCTACTGATGCAACAGAAGTCACAAAGAACAAGTGCAATGCACAATGCAATGCAGAGCTACAATGCCACGACAGCTTAGTTGCTTCAACAATCACTCCAGAGCCAAGTCTAACCTGTGCCTTTCATCGCTGTGAGGGATGGAAAAAGTGCAGCGTTATCACTATTCAGTCTTTCAACCTTCACAGAAAGATAAAATCAGTGCCACTATGTCAGCTTCCAAAAACCTACCCATTAATAAAACACAAAGCTAAGCTCCAGTTTGTTGGGCGTGATACTTACAAATAGTTAATATTGAGATTGCTACTACCACGTGGCACACTGTAACCTTCAACATCTGCTCTCATTAGATAAATATGAAATGTCATTGGCTTTTCACATAAGGAAGTTTGAAAGATAAATATAGTTTTGCGATACCTCAGTAACACCCACCCACAGTCCCCAAAGAACACGCGCTGACCCCTTTTGCACCAGTTAAAGTCTTTGGACCTCCATTCTAATGTCTAAAAGAAAATCACAGCCTGTTAGTAATTTACTAAGCGGCCCGGGCTGTGAATATTTCTGGATTACATCATCTCAGGGGTAGGATGAAACACCAGCTGGAAAAGCAGTTTTGTTATATTAACCTCACCCTATTGATTGCTGCAACACAAAAAACATGAACCTGAAACTACAAAGCACGCACACTGATTGTAGACACTGCATGGCCCTATACAGCAGACAACAAAACACACAAGCCTGTGACTGAAGCATTAAAACCTCTGAGCGGGTCTTCCACAAAACAGGTTTGCAACAGGATACACAATAGAGTGTTCGGTTTTCATCCGTGAATCGGTCAAGTCCAGTTTTTATAGTTTGCATTCTGAGACTTGTATTCCACACAATTCCATTATAAAAACGGGATTGCAACTCCCAAAATACTAACAAAAAAAACCTCTGACCTGGATGAGGTCTCACGCATGAACCTGGAAAGCTACAGAGCGCTGTAATGTAACTAACTAGTGCATTCCGGGATTTGTGGTCTACACGTTCTTCTTCTACAACTGATAGAGTTTTTTTAAAGGAAACCCCAGTACCTGAAACGGTGTCTTAAGCTCAGTCTTGTTTCTCTGCCCAGGCCAGTGGGGGTAAAATTGGCGATGGAAAATCTTGTTGGCTCATCATGGTACTAGTAACTGTTGCGGTCACAGTGTCAGGGCGGGCAGGCCTTGTCCTAGTGTGTGCTGCGTCATGTCACTGGTAGGCCAGGAGGAGACCAGGGGCAGCCCAGGGCCTACCAGTGACGTGACGCAGCACACACACACACACACACACACCTTATCTGATAAGATTCATGGCCCGGCGCCGTAATAATAACGGACAGGGCAAAACTGCGGTCAGCCAGCCACAACAACATCATTCACTCGCAAGTTGCAACAACAAATCAATTTATAAATTATATGTATTGCATTTGCATTAAAATATTGGCTCGTCGTGTAGACTCGTATGTATGTACACGGTACTCACTCACTGCACTACACTGTCGAGTCGTGTGTCTCGCAGCAGTACTGGTGTGTCGTCGTGGACTCGTCAATCCTTTTTCCCCCGAGCCGAGCAGGGGCCCCCGAGCCCGAGTCACTGACTGACTTCGCTCAGCGCAGCGGGCCTCAGGTTTGAACCGATTAAATAATGCGATGATGATGTCAGGCAGTGGCAGGCACTCATGCACTGCTCAGTCAGCAGCAGCAACAGGGGAGCACTTTGCTCTCGCTCACACTCCGTCTTCTGTGTGCAAAATCGCACCACCAAGTACGACTACGCAAGTGGAAAGGGATGGAGGGGAGCGCACCCGGAGCAGAGAGCGGGGCTGTCGCTGATGAGTTATGATGATGACTCATGACCAGTCCACCAATCACTGCACGGCCTGCCATGCAGTGATTGGTCATAATATGCCCCTATGCTCCTGACATGCCCCGACGCTGCCCAGTGACCAAAGCAGCCAATACAGGCGCGCTGCACAGCTAAAGCAGCGCTAGCGCTTGGATTGGCCTGGGGCAGAAGACCTCGCCGCTCCTTAGGAGGCCGTGGGGCTGAGGCTTCGACCCACCCCCCTTCTCAATTGTTACAGCGAGAGAGTGGCAAGAGCAGTAAGACTGCGCATGTCGGGCTGGCCAGGGAAAGGCACCCGGCCAACCCGACATGCGCATTTTTGCTGCAACGGCTCAGGAATGCCGCAAGCCATGTTGCTCCAGCAACTCCCCCCCGTGAGTGACGTCACGCCCGCGGCTGAGTGACAGAGACAGCTGACTGCTGCCGTGCCGCAGGCGGCTGAAATTTAACAACAGAGTAGTGCTGCTGCTGGTGGATCCCTGGGGGCAAAATAATTAGTGGGGCGACTCCCCAACACCCATACAAAGGAACCGCCACTGGGATAGCATAGGGGTAAAAATTACTATTCGCACTCCAGAGAGTGCAACAGTAGGGAAAGTGTTGGATAGTGAAGGAGTAAAAATTACTATTCCCAATCCAGAGAGTGCAACAGTAGGGAAAGTGTTGGATAGCGTAGGGGTAAAAATTACTATTCCCACTCCAGAGAGTGCAACAGTAGGGAAAGTGTTGGATAGCGTAGGGGTAAAAATTACTATTCCCACTCCAGAGAGTGCAACAGTAGGGAAAGTGTTGGATAGCGAAGGGGTTAAAATTACTATTCCCACTCCAGAGAGTGCAACAGTAGGGATAGTGTTGGATAGCGTAGGGGTAAAAATTACTACTCCCACTCCAGAGAGTGCAACAGTAGGGAAAGTTTTGGATAGCGTAAGGGTAAAAATTACTCTTCCCACTCCAGAGAGTGTAATTGTAGGGAAAGTGTTGCATAGCAGAGGGTTAAAATTAACATACTTATCAATTAAATACTTTTTAAAATTAAATAACCAATTAATAATTAATTAATAATAAATTATTTATAAATAATAACAAATAAAAATTAATAATTACTTCATTATAATTAAATTACTTCCCACTCTATTCCCCTATAAACCCACAACCTGCTCCTAAAAAAATAACACAATTAATATAATTATCAATTAATCAATTAATAAAAATTAATTACCAATTAACAATTAATTAACAATAAATTAATTATCAATACCAATAAATAAAAATTAATAGTTACTTTATTAAAATTAAATTACTTCCCACCCTATTCCCCTATAAACCCACAACCCGCTCCTAAAAAAAAGAACACAATTAATATAATTAGCAATTAATCAATTAATAAAAATTAATTACCAATTAATAATTCATTAACAATAAATTAATTATCAATACCAATAAATAAAAATTAATAATTACTTTATTATAATTAAATTACTTCCCACCCTATTCCCCTTTAAACCCACAACCCGCTACAGAACTAAAACGTAAAACTTAATTAAAAATAATTAATAATTTCTCAAAATTATTATTAAATTTACTATAATTAAATTACTTCCCACCCTATTCCCCTATAAACCCACAACCTGCTACGGAACTAAAACGCAAAATTTACTTTAAAAAAAATTAATAACTTCTAAAAAATGTAACACATATATTTAAAAAAAATACAATACTTAACAAAAAATATAGAACACATACATTTAAAATACATACTAAAATACATAACACTAATATAAACATCGATATTATTAACAAAGATATTTTTACAAACGATATTACTGACTTCGATATTAACAAAAACGATATTTCTTACCTTCATGTCGATACTCTGGTCACCGATATTCTTGATGTCGATATTCAGTCCCTTCGATATTCCCAACTCAATATTTTTGTACTCCGAAAATAAAAACTCGATATTATGTCTGTGCACCGTTGTTGTCTGATGTGTGGGATTTTTCAGGAAAAGACATTGGTCTGATGAAAGAAGTAGCTCAAATCCAAATTACTGTAAAACCAAATGCAGTTTCCGAGAACACCCGCTTACAAAATGAGTCCTGAGACAATTGCAGGAGTAACACCTGTGATTGAGATGTAAATGGAACAAGGTATTCTAAAAGACATTTTAGGGAGTCCTTGCAATTCGCCTATAATGGGAATTCGCAAACCATAACGGTAAATACAGAATAGTTCAGGACCTTAGAAAAATAAATCAGATAGTGATACCATGTTGTCCGTTAGTGCCAAAACCAGCAGTGATTCTATACCAAATTCCTTGTGAAGCAGAATGGTTTTCGGTGATTGACTTGTGTCAAGCCTTTTTCTAGATACCTTTGCATCCGGATAGTCAATATTTATTTGAGTTCCGGTTCCGAAACCGTGTCCTGGCATAGTCCCGAGTTCCTCAAGGGTATACAGAGAACCCCTCAATATTCAATCAGATATTGAAGAAATGTTTGGAATCATTAATAATGCCTAATAACTCAGTTGTAGTGCAAAATAGATTGATGATTTACTGGTTGCGTCGGGAACAAAAGAAGCTTGTGTGGCTCATACAATTGCTCTACTGAACCATTTGGCAGTAGGTGGGCATAAAGTCTCACCAGCAAAATTACAATTTTGCCAAAAAGAAGTTCTTTATTTGGGACATAATATTGAGAAAGGAGTCAAGAAAGTGTCTCAGGATCGGATCAATGCCATTTTACAAATGAATCCAGCAAGTACACAAAAAGAAGTTCGAATGTTCCCGGGAATGGTTGGATATTGCAGGCAGTGGATACCAAGTTTTTCACTGACAGCCAAGCCATTACAAAGATTGACACACAAAGACGTGTCAGATACTGTACATCTTGATGATGAATGCATAAAAGCATTTCTTGAACTACGAGACAGTTTATGTCGGGCACCAGCATTGGGAATGTCAGACTTTAATAAGAGTTTTGCATTGTTTTGCAGTGAACACGATGGATGTGCACTTTCGGTTTTGACACAAATGCATGGAACAGCACATCGTCCAGTGGCATACTTTTCTGCTACACTGGATCCCATGGCTGCTGCCTTACCTGGTTGTTTGAAGGCAGTTGCAGCTACTTGTATGAGTGTTCAACAGAGTAAGACGATTGTGATGGGACATCCATTGAAAGTGTCTGTGCCACATTCAGTTGAGATTTTGTTAACGGGAACTCGCACACAGCACCTTACAAGCAGTCGCTTAACAAAATACGAACAGGTGATTTTGGGTGCGGAGAATGTGTCTGTGACAAGATGCACGAGTTTGAATCCAGCTACTTTGTTACCGCTCCCTAGTTGTGAAGTAGTGGTGGATGAAGCAGATCATGATTGTCTGGATGTGACTGAACTTACCGCTCCCTAGTTGTGAAGTGATGGTGGATGAAGCAGATCATGATTGTCTGGATGTGACTGAACTTTTTACAAAGCCAAGACCTGACATATAAAATACTCCATTACCTGAATCTGATCATGTTTTGTTTGTGGATGGATCATGCTTGAGAGATTCTGAAGGTACCTTGCGAGCTGCATATGCAATCTGTACAGTGATGAGTGTTGTTGAAGCATCATGGTTGAAAGGAGTGAGCTCAGCGCAAGTGGCAGAGTTGATTGCACTGACAAGGGCATGTTGTATTGCAAAACAAATGCAAATAACTATATTTACAGATAGTCAATATGGTTTTGGGGTGGTGCATGATTTTGGGCAATTGTGGTCTCAACGTGGTTTTATGACCTCTTCGGGTTCACCAATACGAAACGGAGAGTGTGTAAAAAACCTACTGATGGCATTACAATTGCCAGCCCAAATTGCAGTGGTAAAATGTTCAGCATATAAATCTGGTCATGACTATGTCACCGTTGGCAATAGATATGCTGATGAGATTGCACGCTTTTGTGCTCTAAATTCATATACTTTCATTAGGGAACATTTGAAAGAACAATCTGATGAAACAGAATGCAGACTAATGTTTTCAATTGTTGAAACTTGGGAAGAGATTAGAGAATTACAAGATGCAGTTACTGAAACAGAAAGAGAAGGGTGGATCAAAGCAAGATGCACATTCAGAACAGAAGATGATGTTTGGGTTTACACAGATGGGAGACCTGTGTTGCCAGATAGTCTGTTGTCACCGATGGCAACAATTTGCCATGGTCCAACTCATGTAGGCAGAGATGCTATGATAAGACTTTTCAAACAGTCATGGTACAATACAAAATTCAGAGTCATTGCATAGAGTCTATGCCAGAGATGTATAATATGTCAGCAACAAAATGCAGGAAGGAAGACAGTTGCCAGTTTGGATCAAATTGGGAAAGCAGGAGGTCCATTTACGCGTACGCAGATGGATTTTTATTGAAATGCCTCCTTGCAATGGATTAAAATATGTCTTGGTGATTGTGTGTCTGTTTTCACGTTGGGTTGAGGCATACCCAAAAAGATGTAATGATAGTCTAACAGTTGCTAAACTGCTGCTTAGAGAGCTTATACCTAGATTTAGATTTCCAGTCTTGTTAGAATCAGATAGAGGAACGCACTTTAATAATAAAGTGGTGCGTATGCTTTGTGCTGCCTTACAAATTAAAAAAAATTGCATTGTGGTTATCGACTAGAAGCGTCAGGTGTGGTCAAGCAAGTAAATGGCACAATAAGATCCCAATTAACTAAGGTTTGTGCATCTACAACACTGGAATGGCCTGATGCGTTACCATTGGTATTGATGAGTTTGAGAAGTATCCCAGACAGAAAAACAGGACTGTCCCCTCATGAAATTATCATGGGGAGGGCTGTGAGACAGCCAACATTCCCAGCAAATCAGCTTGTGAACATAACTGATGATCTAGTGCTTGATTACTGTAAAGGATTGGCTGACGTAGTGCGTTCTGTGTCTCACCAGGTTGGAGAATTCGCAACTACTGTCCAACAAGAGCAAGCACATGACTTGTGCCCTGGTGGATGGGTGCTTGTGAAGAAACATGTGAGGAAGTCTTGTTTGGAACCCCGTTGGCATGGGCCATATCAAGTGATTCTTGTGACAACAACAGCAGTTAAATGTGGTGGCTTGCCAACTTGGGTACACGCTGCTCATACTCGTCGAGTCCCATGTCCACTTGAAAGTACAGAGTCAGTTGAAGGTGAACAAAGAGAACAAAGAGAACCTGAACAGGCTGAGAATCAGGTAGGATGGACACAAGCTACTGGGTCTCAGAACACTATTACTGTTGAAACTGAGAGAGAGTTGGTCCCTGAAAGTGATGAAGGAAGAGAGAATAGGGAATCAACTAAGCCAAGTCTCAAGACAAATGAAGTAAACAGTGTACCAGAAAAACTAGTGCGAAAGGGTGATAAATGTCCTGGAGGAACTGAGCAGTTGAAAGATACTTTGAGCAAAAGGATTCCAGTAACTGTAGTAGAAGTTTCTAGCCAATCTGAACAAAGTGATACAGACGGAGAAGAAAGCACAGTACAGATTACAAAGAGAGCACAAGTTCCAAGTCAAAGATACGCAGCACCTGAATGGACATATTTGGCTGCCACAAGTAAAAGTGATTGGGAGAAAGAGTTCATTGCGTTTTGTTCAAAAAGCAACTCATCGTATGAGCCACCCTAAACGAACTGTGTCTGAGAAAAGGGTGCTGAAAAATAAAAGAGAGGAGGTTTGAAAAATAAGGCTGTGATCTGAAGTCGAAGCTGAAGCTCAAGTTCAAGAAAGTGTGGGATCCTCAAACTTTTGCTAATTAGCTGATTGAATATTTTTTCCTCTTTTTTAATATATTCGTTTTTTTATTCTCTCACTTTTCTTTTTTGAATATTTTTTTTCCTTTTTAAAATGGATAGTTTTGAGGCTGGAAATCAAAATCGAAGTTCAAATAGACGAAAGTATTTTAACACCTGTCTTATATGTGTTTTCGTATTATTAGTTGTCTTGCTAATGTTAATACTAAAAGTGCCTTATTTTATGTTTCCTGTTAAACCTACTAATGAATATGTGGATACAATACAGGAATAACCAAAGTACTAAAAGAGAACACAGAGATAGATATTAAGAAACTAACAGGGAATAACTTACATCAAGATAAATCTATTAATGATTTCTCATTAAATGTTTGTACCAAACTTTTGTATGAGTACGTGATACTATGGATGCAAGGATTGTTATGTGTGCATGCAATTACCTTCATCTGTCTTGGAAGGGGTGACTTATCACCATCTTTCTTTAACTTATGGAATTTCATGTAGTGCACTAACAAGTTTGTTTTATGGCAAGGAGCAATTTCAATACTATTACTCAAACTACGATTTAGTTTTTTCAGAAGTTCCTGTTAAAAAGAACTTGAATATAGTGGTTTCTTCAAAGAATGCTGATTATATGGGTGAATCTTTTCATACCATTAAGCCTATTGATACTATATACGTGCACAGAAATAATTTAACCTGTAGTTTACATAGTGTAGAAATAGAGTTCTTAAATACTGTAGAGGATAGACAACAAGAGATTAAAAGAAAATCTTTAGAACAGAAATCTAGAATACCTCCTTTTGCTCATAGGGAAGGTGATTACAAAAAGGGTGAGACTTATGCTTCAATGACTCTGGATTGGCATCACAAGGGGAAACTTTGCCTGCTAAGACAAAAGACTGACTATAATAATTATTTCATTGGTTCTAGCGAATGTGAACATACCTTTCTAATTACAGGGGATTGGGGATTAAAAGGTGGTACTGATCCAGTTTACCCTGGAGTGTATTTTGTGTGTGGTAAAAATGCTTATTATAGATTGCCACAACATTGGTATGGATGTTGTTATGTGGGTATTGGTTTTCCAAAAATTTACCACTTGGATAATCATGGAACCAATGAAAAGAAATTAATGCGGAGTAAAAGGGGAATAAGTGTTGCAGAAATTGTGGGTGACATATTTGGTGCATTAATACCTTCAGTGGGAGTGATTTTGAACTCACATAAAATTAGAAAATTGTCTACAGTGGTTGATCATTTATCAACGGATAATGCTGGTGTGTTCTTAGTAATTGATACTGAAATGGTTGGTATTAGATCGATGGTTTTACAAAACCGTCTTGCTCTTGACGTATTATTGGCAAAAGAGGGCGGAGTCTGTAGCATACTGAAAATTCAACAATGTTGCACTTATATCCCTGACAAAAGTAGAGACATACAGGGATATATCAGTAACATTTCTGATTTGCGGGGTGATTTAACAGAACTAAAAGTTGAGGGTGCATGGGAGAAACTTGGTAAGGGTTTTTCCTCTATGGGAAATTGGTTTGCAGCACTGGGTAACAGCTTGATAGGGCAAATACTAACATCAATAATTGCTGTTGCTGTAATAATATAGTACTGATATATAGATGTTGTAAACGAAAGGTAGAAGAGACAAAACAAAGAGGTAGAAAAAGAAGAAGGGATGAAATAGAATTAGAAGACAGAAAGGGTGCTTATTATGAAGTATTAAAGATGTAGACAGTGTTAGAATAAAACAGATGAAAACAAGTGCATTCTAAGATAATCAGATTGTAATCAGATTAATGGAGATTGTGTGATGGCTTGATTCGCCATCAGAGGAGGGATTGATGGAGCATGATTATTTAAGACTGATTTTGCTTGGTCAAATCCTGCTCGTTGTGTGAAATTACTAAACATACTTAAAAGAAAACATGACTAACATTGTGTCTCGTTTAATAATGAGAGTTCTAAAACTGCATGGTAAAAGCATGCAGAAGGGTCGCAAACTTTACGAGTGATTTACGAGAGAGAAAGAAAAACTACATATCTGGTATTAAAAATAACATGAAAGATAATAATGCAGTGATTAATTTCTAGTAGAATATGATTTGAAAAGATTTCTCTATTGAAATGTGTCTTTCTACGTCTATTTCAAATGTAAATCTGAAATTGCAAAGAGAAACTGTTTGATTATTAATGAAATATGATTAGACTATGTTTATGAAAATAGTATAAAGGTAGTTATATTAGATTTTTTTATGCATTTACGTTTTTTTCAAATGTTTAAACATTAAAACTCTTTTGATTTTTTATGTAGGCCTCAAAAATGTATTATGTCTTTCCACCGCAGGTCTTAGAGAAATTTATTTGGTCCTTCATTATTTCCTTCTAAACAGAATAAAATGTTGACTTAGTTTGCTTTAGTTACAAGTATAATCACTAAAGTTCCTTTTTACAGTCTGAATATTCTCTCTCTATGAGTAATTGTGTCAAAATTTGTTGCAAGTCAATTCGGAAGCGAGAGCGTGGACATGTTGAGTTGCAAATGTATTTCCTACTTCCGAGGTGAAATTAGATACTGTACATTCTTAGAAAATTGAGAAACAGAGAACAAAGGTATTACGTTTAGGTTCCGGATGATTTGGGCTGGAGAATGATCCTTTCACGATCACACGATGGATCCCAACCAATGGAATATTGAAAACTGTGCAAAAGGCTACTCTTGTGGACTGGAATTGTGAAAATTTCGATGTATAAAAACTTTGTGGGGGAAAAAGTACGTGCAGCAGCTTTTTCCTTGCAATTCTTGGGCGAGACATGCTGTCGGTCCAAACACTGACTATTCTGAACTGAACTCTCCTGATTTCCTGTGCACTACCTTAGTTGGTGAAGTTGAGCAGGTTAAACCTTTCGGCTGAAGGGTTAATTATTCCAGACTATTGCACGCTGTGCATTAGTCCATCCTGCGTCTCGGTTCTGATCATCTACATCTGAACTTTGGTTCGTATTATTCCTGAAATTGCAATCTGAATTGCAATGAATGTTTATTTCTCTCTTTCTTTCTCACACCAGTTATTTGATTTGATGTGATTTGCTTTGAACTGTGATTATATTGTGTATTTACCTGTATTTCAATGAAACCTATGTACTAAAAGTTCTAATGTGTTGTTGTGTTTTGACCATTCATATTTTGAAAATTAGATAAAAGTGCCTTGATAAATCTACTGAGTTTGTTTGCTTATTGATGAATATTATTGACAAGTATTAATTATTGATTTATTGCTGTTAGATAGGCATTTCTTCATTACAGGTCCTCATGAAGGAACGGCTTCTGTCTCTAATTATCTGAGTCCCTATTAGCTCTTACAAAGATCTATAGGAGAACCTCATGATTTGTAAGTGGTTGTAGAGTTTCCTGGGGCCAAACTCTATGTTATTGTGAATTATATTACTGAGGTTGCAGTTTATAGTGTGGTGGGTAATCTGTGTCTGTGCCCACAAAATTCACAACGCTTCCGCTGGATCAGGGGCCAACTAAAAAGCCACTTTGTCCCATATCTTTGCCTTCCAATGCTTGGGACAAACTTGCATTGGACTTTGCCGGTCCTTTCCACTTGTTATCATCAGCCATGAGATTTCTCATTGTGCTAACACATTACTTTTCCAAGTGGATATACTTTTCCTTTGTAGATGACCCCTAACACCAAGAATGCACTAAGATTTCTTAGAAATGTTTTTAAAGTGGAGGGAGCACCCAAATGCATTGCAACTGACTATCGCTAACACTTAGTAATTTTGTGTAAATCTGTTCAGTAGTTTTTGAGAACTTAAGGTTAAAAATCATACTTATCTGGATGGTTGGGTCTGCAGGAGGCTAGAGACACTCTTGCGGTGAGCGCCGGTTTAATGTGTTATGATTGTCCCAGGGAGCTTTATTTGCCTTGGGCCATCTCACTCCCATGGGAGTCAGATTCCCGCGGGAGTGAGCGCTCTGATTGGCTACCAGTATCATGAGAAAAATGTTGCTGTCAGTCATTACAGGACTCAAGACTTAGTCCCATGTCGTAAAAACATTTATAAGGGGGCAGGGTAGGGATGCCCTGCCCCTATGCCCCAAGGTGGGACCTAGAATGAAAATAAAAGAAATCTGCAGTTTTTGCCGTGATCCCGTGGGGCTCCCGTGGAATTGGAAAAAAAAAGGTGGCCGGGCTGCATTGTTCAAATAGAGGCCCCAGGAGCGGCCCCCCCACCCCCGGCGGCCGTATTCAATAAATGGAGGGGACTGTGGCTCCCACTCCCATAGCCATTATTGGCCCCATGGCGTACACACCTGGGGTGCATTCAATAAGGGGAGGTCAGGGCACGCCCCCCCTCCTGCAGCCAACATAGGCCGGAAGAGCACACCTCTGGGGCCAAAATTAACAAAAATGGGGAGGGGGCCAAGCAGACCCCCTTCCCGAGTCATCACAGGCCCCCCTCCCCAAGCCTTGAAAAGGCCCTGAGGACCCTATCTCCCAGGGCCACTAACTTTCTTAAATGGGAGGGGGGCCATACAGCCCCCCCTCCCTGAGCCATTAATGGCCCCAAGGACCCCATTTCCCAGGGCCGGTTCACTAGCTGTGTCCTGAGGGGCCCACCCCTGGGACAGAGCGGTTTCTCTGCCTGCACCGGCGCAGGCTGGGAAACCTATGTTTGCTCCCAACTGGCAAGAGGATTTTTAAATCTCCCACCAAACTGGAGCAAACACTGAGTCTGCTCCCAGTGGGCAGAAGCTTTGAAAATGCCCCCGTTGGCTGGGAGCAGACCTTTGATCTGTTTCCCTGCCCAAACAGATTCGGGCAGGGAACCAGATCAAGAGATTGCTCCTGCCTGGAGGGAGCAGCAGAAATAACTGCTCCCTCCGGGCGGGAGCAATATGCATTCTGTTTCCCTGCCCCTCCCCTTTAAAATCAAAAAAGGCCCTGGGGGATGGGATCCCCAGGGCCTAATGAGGCTGGAAGGGGGTCATGCAGCTCACCTTCCCTTTAATATATATATGGCCCTGCGGAATGGGGTCCCGAGGGACATAATAGGCTCAATGAGGTGGCCATGTGACCCCCTATCCCCTTAAAAATAAAAAATGGCCCTGGGGGTCCCAAGGGCCTGAACAGTCTCAGAAAGGGGTACCATGTGCCCCCTCCCTTTTAAAATATATATTTACCCTGGGAATGGGGTCCCCAGGGCCATACTAAGCTCAGGGAGTAGGGCCATGAGGCATTAAAATAAAAAAGTTGGCCCTCTAATATGGGGTCCCCAGGGCCTAATGAGGCTCGAGGAGGGGGCTGTGCGGTACCCCACCCCTTTAAAAAAAACATAGCCCTGGGGGACGGGTTCCCAGGGGCCTTTCTAAGTCATTGTGCGGGAGCATGGCCCCCTTCTACTTTAAAAAAAACGGCCCCTGGGGATGAGGTCCCCAGGGCTTACTAAGGCTCTGGGAGGGTGTCCACAATGCCCCTCCACTTTAAAGTACATAAGACCCTGGGGATGGGGTCCCCAGGGTCTAATGAGGCTCGGGGAGAGTGGCCCCTTTTTTATTGGTAGCACCCTAGGGAATGGGATACCTGGGTCCCAATAAGGATAGAGGAGCTGCGCAGCCCCCTCCCCTTTTTTTCTTGTATTTGGCCCCAGATGGGGTCCCCAGGGCCTGAAGGCCAACCTTATGCTGCGCACGGCAAATGCTGGGCGCAGTGTGGTGCTGGCGGCACGCTGAGGATTTGGCCACAGGCATGACATGTTCTATCACATCACTGATGACATAATCTAAGCTTCTTTTGCACACATTGCTGTATAACCTAGTATGGCTTTAGAGGCCTAAAACTAAGTACAAAATAGCTCAGAATAATTCTGTTCTATTCTCAGCACTTCTACAGTGCATGGCTACCCAATGTGACTCCCCGTTCTCAGGATCTTACCAGGCTCATAATCATTGTATATTAGATTGTCGCGATCACTGTCCAGGCGCGAGGGCGCAGTTCATACAGGTCAATTCCCCCTTCCTATTCCAGTGAGAGTAAGAACAGGCGTGGATGTGCAGCGTGTAACAGACCACTAGGGGGCGAATGGAGCATGAGGAACTACATGACCCAGAAGCCTTCCGGATATCAAACCGGAAGTCGAATCCGGCGTTACCGCCCGATTTGCTCCTACAAAGCCCCTCCCTTTCTCCAGAACGGGGCTTGACAAACTTTCCAGCTATTGCCTGCAGAGTCCCGTATGCGGATGGTGTTCCCCGCTGGAGCACCGGTTTCTTGAACGCCGTTCGTGTAGAGCATCAGGGGAGTGGAATCTGGCCTCATTCCTCCACCCTTGCACTGCGAGGGCATCCGGACGCGTTACCCAGTTCTTCAGGCTGCGAGGGCGAAACCTCGCTTCCGGACCGCAATTTCACAGCACCTTGCCGCGCTTGGATTATTTCAGGTATTTAGGTGTGCGGGGAAGGAAAGCTGTGCAGGAGCGCTCTTCCTGATCCCTGTTTTCTGTTCTTTTGACCTTTTTGGATTTGGTTCGCATTTCATCGCATTGATAGCCCCGGCGCTGTGAAGTAACAGCGGTTTGGGGATTCCTGTGAAGTAGGAGCTTCCAGCCTATGGGGCCAGTACGGTATTTTTCAAGACCCTGGTAAAACTGAGAAGAGGCTTCCGGCTGGGTACAAGCGAGGCTCAAGCCTCTACCTTGCTCTGTGTGCACTGCTGTTTTGTGTGAGTAGGTGGTTCGAGTCTTCACGTGTGTGTGCTGTGATTGGTCTCTTATATTCCTTTACTCACTACCACACTTCTTGTTTTGTTTCCTATACTTAGTTACACACCTATGGAACTCCGCATGCTTCTGTGCTGAACCCTGAAACAGAAGCAAGACTAGGAGGAACCATTTGACCTGCAGTGTTTTTTATTTATCCACTTCCCTTTTCCCCGGGGTGCATTTGTGCATAGTAGTGTGGTTATCACTCTGTGTGGGGTTGCGCCCAGGGGAGTAGGGAGGCCTTTCTGCTCATCATCGTTCCCGCTGGCGATCTTCCGAGGTTAGTGGCCGCTTGATTATCCAGAGCTACTGACGTCACGACAGAGATGAACAGAAATATCTTAAGTTGTCTCCTGAAACTAATTTCACCCTTTTTCTTCCTGAGTGCTTCTGGTAGAGTATTACAGAGTTTGGGTGCAAGCTATGAGAATGAGTGTCCTCACCTGACTTTCTTGATCTTAGGAACAGTGAGTACACCTAGATTTGTGGATCATAATGGTCAACTAGGACAGTAGGGATGTATAAGATTTCTTAAAATTTGTGGTCCCTTCATATTCACCGCCCGATATGCTATGTATAAGGCCTCGAACCGCATCCTTTTATGTTCCGGCAGTGTGTGTAAGGAGGCTAATGAGGATGAAACAGAGTGATGTTTTAGTATTGCCAAAAGAATCCAGGCTGCTTCATTTTGGATCATTTATAGTTTTTTAATCACAGGTTGTGGGCTTCCCAAACATAGAGAATTCCCATAGTCTAGGCATGACAATATTAGACCTTGTATTACCACTCTCCATGTAGGACATTGTAACAAGCCCAGCACTTTCCTGTGGGTTCTCAACAGGCCAAAGCAGCTTGTGGTTAATTTTCTGGCCTGGACCTCCATGGTGAGGTTATTATTGATTAAAACAGCCAGTCATTTGACTTCTGATTAAAGGGAAGGATGGTCCCCGAATGAATTAGGTCAGCAGATTTCCTTCCAAATGGAAAGATTTCTGCCAACAACTAGTACTTCCATTTTGTCACCATTTATTTTCAGACTGGTGGCGGACATCCAGTCTGCAACTTGCCTTAGACATGAATTGAGCTTGCAGGATATTGCTGCTGTGTCAGGCATCAGTGAGATAACTGGCGGTGAGGTGTAGGTCTACTATTCCAGATTCCAGGATTTTAGGACACAAATCCTTATGTGTCTTTAACTCGCCGGACACTGTTGAGGCACAGCTTTTAGAACATTTAGGTCATCCTGTGAACCTGTGGGTACTCTACCCACATCATGACTACATGGTAGGTATGTTTTGTCCACCTAAACCACGGTGTGTAGATAGTCTTCACTAGGTCCTGATGAATTGCCACAGATCCCCCTGACAATTAGGCAAGAAACATGTCGACCCTGTAATGAATAGAGTACACTTATCCTGAACCATTATATTCAGATAGTCGTCACTTTGTCTTTCCAATTTTTAATCAGGTGGGTGAGCCAACCAGAATAAAAAGCCACTATTTGGACTACCCAACCTGTTTTATTATATTTTTGCACTCACTATTACACCACATCTACGCTCTCTTAGGCCCCTCTCCGCCAAAGAGCCCCTCATTGGGTGCCCGTCGGGTATTGCAGCTCCGACCCGACGAGGAGCAGACCCAATGATGAAGCATGACACCTAGCTGGCTGGGTGTGTGAGGGCCCTAGTTCCAAAGGGAGCAATCCCCCACTCCCCTTCAATTTTTAGGATTACCTCTAATCATAGTGATTGTCAGCCATGGCCTACTCTCACTCTCCTCCCCCTTGCTTTTAGACCCACAAAAGGAACTGCATACCCTCTTCTTTATCATTGTCTCGGGCATGTATGCTGGACCTATTTGAAAGCCCTTTTGTCCCCCATTTTTGATACATAACAATCTGCATATCATGTGCATAGGACACCATTGAAAGTCCATGGGAATATATGATCTCTGAAAGCGGGCGGACAAAAAGATTAAAAAGAGTGGGGCTCAACGATGAGCCCTGCGGGACCCCACATTTTAAGAGATGAGAAGCTGAGACGAAAAGTCACTCCCAAAATTGAAAGCTTCGGTTGTTCAGAAAAGAGGCAAACCTTTTTGCGCTGAGCCGGTAATTACGGCCTCTTCTAGACTCTGAATTAGGATTGGGTGGGATACTGTGTCAAAGCCTGAGCTTAGGTCTAGCAGCACAACTACAACTGAGCTGCCTTAATCAAGGCTTTTTTTCAATTCGTCTATGACCACTAGTAATGGCGTTTTTGTGCTACTTCCGGGCCGGAAACCCGTTTGGGTGAGATATAATATTCTGTGATTGTCCCAAAATGAGTAGATATGTTTATAAACAAATTTCTCCAGTAATTTGCTAACACCAGGAAGTAAGGAAATTGGTCTGTGATTTTCTGCCTGCATAGGAACTAAGGATGTTTTTTTATTAATGGTCTAACAATTGCAGGTTTCTAGGTATCTAGGATGCTACCTTTCTTGAGTGAAGGGTTAAAAATGTCCATCAGTACTGGGAAGATTACTTTTTAACCTTTCGTCAGTATGTCAAGAGGTGCCAGATCAAGCGAGGATCTGGATTTTACTGTTTTTATAAGTTCTCTAATATCTTTCTTTGTCATTAGCGGGAGGGAAGATAGTTTCTCTTTTCTCAGCCCATCCCATGGGATTTTATCAACATCATTGTTGGCCACTGATTCCACTGCCAAAGTAGCACAAATATTAATGATGCTTCATATTATTCTGAGTGTATATAAGTTAACAATATTTACACTCAGAATAATATGAAGCATCATTAATGCCATCATGATACAACTCCCTTGGGTGTAGCAAGCCTGGGTTATGTGAAATATTAACCCTATACCATGCACTTCATGGGTAGCCTAGTTCACATTAACAATCAACTACAGATATGTAGGAAACCCTTTCAGAGAAAGCCAAGTCCCTCAAGATACTCAACATCTCTTCCAAAATTAATAATCTACTACAGACAGCCTTTATCTGCATCAAACGTCTGACAGTCACTAAACCTACATTGAGAAATGAAGTGGATATGAGTAGAAAAGTGGCTACTTCAAGCACTTTACTCTATGGAGAGAGTTCAGTTTACTCTGTACACATTGTTTATAGACAGTGAAACTCTCATGAGAAATACACCACAGAGTAATACAAAAGTATCAACTATGAACAGTGTACACTCTATGCAAAACTTGTAAAAAAGATAATATTCACTTAAAATAACCATGGTCTGAAGGTGCTAAAAATCACACTAACTGCAGCCTTCATATTGTGGTGAAAGCTTTACAGATAGCCCATCTCCTGAAGAAAAATAAGCACATGTACATAGGTTAGTACCTGGTGCACACAGTCTTCTATGTTATGTAATAGTTGTCATGCTGAGACAACTCTGCCTAATAATTCAAGGCTGCTTACAATACTTAGAATCTACTATGTAGAATCTATGCCCTGTTGGAAACTTTTTCTGCAGAGCGCATAAACGTGTGTGGAACATACTGAACAGAACTCATCAAATGCCATCTGCACACAGAGTTACTCTTCAATAAAAAGATTTTTAATGAGTTCATTAAATAAGGCTCTGGGAAGAAGTCTTATTTAGCATTGGGGACCTACTTCCCCAAGCCTTTTTTGGCCCTGGGGACCCCATCCCCCAGGGCCGGCATTATCAAAGAGGGGTATCCCGGTGCCCACCGGGCACCCCCACCAAGCATAATGTTGTGGGTTGTGGGGGAGCCCCAGGGCTTCCGTGGCCACATCTGTCTCCCTGCATGCTGTAGGAGCCGGCATTGCTTCTGCCCAGAGGGAGAAGCTATTTTTGCTGCTCCCTCTGGATGGGAGCAATATCTTGTTCTGTTTCCCTGCTTGCGTCAGTACGAGCAGGGAAACAGAATACAAGGTTGCTCCTAGCCGGCAAGGGTATTTTTAAAACTCAACGTGTTTGCGTCCATTTGGTGGGAGCCAGATAGGAGCAAACACAAGTTTCACCGCCCACGTCGGTGTGGGCTCCCAGTATTTGGCACCGGGGTATTGGGATCCCCGGGGACTTTTAAGGCTTATGTAGGAAGGCCACATGGCCCCCCTCCCCTTCCGGGAATGGGGCCCTGGGGCCAATTAAGGGACGGGGATGGGGATGTATGCCCCTTTCCCTTAATCTATATGTTTTGCCCCAAGTAATGAGGTCCCAGGGGAATGAAGGCCAACCCTACACTACAAACGTCAAAGGATGTGCCCGGTGTGGGGCTATCAGACTGATGGGGGTTTGGCAACACGGCCTAGCAGTAGGACAAGCCCTGTGGCCAACACCCCACTGTGCATGGCCAAATGCTGTGTGCAGTGTGGGGTTTGGCTGCCTGCAGGGTGTTGGAAGCAAGGCCTGGCTGCAAGACAGGACCTGCAGCTCACCCCATGCCAGGCACACCCAAAGGCTGTGTGTGGTGTGGGGTTAGCAGCCTTCTGGGGTTTTGGTCACAGGGCCCTGTGGCTAACACCCCGCTGCGTATGGCTAAAGGCTGTGTGCAGCATGGTGGTGGCTGCCTGCGGGGAGTTCAAGGCAGGGCCTGGCTGCAAGGCAGGCCCTGCAGCTCACCCCACACCAGGCATGCCCAAAGGCCGTGGGCAGCATGGATTGGCTAACTGTGAGGGGTTTACCATAGCGCCTGGCTGAAGAAAACAAAGGTTAAAGTAACGTTATAGCTAGGTGTGATAAAAAGATCCGTTATTGTTTTTAAAAAACCTTAGAAATTCACTGAAAAATGTAATGTGAGGTCATATGCAGTGCATGGCAGGAGAACACGTTATAGTTAGCTCTGCTAACTATAACTGGTGCATTTCTGTGGTTTTTTTCAGTTCAAAACATAAATGTTGTCACTGACATATTCACCTAACTATAATGTTACTTTAACCTTTGGTCTTTTCATTGAATTTCTAGTTTTTTTTGCCGTAAATTAATATTTTAGTACCATATGTAAAGCCAACCTCCTGCCGTGCATGGCCTTTGGCCATGGGCAGCAGAGGGTTGGCCACAACAAGCCCTTATGTTTTTTAAAGGTGAGGGGCCCACGTGTCCCCCTTCCTGAGCCTCATTAGGCCATTAGGCCCTGGGGACCCCAGGGCCTTAAGTTTTTTAATGGGGAAGGGGACGAAGTGGCCCCCCTCTCCAAACCTTATTAGGTCCTGGGGACCCTATCCCCCAGGTCCTTTTTTTATTAAACAGGAGGAGGGGCATGTGGCCCGCTACCCAAGCCTCATTAAGCCCTGGCCCTCTTTTTAAGGGGAAGGGGCTGCACTGCGCAGCATAATTTGGCCGAGGCAGGCTCAAGCTCAGGTCCCCTCACTCTATTGGAGCTCCAGAAATTCCTACTGCCTAAGCTGGCCCCTATGACTCAGAAGTCACAACTAGTCATGATTGCCCGCAAATGCATCAAGCGAGCTACCTACCTCACTCACCACGTCATCCCATATGCCCATGCATTCCCTATACAAGGCCTCCCTTGCCCCCCCTTCCCGGCTCTCATTCCTCAATGAACCTGGAGCCCTTGCTTGCCTGCTCTCTAACCACTGTTGGCGACCTATTTGTGGACTGCCAGCTTCTTACCTTTGACCAACTAATAGATTATTTCACCCTCTCCAGGAGCCAGTACTTGACATATCACCAAATACGACACTCACTCTGCACCCATTGGTTAATAGTAGAGGCGAAGCCCCAGACCCAATCTGCCATGCAGACCCTACTGAACATTGGAACAGGACACCTCCTTATAACATGACTCCTTACAGTACTGAGGGAGCACACAAGGGCCCCACTAATGTCCCTGAGGGACAAATGGGAAGCTGACTTTGGACAAGCACTCTTGACACTGAATGGGATAGGGCGCTTGAGTTCCCGCACCTGGTCTCCCACAATACCCGATTCAACAGTATCCAATTCATCATCCTGCACAGAGCCTAACTAACACACAAACAACTTAACCAGTCCTTCCCCACTGCTCAGTTGAGCTGCCCGTGCTGCCACATGATTTTGGTGGATCTACAGTATATGTTGTGGTCCTGCCTCATTCTCTCCACGTTCTAGCGCATGGTTACACAATAATTCGAGCAATGATGGAACTCGCAGATGTGGCCACATGGGAGGCCTGCACTTTTCAAACATAGGAAACGCATAGCGGTAAAGGCACATTTTGATAGCCTCTCTCTCCTCCTCGCCAAATAGGTCATTACATTACACTGGCAGTCCAGCCAGGCCCCTACAGCTGAGGCCTAGCACAGAGCACTGCAATGATGGGGGAGGGCCGAGGACGAGGCCCTGCGCTTCGAGGAGGTCCGTCACCTACGAAAGCGTCCCATCTCACCCATGTGTGAAACCCTCCTCAACCACTTTCTCCAGTTAACTCTGAATGATGACCTGCCCTCCTGAATCGTGGCCTGCCGTCCCCCAGCCGCCAGGGTCCCTTGCCCATCACCAGTGCCACCGGCACATTACTATGCCATTTTCCACTCCTGCCATCCTCAGATTTTGCCGCCCCCCTCCCATTTGGCACGCCCCCGGGGCTCCTACAGCAGATATATCACCCTGAGCACAATAGCACTCACTTTGCAGCCGCACACTGATTAACCGGGAGTGTCACCCAACAGCGCCCTGGGTACTACCTGCCCTTGTCATCAAACCAACGCTTGATACAAATACATGTAATGCTTGAGTTGGTCGAATTCATGTTATTGTTTATTGTAAATTGCAATAAAAACCCTCCTCCTCACTGAGCCTTGTTAGGCCCTGAATGAATGAATGAATATGCATTTTTATAGCGCATGGCTACCAGAAGGCCTCCCAGCGCTAAGAGCAGAGTCATCCAAAGAACTACGACTGGTCTTCAAGGAAACAAGAAGGTTTTAAGAAGTTTTCGAAAGGACAAGTAGTTATCCTCAAGGCGGATATGATTAGGTAGCTGGTTCCAAAGTTTCGCTGCATTGTAGGAAAACAGGCGGCCCCCACTGCGGGACCTCTTTATCCTGGGAACAACTGCCAGGTGCTTATTCCCAGAGCGCAAGGATCTATTGGGACGGTAAGAAGAGATAATGGACCGGAGATCGGTGAACAAGGTCTTATGGACGATACACAATGCTTTAAACTGAACTCTTTCCGCGACCGGGAGCCAGTGGAGGGAGACGATAAACCACCTTGCAGATTCCCGATAGGGGGCCTGCATGAGGAGGCGTGCTGCACAGTTTTGTACCGTCTGCAGTTTTTTCATCGTTGAGCATGGAGATCCTAAGTAGAGAACGTTGGCGTAATCAAGTCGCGAGAGAATAAGCGCTTGAACCAGCAATCTCCTAGCATTGAAGGGCAGCAGGGGGATGATTTTTCTTATCATCTTCAAAATCCCATAGCAGGTACCTGCTACCTTTCGTGCTTGCTCCTTGAAGTTCAAATTCAGATCCAGCCAGACACCAAGGCTTTTAATCTGATCTTTGGGGGGAGGCATAGTGCCCAGGCACCTGGGCCAGAGTGAGCTGGAATCCAGGGGGGAGGGTTTACCCAAGAACATCAGCTCAGTTTTGGCCCCATTGAGTCTCAGATACGAGCTTTCCATCCAGGAGGACACCCTTTCAAGACAACCTGCCAGATTGGTTTCTGCTTTGTCAGATTGGTTTAGGGAGACAATCAGCTGAGTGTCGTCAGCATAAGTGACAATCTGAATTCCAAAGGGCTTAACGACTTCAGCCAAGGGTCTCATGTAAACATGAAAAAGCGTGGGGCTTAAAGAAGAGCCCTGGGGAACCCCACATCTCAAAGGCATCCTTTCAGAGATAAAGTTATCCTCAAAGACATGAAATGATCTGTCGTCCAAGAAGGACTCCAACCACCTTAGTGCCGTTCCTGTCACTCCTACGTCTCTGAGTCTCAAAATTAGTAGATGATGGTTAACTGTGTCGAAGGCCGCACTAAGGTCTAAGAGAACAATAGCCGCGGAGCCTCCGACATCTAGGATTTTTCTGGCTTCTTCAACTACTACCAGCAGGGCAGTCTCCGTGCCCTGTTGAGGTCTAAAACCAGTTTGTGAGGGATGAAAGCAATCATGCTTTTCCAGAAAGGCAGAGATGATGGAGTTGACATACTTTTCAGCAATTTTAGCAATCCCTGGCAGAAGTGAGATCGGACGGTAATTTGCGAATACTTCTGGATCCAAAATCGTTTTTTTTAGGAGGGCTTTGACCATGGCGCGTTTCCAAAGAGAAGGGATGATCCAGGAGGAGAGTGAAATATTGATAAGGTCCAGTATGGTAGGGGAAACTGTGCCACAGGCCCCCATCCCCTAGGTCTGTTTTTTTTAATTAGGGGGGCAGGTGGCCCCCCTCCCCAAGCCTTGTTAGGCCCTGGGGACCCCAAGTCTCAGGAACATTTTTTTTAATTAAAGTAGAGAAGGGGCCAAGTGGCCCCCTACCCAAGCCTTATTGGGCCCTGTGGACCTCATCCTCCAGGGCCAATTTTTTTTAATAAAGGGGAAGAGGGCCACATGGCTCCCCTTCATGAGCCTTGTTAGGCCCTGGGGACCCCATGGGCCAGGGCCACTTTTTTCAATTAAAGGGGAGGGGGCAGCATGGCCCCCGTCCCTGTGCCTTGTTGGGCCCTGGGGGATCCCCCAGGGCTACTTCTTAAAATACGGGGAAGGGGGGCCATGCAGTCCCCCTCCAGAGCTGTTATGGGCCCTGGAACCCACATCTCCGAGGGTCCAAACTGTAAAAGGTGGGTGCCCTGGTGCCCACCCAGGGCTCCCACCATCCACTTGTTGGGGGCTGCAGGGGGAGCCCCCGGCCCCAGCCCACTCTTAGGATGCAGCGGGAGCCATCTTTGCTCCCGCCCTCAGGGAGCAGTTACCTATGCTGCTGCCTCCGCAAGGCAGCAATAATTTGATGTTTCCCTGCCCACTTCTAGAGGGGGCAAAGTGGGCTCCATGGACCCCTCAGACATCTCCTTGCAGGCGGGTGCAGTCACTCACTGCACCCATCTGCAAGGGGATTTCTAATCTAAAAGCACAGGTGAGTTGCAGCCTGCACAGTGAAACACTGAGTGGCTGCTTCAAAGCTGCCTTGTATTTCACTTGAATGCGCTGCCCTGGGTGCAGCGCATTCATCATAATATGACACTTTCTCCATGTAAGCTCCGAGCGCTCTGCACTAACAAGGAGAGTGTGCCGTTTTCTGTAATACGGCCCTGATGCCAGTTGCAGAGGTATGTTTGAAAGTAGGTTGTGGCCTAAATCCAAAGCCTGTTCTAAAAATCCATGACATTAACCACCAGTGGATATTTAGGCACATGTCCATGTTAAATAGTTGTAATACAGTGATATAGACAAATTCTGTCAACTGTGCATGTTTATTTCCAGAGCTTCACTACAGATTCCAAGGCATTGCAGATTATTGAATAATGTAGAATGTACGGATGTCCCAGTTAGAGGTGGTTTATCTTATACTGGTGTTGTAAGACTGACTCTGAAGTTTAGGCCATTATGTCATCTCAGGAATGTGTGTAGTGAATTTTATTAAACTACGGAGCATTGTCCATATGGCCTGACAGAAGGTGTCTTTACAGCGGCAAATATAAACCTGCCAACCGCTTGACTTAAAATGGAGGGCATGTAAAGATTTTAAGAGGGTAATCCTAGTAAGGTGAATAGAAGTGTTGTGTGTTGAATGACTTCACGTCCACAAACCCTATTGGAAAATGTCACAATAATTGTATAATGTCATGAGTGATGTTATTATTGATGTAATTTAAGATGACTTCAGTGATGTCATCAATAATGTAATTTAACATGTCATGAGTGATGTATTATGGGTGGTCATAAGCAGTGCAGGGAGTGCTCAAGAATTATAGTTAGGTCAGTAAATTATAACTGGTGAATTTCAGAGATTTATTGTTTTTTAAACACTTGTTTTTACCTTATTTCAACTCCTAAATATACTTTCACTTTAACCTTTGTTTTTTCAGTAAATATATATGGATGCATACACACAAAATGCTTATGTCATTTAAAATTAAATAACAGCTCAGTGGGATCAAGTCTGGTTGTTAAAGGTACCACTTAGAAAACGCTGTATGGTAAAGTTAGCATACCAAAAACAATTTTTTTTTTTTTTTTTAAAGTGGATGTCGCTATGGTTCCAGCTAATGTGAAACACAATTGAAATTCACCAGTTGGTTATTAACACACTCAAAATGTGCCATGTTGTTATCTTTACAGCTGTTTGTATGTGTCTGTGCCAATACAAAATTGGGATTATGAGCATGGTGGGCGGCATGAGCTATGGCTTGTGTTGAGCAAATCCATCCACCTTATGTGCATCCAGTAAGGCACAGTTATACCATATAGTTGGCTATCTAGATGAAAACAATGTCACTTTCTCCCATTATACTCCATTCATTCATATTCAAAAGAATATGTAGGCTTTCCTGTGTTCAGTGTTTATTTTTTGTGGATTTCACAGGTGTTTTCCAAACCTTTTGAAATCAACGCTTATTGGTGTTTATTTAGCTGGATAACTCCCAAAATAGACAAAAACTGACTGTGTTCTTCCAGTGTTTACAAATTTCAGTGGTTGTTATAATGCACATACTTAATTTGAAAGAGAAGTACTGCAGTGACTTCCCATTGGCAGTGTGTCCAATGGACTAATGGTAGACTGTGCTTAGCGTAGATGCCTGTTTCTTGCACTCTGCCTCACGCTCACAGACTCTCTCACAAACACTCTCTCACACTGTCATTCTCCATGGGCTCTGTCTGGTTTACAGGGCTATTAATGGATTAAGAAAGTTTTACATTAAATGTTTTAATACATTTCTGAACACAGTAGGGGCGTTCACCAACTCCTTATTGAATATTATGAAATTGTCGGTTCAATCAATTCTGCCAATAGCACAGTAACTTTAAGAGCTTTAAAAAGTTTAAATTTGACAGATTAATTTATAGGACTGTATTTTAAAATACCTTAAATCAGATATTTTCAGCATGCTTGCCACTGCTTTTCTGTACTCTTCCCCTGACTACATGAATGTGATGCTGCTGTTGCTCTGTGAACAGTCATTGCTGCCAAGTGTCCCCAGGTCAAGTGTCTCACTTCGAGTTAGTTCCGACTTCTTATTCAACATCACATTCAATTTTGGAACTTAACATTGTGTTGCTAACATTATAAGTATGGGCCAAAAACCCCAGCTGTAAGGTTCAGTTGGGTGAAAAGCCAGGATTATCTGAAGGTATTACTCATAACAATGGGACATCTTGCAGCTATGATTTTTTGTTGCTAAGCTACTTTCGTAAGTGGAAAGCTTTGTGCCATTCTTTCACTATTGTCCTATGTACATGGTGACAACATACTTTTCGCAGGTACCTGTCATTTTTAATTGAATATTTAAAGACGGTAGTGTTTGGCAGTTGACCTGCTATCAATACATTAATACTGATTTGTGAACAAAGGGGGCTGATGTATGAAATGGTTTTGCCCATAATGTGTCCATGGTATAATGTGATAGTGAGAAAATTATACACTGCCAAAAGACCAAATATGATTTTAATTTCTTAGATTCCGTACAGTCTATACAATAATTAGATCAGATCTTACAACATGTTTCTAAACCATGCACCTTTTATCCAAGCACACAAAACTGTAACAAGAGGAAAATGAAACAACATTTTAGTGACATCCCTAAACAACAAATTGGAAGCAGGCTAATTTTAGACCAGTCTTTCTTGCTATTCCCTTGTATAACAAAACATATGCATCGCCATTTCCACTCAACAAAGTTTTGGAAAGCAGCGCTTTTACTGTCACACTTATAGTTTGCATTTTTCAGTCAGAACACATTGGACAGGGCCTCTTACACCTTGATAAGCACAACCCAGCACTAAAGGTCAAGAACTATTGCATTTGGTGGATTCCAGCACCCAACCATAAGCTTTGACAGAGCCAGGATTACCAGGACCCTGGAACTCACAAGGGACTATGTGCCAGACAATGCAAAAACATGAAAGAAGGGATAGAAAGGAAGAAACCTTGGAGACAATGATCCCAGTTTCACTACAAAGCCCCAATGGCCAATCCATCCTTTATATTAGAACATGTTGAAAACCTTGGAACATGTTATAGTAGATATGCAGGATATAAAAACACTGCATATATATATGTCATACCTCACTGTAGACGGTGAAGTCCACGTGACCTACACTCTGACTACTGAGAGACTTTCCGATGGAATGTACAAGGGAAACTGATCAAAGTGCTTAGGAAAATTAATAGGGGCTCCCCTCATATTGAAAGCTGATTATATATAAATAGAACTAAAGAACCCATTGTCACCCAAGAGTATTGAAAATAAAGAGTGTCTCCTCCCTTTTCGAAAGCAATTCCATTGACTGAACTAAAGAAGACTCCCCTCCATTGTTGCCTAGAAGAATCAAAACTGAAGAAGGACTCATCTTTTATGCTCATTGTTTGCTATGAGGGTTTGCCATCTTGCCTCACATTTTAAACAATCCTCATTGGAAAGATAATGAAACCCTGTTCATCCATGCTGACTCCAAAAATTGAATTCAAACTCCTTCCTATCCCTTACCTGACTTCCTAAACAGTCTTGAGAATGATGCCATCTTTGCTGCTTCTTAGGCCTGTTCATTCTTAATAAAAATCAAGGGATTTTAGTGGAATATGTTCTCATATCTTTCTGAGATGCACCCATAGCACAGGTTTCTCCCTATACTTTTCCATTAACATCCATTCATGTTACCAGCCCTATACTGTGACCCAGGAGTTCATCAACTTAACAACAGTCTGTCTTCAAACCGGGGACTTGGCCACCCCATCACCTTTCAGGGATACTCCTTTTCTGGCCTCCTCTACTAGAACTCAAAGAAGTCCTCCGTAACAAACAGGCTTTAAAGCTGGCTTACCAACCCTATACTGTGATCCAGGAGTTCATCAACTTAACCACAGTCTGTCCCCAAACCGAGGACTTGGTCACTTCTGTTACCTTTAAAGCTGGCTTAACGCCCTTAAAAACTATCTGCCCCCCCAAATTTGCTAAAAATCCCAGAAAGAACTAGAAACACAAAGTGCTTAAAGAACTCCCTGGAACACTTATCTATGACGAATGTTTTTTCCAATTACCCCGGTGCCTGTCACTAAACTACATTATCTCCTTACTCAATTGCCCAACTACCACTCTCCTCCATAGGACAACTACCCCTATGTCTAATTTATACCTTAGTCCTACTGCAGCTTTGAAGTCCATACCTTTTCTAGCAACCAAAATGCTGAGAGCAACTCTACTCTTCAAATGAAAACTTCTCCATCCAGCAGCCTAACTCAACCTCCTCCCAATTATGCAGTGTATTTTTGCCCACTTTAACCCACACATTTCTCAGCTGATTCATTCCTCGACACGTTACCCTTTATTGGCCAATATTCTCTCAGGATATTAAAAAGCAGACAAAGAAATGATCATCCACTCTTATCTTGCATGCAATCATGTGCAAACTACAGTGTTAAAAGCATAGCCCTTCATCAGCTTGACCGCATCTCTGCTACATAAAAAGAGGACCGCAGCCTGCCATTACCCACCTCCCAGCTCTCAGAGGAACCAAATGGTTTGCATCATGATTCTTTCACCAACATTTTATTATCCTTAATATGGAGGCTAAACTAGATAACATAGTCATAGAAATTAAGGGATTGATTTAGATCTTGGTGGATGGGATACACCGTCACAAACATGTCGGCTATCTCATCCACTGTATTACAAGTGCCATAGGATATAATGTACTTGTAATATGGCGAACGGGATATCTGTCATGTTTGTGACAGAGTATCTCATCTGCTAAGATCTCAATCAGGCCCTAAATTTATATCTGCTAATCTGATTTCCACAAACCTCTCAACTGAAAGGTTGGAAAACTCCTCATCTCTCTCATGTTGCTTGATCGTGAGTTTAGAGTACCCAGCCACACCTGATCATCAATTTCCAAGAAACAATGAAGATCACTCTCCAAAAAGAGCTTGCACCTATCTTTCTAAGGACGGCATTGACTCACTACTAGACACTTACAACTTGACCAACGTGACTCATCCATCCTTGGACTCACATAACATCCAGATCATAGAATTGCACCAATTCTAGAAAAGTCCAATCCTATATGATCTCATTTCTGCTTCGATTTCTCTGGCACAAACAATGCTGTCTGTTAAATCAAACTTGAAATGCTTGCTACTTAGCTGCAGATCTGCTTCAAAACACTGTACAAAGATTGCTGAGACTCTCTAAACCTACAACCTGTCTCTCTATGGGCAAGAAAATTAATGATAAGATCCATTCATTGTTTAGTGAAGACTGGTTCTCTCCAAGATGGTGGCAAATAATGTTGGCTGTGGTAAGATTTTCTGTAGAATGTTGTTAGAATCCCAAACATTTAAAAATGGAGTGGTTTTCAACCTTTGAGTTGGATTTGGGATTTTTTGTATGACCATGTCCCCTCTCCCGGAAGGACCCTCATGGTCTAGTTGTTTGATCTCAAAGTTGGGTGGAACAAAAATGTCAATCAACAAAGCGGATTTAGCCATGTTTCTGTAAAGTATGAAAACAGCAACAATTGTGGCCGCTCACTACAATGAAATCTTGGTTAATATAATGTAGGAAATGGTACCCCTGAAACACAATAGGCAAAAAAAAACTAATTTTCTAATTGTACAATAAGAACTTAAACAAAAGAAGATAGCTCAGATAAGTGGAAACAGGGTGGAGACAAAACCTCTCAACCTCGAATCTGTCTCTACTTTGCAATGAAATGAAATAAGTATGAAAGCAATATCTTTGAGGCAAAAGCCTTATTTTACAGATCTAACGTAGATCAAGTAAGAAACCAACCCAAAAAATTATTCAACATCATCAAGAAACAAGCCAGTCTGACCATCAACATTATAGCCAGGATCTCAAAGGAAAGATGATAGGAAATATCTGATTTCTTTGCTGAGAAGAAAAATAGAACAAACTAACATTGCCAAGCAATTTAGCAGACAGGCAATTCATATTTCCTACCCCAAAGAACAATAGTTTCTCGAGTGAGTTCTGAAAGGTCACTGAAAGTTAACCCATCAAGACAATAGCTAACAAGAGACCAGTCACACATATTGTGGACGTGATCCCTCCACCTTAACTAAAGAAATCAGCTATGACATCTACCCTTATTGGATGAGGTTGATCAGCTCCTTGCTGACCCCAGGCAAAGTTCCAAAATGTCTGAAAATCGTCCAGGTTACCTCAGCATGAAAAAACCAAGAGCTGACTAGCAACATTTCTGGAAAGCTCCATGTCAGTCAACTCAAGCAATACTTTGATGACAACAACCTACTAGACAACTTCCAAAACTTCCAATCAGGTTCAGAGCTTCCTGTAGCACTTAAACATCCATTCTACAGACCATGGACTGCGCTCTTCATATCTTGGCAAACAGTGATTGTTACCTATTTATATTCCACAACTTAACTGCAGCTTTCAATACGATCACAACATCCTAGTAAACACTCTCAAGGAGATAATTGTACAGTCCCAAGAAGCTTCTCCTCATACCTGAACAACCAGTTTCAAAAAAATAACATTGAACAGGACCCTATCAAACCTGACACCTGTCATCTGAGGTGTACCTCAAGGATCCATACTATCCCCAACTCTTTTTAACTTGCACATGAAACCTCTGACCACAAACCTAAAACTCACAAAACTCACCTACCATCCTTATGCTGACAATACACAGCTATAACTATACGTTTCATCTTTGGAAGGCATGCAAACCCCAAATCATTAACTGCACTAAATCTTTTGGGATCACTCTAGTCAAGAATTGGAACCTTCAAGCTCTCATTCTACAACAAAGCATACCTAACAGCACCCCAACTCAGACTTTTCAAAAATATTAAACCTTTAATTCCTCGTTCAGATGTTATTGGTTCAATCACTCGTTATATCAAGACAACTATGGTAATGCATTACTTACTGGAGGGTAACCCTCAAGGTAGCAGCATGGCTGATCATAGGTGCTCACTGCTTCCTTAGTAGTGCTCGCTGCTTATCACTCTCAACTAGCTCCTGATTGAAGACAGATGCATATTTACTGTGACACCCCAAAATATCTGGCTCAAAATCGCACCCTTTCTGGGGGAAGCCACTCTCCAGTGCCCAATCCGTACATGTAAATATTATCAGACTCAAGAAACAAAGAGCCAACTCCTGATCCTGATCCTGCTCTCTGGAAGTGCACAGAGAATATAAAACTTGATCCCTCCAGACATACACACAGGAAGAGATTAAAATAGGTCTGGAGGCAAGGTGTCTGACAAGCAAATTACACTACACCAGCCTAATCTATAATATGTCCCTGGCTGACCAAGATGCCAAGCCCTGTTCATCCCTCTATGCAGCCTTCTTTTCTTTCATGCCTTGCCACCAGCGTAAATTCTCCTATGGTCACAGGAGAGGGGGATGCTGCCATTGGGGTAAGTCATGTCAGTAAACAGTGTATTTGGCAAGAAATGTCAAATCAATACCCCTTCCTCTGCACCACACTAACATACATCTAAACATTCAGATAAATTGAGATTAAACAAACCAGAACATCATGTGCACAGTACTGCATCATAGGAGTTTTATTTGACTAACAGAGCAGTCTAGCAAACAAATTGCATAGGCCAGTCGATTCGATTTTAGAGCTTTTATTCGGTTAAATAAATCAACCATATAAGCAATACAGACATAAAAAGCTCGATCTACAGAAAAATCCGAAAAAATATAAAACAGTGGGATAAAAAAGCGAATACATCAAGGTGCGTAAACATGTTAATACAGATACAAAGTGCAAGTGCATAATTCACATGAAGGTCCAAACATTTACTGGATCATATATTATCCCAATTCAAAAGTGCAAATGCATATAATTACATATAAATAAATTCATAATACCCTTAAAACACACAATCAGATATCAATAATCATAGATTTCCTAACACTAATAGATTTCAGAAGAAATGTAGCTAAATAAAAGCATAATCGTGGGTCATCCAATCTAAAGAGCAGGTTCAAGGCATCTGTAGTGGATCTTATATTGTAATGTAGAAAAAAAGGTTTTAAATAAAATCTCCTAAGATGGGAATAAAATAGACAGAATAATAACATATGGCAGCAGCTTTGTCTTGAGACTCCATCACATGGGCATACATGAACAGAACACTGTTTCATAATTGGAAAATTAACAAGATGATGTACAATACCCAATCTTAAGCGTGTCAGCACAAATCGATGTGAAACTCTAGTCACTGCTGATAAATAACTTTGAAAACCCTGTTTAAGGTCCAATTGCGAATAAAAGAGGAAAGTTGATTGATTCTTGATAACACATGAACGAGCCTCTATTTTATTTGCTAGCATGGTTAGTTTTATCTCAGCTCTAGCAACAGAAAGAGTACACCCAGGATCCGTTCTGATGTCACAATTAAATAAAGATTTAAACCAATAAATAATATAATTAAGCCAGGGTATTCTTAAACAATTCTCCAATTTGAGGCAGTCCCGTATAATAGATTGAGTAAATAATGTTTCCTCTTTTGACCATATAGATTTCCATAATAAAAGGGGTCGTGTTGAAGCCAGATCTGAAATATATCTGATGCCCACCTCACGGTGGAGCAATTCCGTAGAGGCAGATGAAGGGGCACAAAGTAAGCGTTTTAAAAACGAATTTTCAGTTTGTTGTAATATATTACCTTGAAAATGACCCCAAACACCTGCCCCATAAAGAGCTGCGGTAACGCATCGTATCTCATAGATTGTCAACATGTCTTTAATGCGTCGATTTCCCAATTTAGCCGCAAATCTAAAAATACCATTTATATTTCTAAGCATCTTAGAACAGGTATTATCCTGTTCCTGGGCCCATGACCTATTCCCTGCAAAAGTAATACCCAGGTAACAAAATGTCTTAACTATCTGGACCTTGGAACCTTCAATAAAATAAGAGCTAGATGTTATAGGGTTCCTACCGCAAGCCATAACAAAAGTTTTTGATTTGTTAATTAAAAGTTTTCTTTTAGTAATAAAAACAGTAAAATTATCAATAAGACGCTGTAGCCCAATAGGGGTGCGAGAGAGTAAAACCGCATCATCGGCGTATAAAAGAATTGGGACAGACTTCCCATCCACCCTAGGGGCATCCGACTCAAACAATTTCAGTGCTGCGTCAACTTCATTGATAAACAATGAAAAAGTAATGGAGCTAAGACGCAGCCCTGTCGGATGCCTCTTTTGACTTTAAAAGGCGGGGTATATTCGCCTAAATGACCGTACCGCACCCTACTTGATAGCTCCCCATATAATCTAGCCAAGAAAAATATAATCTCTTTGGGGGCACCCATATCCAACAATAAGGGCCATAAAATGGAGTGGTCTACCAAATCAAAAGCGCTGCTAAGGTCAGCAAAACACAAATATAAATTTCCCTCCTTAGCTAATGTGTACTTGCCGATCAAAAGATCCAGGTTGACACACTGCTCCAGTGTGCCAACACCCTTTCTAAACCCATATTGCACTTGAGTAAGGACTGACTTTTCTTGGACCCAGGTCTCGAGTCTTGATAACATGACCCTACTCATGATCTTTATAGACGAGTCCAATAAAGAAATCGGGCGATAATTACAAGCATCAGTCTTAACACCCTTCTTATAAATTGGTATTATAATTGACTGGCCCCAAGATAAAGGAAAATGAGTCTCAACGGCGACATTAAAAACTCTGGTTAAAAACGGCGACCATAAAACCATTTCATTTTTATAAAAGTCTATCGGGACCCCATCGGGACCCGGTGCCTTACCCCCTTACTACTAATTATGCCCTCAAATACTTCCTCTATACTAATTGACAAGGGCAATTTTGGCCATTCAACAGGGTTATGATTAGACAAAGTGAATGGAACATCTTTATCGAAAGGATTAAAAATAGTGGAAACATGGGCTACCCATGAATTACAGTTAATATAAGAATTAAATTCAGGAATATGGTCGTCCTTCAAAAAGGAACTATTGACGGTATCCCAGAAAAGTTTATTATTTTTAGTATCGGCTGCCAGACTTAAGTCTTCCCAGGCTCTTTCTTGGAGTTCCAATTTCCTGATTTTTGGGGCTAAAGCGTATTCTGCACGTAAGGCCTTAATTATATCCGGGTTTCTTGGTTTACACCCCAGAGCTTGTTTAAGGCGGCCCAAAGCCCCTATACAGTTATCATCAAACCATCCCACCTTAGGTTTTTTATTCCTACACACTGGTTTTAACAAAGGTTCTCCACAGTATTATTGATCCTTGTAAAATTATCAAGCAACAATGCTGGGTCAACCTCATCCCCTAAGCAGACTTGAATTTCATTCTGACACTGTGTAATAACATCGTACTGGATTTTAGATGGGTCCAGACCAGCCCATTTTATCCGGACACCATTCGGTCTGGTGGGGGCAATACATAGGCTGTGTGGAACACTGGTGATATTTTTAAAGCCCCAACATAATAAATACAAAGAAATACTATTATGGTCACTAGTTGGTTGGTCCGTTATCCAGGGGTTGAAAATAAATGTACACTATTACTAGAAATAATAATGTGATCAATATTAGACGATGCATTCCTACCTGTGAATGTGGGACATATCATGTTGTTTTTGTCGGTAGCACAATGCAGTAATTCTAAATCCAGTTTAACGATAACACCATTTAAGGCACTACCATATTCACAATGGGGGAAATGCATATAACAATCATCTTCAAATTCCCCCTCCTAGGCCCACAAACTTTGGTCAGGGACAATGGGCATATTTGAACATTAAAATCGCCAACCCAAAGAATAATAATCGGTTTCCTAATGGTGCTAGTCAATTTCTCGAGTTCCCTTTCCAGGGTATGGACAATAGAACTACGTAGGGAATTAAACAGATTGTTATAAAAATTGATCAAAATAACATCATTACCCACGGTGGAAGACATCCACATAATCTGAGCATAAGTTCCCACAGTAATACAACTTTTAATTTTACATTTATCCAAATTAGTAGAAATCAAAATCAAGAGGCCGCCCTTAGCTCTACCCGAAAGGGAGGCCTGGGCTGGTAACCAATATGAGGTAAAACCCTCTACATATATTGGATCGGTGCACCACGTCTCCTGTAAACATATAATATCATGTTGGGCCAAAATAAAATCAGACCATGATGGTGTACCTATTTTACTTTTAAGCCCAGCAATGTTCCATGTTGTAACTTTGTACCCTTTGCCCATATTAGTTTCATAGAATTCCTGGGGGGTACTTCGTGTCCCACTTCTTTACTAATAATAATGGATTCTACTGGAATACTTTCTGAATTACTAGGGATACTGACTGTCCATAATACGTTAGTGGATAACGACTCACATTGCTCTATCATGCATAAACCAGCTTTACTAGTTATGATCTTAGCATTTGAAGTTTCCATCATGGGACTTTTAGATAAATAACTCTCAAATGCAACCTCATTAGCCCGTATCAGTCCCTCACGTCAATCATTGGTATCCAAACTACTCAGAGCCTGATACCTATTAGTTACTGAAATAGCAAAATGAGGCAGGGTGGAAACCTGAGAAGAAGCTAACAAAGATCCATTTGGAGGCCAGCTTACGTTTCCATGCATCACCCTCAGGTGTCTATAAAAGTACCCCAGAGGGAGAAGAGTGGTATTAAATTCCCCCCGTATGGGAGGTGGTGCATTTTTAAGGGTATTGGATGCCCATCTTGGTGATCTAAAATTAATGATGATACAGTCCCCATCAAAGCATTTTTTCGAAGGCCCGATCCAGCCCACTCTACGGGTTGTTAAAATCTGGTTTATTCCTTCCATAGGATAACCACAACTATTAGTCAGCCAAAACACTACTTTGTTCATAAGTGAACCATGTTCTTCTGCCTGCCCAATTTAAAGTTTGGGGACGTTGGCCAAAATTACAACATAGGGACTACATTCGGGGGCAAATTTGCAACCGGGGCCATTATCCTATCCCCATGGGCTAAGGATCTTAGACCAGCAGGCTTTATAGGATCAGATGATTTAAATTCGTCTGGCTTATTCATTACTTGCTCCTTTTGAGGTGGTGCAAAACCACTATTAGTAGTTAGGTTTCCTATTACTATATTTCTATCTTTTTCCCTATTTTCTGCTTGTATAATAGGGGCCCGCTCCTTACAATATTTACTACAATCTCTGCGATCGTTACCTACAACAGTAGTCGGGTCAATAGGGTCTATAATAACATCCTTTTGATGATCCCTAATTGACTCCTTTTGGAATTTACAATTAACTATATCCAATACTCCACTAATTTTATGGATTTCTCTAGCTAAAATGTCCAATTTATCATAAAGCGGCCTTAGGAGCTCTATAATTTTATCAGAGATAGTCGCTAATGTTAATTGTTGAAATATAGGGTCTGTACAGGACAAAGGATCGGCAAGTTTCCCATTTCGAATACTCTTAACATTTTTAGCTTTGGCCTTAGAATTAAAATTCCCCTGTTCTAGGGTATTCTTTCTACGTCCCCTGGTCTTTATCGGTAGCGGCGGGCTTTCAAGGGCGGTCAAATTAGGGGTCATAGATATTCGAGTAAGATCCCCACAAATCCCTCCTGAAACAATAACGACCGGCTCAAGCTCCTCGACCGCCAAGGAGTTATGGTCGATTTACTGGATCCGCTCGCACTAAAGGGACCGGAAGGGGCCCCAGCCCCAGCCCCATTTCCCTGTTCTACCCCGATAAAGCTTGAGCCCATAGAGAGACGCCTCTCAGTACGGTCAATTTCCTCGGTGAGAACATTGACCGCTTTAACCAGAAATGAATCAATCGTTGGACATGATTTAGCAGAAAAAGAATTCGCTAGCTTCCTCCTTGCCATGAGGATGCTACAAAGGAGGCTATACGGGCAAAAGATAAATATATGTCCCTATAAAAAATGCCTACAAGAGCGTAGGGGTTACTTCCCTGAATATAATGCAGTGGCTAAAATAGGACTAGGAGGGCAGATACAAGGCAGTAGATATTAACCTCCTACAATCCTAGTGCCTTGAATCTATACTGAACAAGAAGTTTGCCCCTTGATGGATCTCTTGCTATAAGGTTTCACCTTTAAAACTAAAGTGCAAAGTGCAAAGTGTGTTGGCTATATAATGGCATATACTATACAATATAGATTAGTCTTCCATAGGCAAACTCACTATACATAACCTTTGGGGTTTAAACAACCCACTAGTAATAAAATATAGGACCGATAAACCTTAGATAAAATAGCATGTACTGAAGAAAACGGTACAATAATGGAACTGTTGAGCTCCAAATCAGAGACCCACAAAGACAATATAAGACATAAATCTATCTACCACACAAATGTACTCACTATACTGGTACTTGATATTCAAATGGTCCGTTGGTAATAAAGTGCAAAAGAGTAATCCTTAAAGTGACATGTGCTAGGCAAAAATTGATATATCGCATAAAAATCCCACGGTATCACACATACAATACAATGTTAAAAATGGGAAATTAAAACCAAGGAAATATTAAAAAGGAATAAAAACCAAAAACGACGACAACAAAGAAATATTAAAATATTAAAATACAGGGGGTCAATTTGCGGTGACGGTGATGAGCACCAAAGTTAAAAGAGATCTAGGACGATAATCTGCATCTCCGGTTGCTCACAGTTCAATATAAGGGCGCGGCTATTAGGCACGATTGGGCACGGTACCTATCCGTTAAGTTCTCTGTTCTCTGTTCCAGTTAAAGTCCCGGTTGTTAGAGGGGAGGCCCAACCTGACTATAACGGGCTATAACGGGCCCACCCTTAGCGCTGCGGTAGACGCTCAATAAATTGATAGTGCCTCTGAGCGCAAGCTAAAGCGTCACAGGTGCTCCTGGGTCCCCGGGGACTACTGGAAATTAAGGACACTCAGAGCTGGCCGTTTCCCTCACGGCTCCCAGTCTGATCCTGCGAAAAGATACTGACATGAAACCTCCCAAATCGCCTTATCTTTCACAGTCAGATTACATGCGGAATATTTGGGAGCAATAAAATTCCGGCGACCTCGATCAATAATGTGGCCCTGCCCGGCCTCGTTCGGCCCATGACGGGCGCAGAAGGGCCCGCCCTTGGCCCGGGCTTCGCCCGCGCGTGTCCCGCGCTGCGGGAGGGCAGCCGCGCCTTTATCCTGGCGGGAGAAGCTGGGGCAGCTGGGGGATGTAGGCCGTTCCCCTCACGGCAGCGTAGAGTAGGCAGGAGCCGTTCCCCTCACGGCGGTGGCGTGGAGTGAGCGAGAGCCGTTCCCCTCACGGCGATGGCGTGGAGTGAGCTAGAACCGTTCCCCTCACGGTAAGTTCCAACAGTGCAAAGGCGTCCCGCACTGCGGGAGGGCAGCCACGCCTTTATCCTGGCGGGAGAAGCTGGGGCAGCTGGGGGATGTAGGCCGTTCCCCTCACGGCAGCGTAGAGTAGGCAGGAGCCGTTCCCCTCACGGCGGTGGCGTGGAGTGAGCGAGAGCCGTTCCCCTCACGGCGATGGCGTGGAGTGAGCTAGAACCGTTCCCCTCACGGTAAATTCCAACAGTGCAAAGGCGTCCCGCGCTGCGGGAGGGCAGCCGCGCCTTTATCCTGGCGGGAGAAGCTGGGGGATGTAGGCCGTTCCCCTCACGGCAGCGTAGAGTAGGCAGGAGCCGTTCCCCTCACGGCGGTGGCGTGGAGTGAGCGAGAGCCGTTCCCCTCACGGCGATGGCGTGGAGTGAGCTAGAACCGTTCCCCTCACGGTAAGTTCCAACAGTGCAAAGGCGTCCCGCGCTGCGGGAGGGCAGCCGCGCCTTTATCCTGGCGGGAGAAGCTGGGGCAGCTGGGGGATGTAGGCCGTTCCCCTCACGGCAGCGTAGAGTAGGCAGGAGCCGTTCCCCTCACGGCGGTGGCGTGGAGTGAGCGAGAGCCGTTCCCCTCACGGTAAGTTCCAACAGTGCATAGGCCAGTCAATGGTGAACTAAGAACCCAAATTAATAAAGAATAGCAATGACCTTCGCACACCCATTCATACATATAACACACTACAAATATCTTTAGCAGGAGAAAATGAATCTTGCATTACTAAACTGGATACTTAACAAATGGCAACTAACCCTATATAAATGTGTACACAGAAACAAACCACAGACCACCACATTATTCCATGTCTGTTGTACTTCAGCGCCATGCGGCTGGTGTACCCAGATTCTCACATGTAAGGAAGGAAGCAGCATAATCATTAGAACTGTAAAAAAAGACAACAGGAAGATAACAACAACAGGATAGAAAGACTATAAGGGGAAAACCAACAGAAAGACGACTCCAAAAACCTATCTTTATGCATGCAGTGAGGAAGAAAAGAACGCAGATGAGGACACTGCCGGGAATCCCGAATACACCACGCACAAGCAACCTAGCAGTAAACACTGAACAACCCCAGCAGCTGGCGCATGATCGGAGGAAGAGCCCCACCACTTCGGCACACAAAACCAAGGTAAAATGGAGGAAATATCTGCTAGGTGTCCCGGTCCTGCCACAGCTGACAGAAGAGTCATTGTTACCCAGGTGCGTGAAAGGATGTCCTTAGGTTAAAGGGTAAGCTATGCTACTGGAATGCGGAGGACATTGATAAATGTAGAAGAGGAAGGTGGGAAAATAATGTTGGGGTCCAAAGAAACAATAGAAAGGACACTAAAGAAAGGGAGGGGCAGGGCAAGAACAAAAAACCCTTACAATTTAAGGAAGGAAAGGGCAAATTTAAGGAAGGAAAGGGAAAAAAGAAGGATAGATGAGATAGAGATAAACAGTGCAAAATTGTAATGGACAGCTACAAAATATAAAGAGACGACGGAGAGAAACAGAATATAACCCTAATTGCTTTTTTACTTACCTTGTTCTGCACTTCTATGAGGGTTATCACAGAGGAGGTGGATACCCAGAGGAAAAATGGACTAAAAGAGGCAGAAAAGAAGCCAATCTTATGTCCCTGTCTAAAGCAAGGAACTGGCGAAATTAAAAAACAAGAGAGGGAAAATTCTTTAACATTTGACTTACTACCACTTGGGAGGCAAGATGGCGACTGAGTGACATCTCGCCGCGGAGCTCCGCCGCCGGACCCCGAGTTCTATGCCTAAACGCATCTGAGCCACTCCTTACATCCTCGTAGTTCACCTACGGAATAGAAGACAAGGAAAATCATGGAAAGAAGCACCCGGAATGTCTGGATATATCAAGCTGTATCTACTCTGCATGCTTGATTCCGGGAATGCACTCTCACCTCTCTGTAGCCCTGGGGCTTTGTATACGGATCGACCTTCCTGGATCTCCCTTGCCCTGCGTGATCCATTACTAGTGCTGCCTGGAAGGAACACATCGGCGAATTACAGCAGGACGGCTGACAGAAGGAAAATTTTACCGGGAACACGCAGTGTCTACGCGGGAAGTGAATATTGTTGGAAGATACTTTGTTGCAGTGGAAAGACCCGACAGAGCCGACAGCTTCGAAATCAAGTAAGAATGGCTGGCAAGGGTACCAAGACTCTGAAGGGGAAAACTGCGCAAATATGTGGCGTCTTAGCGAGTGTACCGCTACAAACTAGTACATTAATTACAGACACCAGGCAGAAAAAGATGGATACACGAGGTATTAAAAATAAAAGCAATGACAAGGGAGAGAAGGGAGAAAGTAAAGGGAGAAATGAGGCCGAGAATTGCACTGAGAGCATAGAAAATCCCAAGAGAACATTTGCAAAGACTAACAAAGAGCCGGATTACTCACAGCCTCTAATCACTAGCAGCTTTTGTGTACCAGGATCTAAGACTGTGACAGAATCTACAGTCAGCACAGATGGGGAGAAGAGAAGAGCGATAGCCTACAGAGCAAACAGAAGGACTTAAAAACGCCCATAGATTTGGTGCATTCAAGTACACCCTATTCCACAACCCAGGCTAATAAAACAATAATGGAGGCGCATTCCACCCCATTATTGCAACATCAATATACAGATGGGGGCTACAACCAGGACAAAGAAGGGAAGAGCAGCAAGTCAGGTAATGATGGTAAAGAAACTGTAGAAATAATACAAGAAGCAATACAGTTACCTAAAACACCTGACAATCTTGAAAAATTCTACTCATTAACTGATGAGTCAGAAATCTCTGATATAAGCATTTCCCTATCAAGCGAAGAGGACGAGGCAAACTGGCATAGTAGTACAAACACAGACCCACAGAAGAGTAGGAATGGACAAAAGAAATTACGGAAAAAAGAAGTGGGAGCCGCCAAAAAGACAAGAGATCTCTGATAAAGGTAGCATCGCTGATTTGAGATGGGACTACACGGACACACAATTTGCAATTACTACAGATATAATGGATGCCTCAAGCAGCAACCAAACAATTATCAATAGTAACTGCACCAATAAAGAGGAGGAGGAAAGGGTAAAGTGCGAGTCTGCTCTTTCAACGGTGCTACATTCTATTAAAAGTTTCCAGGAAGAAGTTAAAGCAGATAACAGGAGATCACGTTTGGCCGCCAAAAAATTACAAGGGGCTGTTAGGAAGGTAGGCAAGACATGTGCAGATATTGCCGATCGGATGGCTTCCGTGGAAGTACGGACAGAGAATCTTGAGAAAGATGTAGCTGTGCTAAAAACCCAAGTAGATGAGCAGGAAAGTACAGTTAAAGACTTTATGTGGAAGATGGAAGCGCAGGAAAATAGACAACGGCTTAATAATCTCCGCTTTTTAGGGATCCCGGAAGGTGTTGAGAAGGATGATCCTAGGGGATATATGGTCACACTTTTGAAGGGAGCTTTTCCAGAGCTACAATCCTGGGATTGGGATAAGGAAATACAGCGGGCACATAGGTTCCCGCTAACTCCTCCTAAACGCCTTTTAGCTACGCCTCAACATCCTCGTGCAATGCTGTTATTCTTTGGGAACTTTCTTCTACGTTGTTGGACTTGGCCCTTTTTTTGCAGGGTCATCCCTAAACTTTTTGCCTTCCTCCTATATTTTTTCTGACCTGTTGTTGGCTGTTTTATGACTCTGGGCACTTTACCACTGCTGATCAGTGCTAAAGTGCATATGCTCTCCCTATTGTAAATTGTGTTATGGATTAGTGACTCTATGATTGGATGATTGGTTTACTTGTCAGTCCCTAGTACAGTGCACTGAGTGTGCCCAGGGCTTGTAAATCCAATGCCGCTGGTGGGCTTGCAGCACTGGTTGTGCCACCCACAGAAGCGGCTTGTAAAATGTGTCTCAGGCCTGCCATCTCAGAGCCTGTGTGCAGCCTAGGGCTGCCATGTCGACTTGGTGAGTACACCCACTTACCAGTCCCTAAACCTTCCCTTTACTGCATGTTGGTCACCCCTAAAGTAGGCCCTAGGGCAGGGTGCATTGTAAGTACAAGGTAGGACATGCCCTGGTGTGTGTGGCATGTCCTAATAGTGAATTACAGCCATTTTCGTTTTTCACTATTGCAAGGCTACCTGCTCCCCATAGGCCAGAATGGGCAGACTGACTATTACACCTTATAGTCAGAACTGACCCAGGGAACATGGTAGAAAAACGAATTTAGTATGCCTGAACTCAGGATGATAAAATACATCTTTTAGTGAAGTTGGTTTTAACATTCTGTGTTTGAAAATACCACTTTTAGAAAGTGGGTATTTTCTTGCCTAAACTTCCAAGCCTGCCTCTGCTAGGTTGTGTATTCCTTGTCTGGAGATTGAGTGACAGGGGCTGGGGGTGGCTACAGGAGACAGGGTGAGTCAGCACAGGGCTGAATAGAAAGATCTGCATCCAGAGTGGAGGGAGGAGTTGCACCTGGGTCTGAATAGGGCTGTGCCTGCCTTCCACAATGCTGGCTCCACCTCCTGCCGGGCGGCTGAGCACCCTGCCCCACATTCTGAAAGGAAAGAAGGCGTCAGAAAAACAAAGTGCTCCAGGACTGACCAGAACTGGTTTTGACTAGGCAGAGGCCTCTCTGCCTTCAGAGAACAAAGGAAAACTGTGTATAAAAGGGGACCCAGACCCCTAGGAAATTAGATCACTTTGGGAAACAAGAAGAAACCTTTGCTGAGGAGCGGAACCAAGAAGGAACTGAGGAGAAGACTATCCCTAAGCTAGAGGGATCTGCCTGCAGTGGTTGCCTGACTGCCAAAGGAAGGAGAAAGGACTTTGTGTGCACTTTTATTCAACTTGTAAAGTATCTCCAAGGGCTTGAGAAAAGAGCTTGCCTCCTGCTGAAGTCTCAGGGACAACAGACTTCAACCACCAGCTCCCCAAGAATCCTTTGGAAGTGCCTGCTGCTGTTTTGGGCCTTCTGAAGGGACTGCGTGTCGCAAGGAGCTGGAAGCGCGACTCAAGAGGAAGAAGCGTGTCGCCGTCGCTGCCGTCGCAACTCCGAAGGAGGGTGTCGCCGCTGTAGCGGTCGTATTGCACCGCATCGAGAGAAGCGTCCCGCAACGAAGAGGAAGCGTGTCGCCATCGCAGCCGCTGCCGTCGCAACTCCGAATGAGGGTGTCGCCGCTGTAGCTGTCGCATTGCACCGCATCAAGAGAAGCGCCTCGCATCCACGGAGAAGCGTGCCGCCGTCGGAGCTGCTGCCGTCGCATCACGAAACAAGGGTGTCGCCGCTGCAGTTGTCGCATCGAGCGGAAGCGTCTCGCAACGTTGGAGAAGAGTGTCGCAGCCGAAGCTGTTGCCGTCGCATCGCTGAACAAGGGTGTCGCCGCTGCAGTTGACGCATCGAATCGAGACTTCTCGCAACATCGGAGAAGCGTGCCGCATCAGGAAGAACTTGACGTCTTTATTTCTTTGCACCAGAACTTTGTCGCATTTCCATCGCTGCAACATTGCTTGTTGTGGAAGCGTCCCGCATCGTAAGGTACATTGACTTAAAGTGTCGCATCTTAAGAACTGAACTGAACTAAGCTAAAACTACCATTTTAAGTACAGTATTGTGGATTTTTGTCGTTTATGGTCTTGTGTTAAAACTATATAAAGAATACTTATTTTGGATATAAACCTTGTGTGGTGTCCATCTGTAGTGTGTCACTAGATTACTGTATGTGTTCACAAATGCTTTACACACTGCCTCTGAGATAAGCCTGTCTGCACGTGCCAAGCTACCAAGGGGTGAGCAGGGGTTATTTTAGGAGTGTACCCCTTTACCCTGACTAGAGGCGAGGGTCCCTATTTGTCACAAGTACCTACCTGTGCCAACTAGAGACCCCCAATTCTAACATTGGTGGTCAGCGGTGAGGATTCTGGACTTGCATTTGTGACTCATGTACAGTGATTGGTGAACACTACTAGTGAGTGCAGACCAAACGCGACCACATACTGTTTTTCTGTTTTATGGTGTCCTCCTGGAGGTATTTTTGATACCATGACTCTGGTTAGTTGTTGCAAAATGGAACTCAACTTCTGGCACATGTTTATCTACACAATGAAGGAGCTACGTGTGTTTTGCAAGGAAAGAGGGCTGCCTGTGAAGAGAAGGTCCAGGGAGGATCTAGAGGCATCCCTATTTCAGTATGAGTTACCTCGCTGGAAGGCAACACTACCAGTTGAGTCTGAGGAGGAGGAATTCTCTAAAAGTGAGGGAGAAACAGAAAAAGATAGCTGGCTTCTGGCTCATGAGCAGAAGCTGAAAGAGATTGATGAAGAACTGAGAGAGATTGATGAGGCTCAGAGGGCCTTAGCCCAAGAAGAAGAAATTTGGGCAGCTCAGGAAGTGAGCTTTGCTGAGTTGGAGGTGGAGTCCAGCTCAGATGGTGGCAGCAAAATTAAGTTATTCAGTGCTGAGAGAGTAGTGCACACACCCAGAGATGTGGCGCCTGACTTGGAGGGGGTTAACATACACCAGGAGGTTCAAGGACATGAGGTAGCTCCAGTAGTGCGCAGTGTCCCTGAGAGGAATAGGGAAACTGACACAGGGATTCATGGTCCTAGTGGTGGGAGGGACACTCTACTGACTCTAGATGAGAGGGGCAGGGAGAGGGGTTCCCCCATGGTTGAAGTCCTGGTATGTGAGTGTGAAGACCGCCCAGAAGAGTGTGGGTTGAGTGACAGAGACAGTCAGATACTGTCTTGCCAGTCTCAGGAGAGTGGTGTGGAGTACGTGTGTGAGGCACTGGATGGTGAGGTGAAGGATAGTTTGGTTAACCCCTGTGGGGGACTGTGTGATCCAATTTGGGGAGAGCATATTGTAAGTCCCTGTTTTCCAGAGCTATGCCAACACCTGTTGGAGAGTGAGTTCTCTGACCTCAGGGAGCTCACATTGGAGGCAGACCTTTTGGTGGATTCCAGAGGGTCTGAAGAGGCATTGGGGAGTGACCCTAAGAGGAGTGGCTCAGGTGTCTTCCAACCCAGAGTGGTAGGAGAGGTTCAGTGTAGCCCAGCTAGGTCCCGTGGTAATGGGAGGGGTGTAGGGACTCACGTCCTGTCTCAGTGGAGAAGGAGTGAGTGTGGGGCTGCGTGTCCCCAGGTGCCCGAAACCCAGTCTCAGAGCCTGGATGGTTCTTTAAGGGAACACCAGGTAGGGAGCCTAGGCTGTCCTGATGGGCCGCCTGTTGAGGAGGATCTCCTAGTGTCTAGAGAACCTGGAGCGTCTGTAAATGGAGCTCCAGTGTTTCTGGTGTCTGGCAGTGCCGCTCCAGTTGGGAGGGTGCAGAAGTCCAGAGTGAGGGGTGAGAGGGGAGAGAGTCCCCAGTGGAAGAACCAGTGGGTCAGGGACCAGCCAGAAGGGCTGAGTCACCAGTGAATGACCATGGTAACACCACTTCTGTCCTGGGGGATCTCCCCGCGCTGTCAGATGGACAGGCGTCGGGAGATCTGCGCCAGGCGGACTGTCACACAACACATGAGAGATGTGTTACCCTCTGGGGGGGCATGCATGCTCCCCAGGAAGTCCTGGTGCGCCAGGCAGATTATTACACAACTCTAAAGGAGTGTGTTTCCCTTGGGGGGGGTTGGTATACCCTCCCGGAAGTCCTGGGTTGCCAGGCACAGGTCCAGCCTAAGGGTTCAGACCCTGGGTTGGAGGGCCAGGTTCAGGGTGTCCCCCTGACCTGGAGGAAGGGGCAGCTGCTAACAGTGCCCCTACCAGTTTGTCTTCTGGGGGCACCACTCCAGGTGGGAGGGTGCAGGGCCCCACTGAGGGAGGCAGGGAGAGGACAGCCTCACCCCTGACCTCTGCCCAGTCTAAGGGTACAGACCCTAAGCTGGGTTCCCAGTTGCAGGATAGAACCCCTGAACTGGTGGGCGGGTTGTGCAGGACCCCTACCACAGGTGCCCTGACAATTCTAGAAGGGGGTACCGCTCCAGGTGGGAGGGTACAGAGCCCCAAGGAGGAGGACCGGGTGTGGGAGAGCCCACCCCAGTCTCCCTGTCCAGCCGCCGGTTACAGGCCCGGGGCTGGTGGGTCAGTGTCAGGATGTCATACCTGACCTGACGGTTGGGAGAGTGGACAAAGGGTGCCAGGCACCTGGGGCTACTGCCCCCGCTCTCTGACACCACAGAGGTTGGAGAGCCATGAAAGGCCTGGGGCCTGGCTCTCATCACTGACGGCTGTCAGTGGCCACTGTGGCTTGCTGTCCTGGTGGACAGAGTTGCCCCTGGGAGGGGACAGAAGTCACACCCCGGGGTGGACTAGGCCACACCTCTGTGTTGGCCATGTGGGTACTGTCTGTCTGTTGGGACACACCTGTGAGCAAGCTAAGGTTAGGTGCTGCACAGGTGGTGTCCACAGTTGAGGAGAAGGGTTCCCCATGGGTTAGCTTGGTGGGCCCTGAGAGTATGGACAGAGTGATTCCAATAGGTTCAGATTGGCGTAGAACTGGAATATGCCCCTGCTGTTGTGGGCCAGGGTCCAGGTTCTATCGCCCAAAGCAGGGAAGCCCATCAGGGTAGTGATTGGTCTCCCTGCGTTTTTGGCTGGAAGGGGGTTGTGTTGGACTTGGCCCTTTTTTTGCAGGGTCATCCCTAAACTTTTTGCCTTCCTCCTATATTTTTTCTGACCTGTTGTTGGCTGTTTTATGACTCTGGGCACTTTACCACTGCTGATCAGTGCTAAAGTGCATATGCTCTCCCTATTGTAAATTGTGTTATGGATTAGTGACTCTATGATTGGATGATTGGTTTACTTGTCAGTCCCTAGTACAGTGCACTGAGTGTGCCCAGGGCTTGTAAATCCAATGCCGCTGGTGGGCTTGCAGCACTGGTTGTGCCACCCACAGAAGCGGCTTGTAAAATGTGTCTCAGGCCTGCCATCTCAGAGCCTGTGTGCAGCCTAGGGCTGCCATGTCGACTTGGTGAGTACACCCACTTACCAGTCCCTAAACCTTCCCTTTACTGCATGTTGGTCACCCCTAAAGTAGGCCCTAGGGCAGGGTGCATTGTAAGTACAAGGTAGGACATGCCCTGGTGTGTGTGGCATGTCCTAATAGTGAATTACAGCCATTTTCGTTTTTCACTATTGCAAGGCTACCTGCTCCCCATAGGCCAGAATGGGCAGACTGACTATTACACCTTATAGTCAGAACTGACCCAGGGAACATGGTAGAAAAACGAATTTAGTATGCCTGAACTCAGGATGATAAAATACATCTTTTAGTGAAGTTGGTTTTAACATTCTGTGTTTGAAAATACCACTTTTAGAAAGTGGGTATTTTCTTGCCTAAACTTCCAAGCCTGCCTCTGCTAGGTTGTGTATTCCTTGTCTGGAGATTGAGTGACAGGGGCTGGGGGTGGCTACAGGAGACAGGGTGAGTCAGCACAGGGCTGAATAGAAAGATCTGCATCCAGAGTGGAGGGAGGAGTTGCACCTGGGTCTGAATAGGGCTGTGCCTGCCTTCCACAATGCTGGCTCCACCTCCTGCCGGGCGGCTGAGCACCCTGCCCCACATTCTGAAAGGAAAGAAGGCGTCAGAAAAACAAAGTGCTCCAGGACTGACCAGAACTGGTTTTGACTAGGCAGAGGCCTCTCTGCCTTCAGAGAACAAAGGAAAACTGTGTATAAAAGGGGACCCAGACCCCTAGGAAATTAGATCACTTTGGGAAACAAGAAGAAACCTTTGCTGAGGAGCGGAACCAAGAAGGAACTGAGGAGAAGACTATCCCTAAGCTAGAGGGATCTGCCTGCAGTGGTTGCCTGACTGCCAAAGGAAGGAGAAAGGACTTTGTGTGCACTTTTATTCAACTTGTAAAGTATCTCCAAGGGCTTGAGAAAAGAGCTTGCCTCCTGCTGAAGTCTCAGGGACAACAGACTTCAACCACCAGCTCCCCAAGAATCCTTTGGAAGTGCCTGCTGCTGTTTTGGGCCTTCTGAAGGGACTGCGTGTCGCAAGGAGCTGGAAGCGCGACTCAAGAGGAAGAAGCGTGTCGCCGTCGCTGCCGTCGCAACTCCGAAGGAGGGTGTCGCCGCTGTAGCGGTCGTATTGCACCGCATCGAGAGAAGCGTCCCGCAACGAAGAGGAAGCGTGTCGCCATCGCAGCCGCTGCCGTCGCAACTCCGAATGAGGGTGTCGCCGCTGTAGCTGTCGCATTGCACCGCATCAAGAGAAGCGCCTCGCATCCACGGAGAAGCGTGCCGCCGTCGGAGCTGCTGCCGTCGCATCACGAAACAAGGGTGTCGCCGCTGCAGTTGTCGCATCGAGCGGAAGCGTCTCGCAACGTTGGAGAAGAGTGTCGCAGCCGAAGCTGTTGCCGTCGCATCGCTGAACAAGGGTGTCGCCGCTGCAGTTGACGCATCGAATCGAGACTTCTCGCAACATCGGAGAAGCGTGCCGCATCAGGAAGAACTTGACGTCTTTATTTCTTTGCACCAGAACTTTGTCGCATTTCCATCGCTGCAACATTGCTTGTTGTGGAAGCGTCCCGCATCGTAAGGTACATTGACTTAAAGTGTCGCATCTTAAGAACTGAACTGAACTAAGCTAAAACTACCATTTTAAGTACAGTATTGTGGATTTTTGTCGTTTATGGTCTTGTGTTAAAACTATATAAAGAATACTTATTTTGGATATAAACCTTGTGTGGTGTCCATCTGTAGTGTGTCACTAGATTACTGTATGTGTTCACAAATGCTTTACACACTGCCTCTGAGATAAGCCTGTCTGCACGTGCCAAGCTACCAAGGGGGTGAGCAGGGGTTATTTTAGGAGTGTACCCCTTTACCCTGACTAGAGGCGAGGGTCCCTATTTGTCACAAGTACCTACCTGTGCCAACTAGAGACCCCCAATTCTAACATACGTCAAGCTCTGTTTGATCTGGCAAGGCCTACGACAAGAAGAAACTTTGGGGGAATCACTTTTTTTACTAGACCCGACTTTGCACATGCCACAGTCGAACGAAGATGGAGATTCAGACAGCTCTTTGCTCCCTTTCAAGAACTCGGAGCAGATGTGTATCTGCAGAACCCGGCCAGACTAAAAATTGTGCATAAAGGGACCACACGTAGTTTCAACTCAGAGATTCAAGCAAAAGCATATTTAGAGGAACTCACAGCGAAACGGGGAGCCGGGAGTAGGGAACAGGGACTGGAAAGGGTATAGTCTATGACTTCGATTGCAACTTAGTAAATATTATTTAAACTTCACTAAAGTAGTAAGGAGGGCTTAACCTTTATCCTTGGCAATGTTGCATTAATTTTGTTCACATGAAAGGGGGTGGGCGGCGGGGATGCGGGGCTCTGATCCCTCAGATGTCATCTCCTGGCTTTGGCAAAGCCAGGTAACCTCAGGTGTAGGTGGTGGGTGGGGGTGGGTAAGGGTGGGGGTTGAGGGTGGGGGAGGGTAAGGGGGAGGTTGGTCACAGACATGGGGAAGAATAGATGCAGCACGATTCCAGTTAAAGCATAGAATTTCCGCTATATACAATGAGTGAATTACGTATTGCCTCGGTAAATATTTGTGGCCTTAATGACCCTAAAAGAGAAGGAACACCGCAATTGGATTACGACTACTAAAAGCAGATGTAATATGTTTACAAGAGACACATATTGAAAACACACAGAGACATTTATTGGGAACACTTGGATATGTGCTGGTGGGGGCTACAAAACAGAATTCCCGCACGCGTGGAGTAGCAATACTGACCTCCAACCACTCTTTACAATTTAATCGGGTGTCGGCAGATCAGCAGGGGAGGTGGGTAATTACTGAATGTAGCTGGAATAATGGAAACCCAATGACTATTTGCTCCATATATGGGAGCAATGTAGATGACCCAACGGTAATCTATCAAGTTAGTAACGAATTAGCTACCTGGCCATTGCCACTCATACTTTGTGGAGATTTTAATATAAACTTGCCAGCAGATAAAAATTTTAAACAAGATACAGGCTGGGTATATAAGGGACGCAAGCCAAAGGTATTTAGTGCTCTGAAGGCACTATGCCAAGAACACGCACTTACAGATCTTTGGAACTGGCAGGATCCCACCAAATCTGGCTTTACCTATTATTCTTACCCGCATAATAAACATGTCAGAATAGATTATATACTAGCATCACACTCACTTTTACACAATTGTAAAATGGAAAAAAATCCTCGGATTTTAGCAGATCATAACCCATTAATAGTGGAAGTCAAGTGGGGTGGACACCGGGAGAGGACGATTCCTATCTGGACTTTTGAAAGGGCATTATTGTTTGATGAAGAATATTGTGCTTACATGCGAGGGTGGATACCTCAGTTTGTTAGAGAAAATGTAGGAAGTGCAGGAATTGAGGTTGTGTGGGACACGCTTAAAGCAGGTGTGAGGGGGGAAACACTTAGGTACTCAATACAGCGGAATAAAAAGAGACAAAAAATATTGAATGACCAACTAGTGAGATTAGCCACTGCAGAAGAAGAACTGATCACAATAGTGCAAAATAGGGGGAATCATGAGGAAGCACAGGCAAAGGTTGCGGTAGCAAAATCAGCTGCAATGGAAATTATAGCAAAAAAAGCCGCCGATAAATTAACAGTATGGCGAGAGGAAGCCTATGAGTGCAGTGAACAAGTGGGCCACCATCTCGCAATAAGAGCCAGACAAAGGGCAACCCGGAATTTTATTACAGAAATCAGGGATCCTGAGCAAGGGTTAATCTCAGAGTCTGTAGGCATCCGTAAAACATTTTTTTCCTATTATCAAAAACTATATAACGAGGACGCAACACAAAATATGGCGGACATCGCTACATATCTCAATCAGATTCCCACAGAGCAACTCCCAGAGGAGGAACAGCAACAATTAGAAGAACCACCTCAATGGCTAGAGATGCTGTTATGCATTAATAGTCTTCCAAGTGGTAAGGCCACTGGCATGGATGGTATCCCTCTTGAATTTTATCAAAAATTCTCGGAACAATTGAAAGAATGTATGGAGTTGTTGGTTACGCATGTCTTTACAGGGGCACACCCCCAGATTCATGGTCGCAGGCGAAAATTATAATTTTTCTTAAAAAAATAAAAATCCGACAGACCCTGGCTCATATCGCCCCATTACCTTAATTAATGCCGATAGTAAGATCTATTCAAAAATCCTCGCAACAAGAATTGCCTCAGTAATCCATATGGTCATCTCTAACCAACAACATGGGTTTATACCTGGTCGAGGGACGACGGATCATATAAGACGGGTCATTACACTCCTTGATATAAAAAATATCTCAAAGGAGCCAATAGCGTTAATACTGTTGGACGCAGAGAAAGCCTTTGACAGGGTTTCCTGGACTTTTTATGGGAGACCCTGTCAAGGGTAGGAATCGGCAGCAGATTACTTAAAGCTCTTAAAATGCTTTATTATAAACCCACTGCAAGGGTTTTAGTCAATAGCGAGCTTACAGATTCCTTTCAGGTAACGAGAGGGACAAGGCAGGGATGCCCAAGCTCGCCGCTATTGTTTGCAATATATATCGATCCTTTTTGCGCCAACTGGAAAGAAATAATATTATCAGACCCATTATAACTCATGGATGGGAAACTAAAGTTTTGGCGTATGCAGATGACATTGCCTTAGTGACTCCCTGTCTTGAAATGGCCCTACGGGAAATTGAGGTAGAAGCAGCAAAGTTTGGCAAAATCTCTGGGTATTCACTTAATCGCAGCAAAACCCAAATTATCTGTAATGAAAATTTAACCTATATAGATGAGCGGATAGTACAGAAAGCTACATATTTGGGCATAGACATTACTGCAAATATAGACTACATTGTTAAGGAAAATATCGAACCATTAGTGTTAAAAATCAAGCCCGAACTAACCAGATTACATAACCTACACTTATCCATTATTGGTAGATGCAACATTATCAAAATGCTGTTTTTTCCTAAATTTTTGTATCTTCTGCGCGCAATCCCCTTAGAATTTAACAATGAGTACTTAAAAAAGATTGACGACTTGTTTTCAAGGTTTATCTGGGGGTACGCGAAGCCTAGAAGAGCATTTAAATTTCTTACATTACCTAAGGAGAGGGGCGGACTTGCCTTGCCAAATATTAGGCTATATTATTGGACCACCACAATATTGTATAACCTAGCCCTTATTCAGGATAAACCAAATGAAGAAAAGGCGAGAGAGACACCGACACCACTTGAACTAGCTATGGGGGCAGAAGTTTGGGGATGGGCTTGGCGACATCTGAACGATAATCATTACAAGAAAGTTCGGTTCAAGACATTGCAAGTGGGATATAGGGTTATCAAGGCTGTACAGAAGCTTATTGGTTGGGGACGCTTGAATTTTTATACACCATTATATAATAATCCAATTCTTCCGACAATTTTTAAAGGTTCTATTATAAAAAGATGGAGGGAAGCCGGCCTGACTAAATTAGGTGACCTTTACTTTATATCAGGGATAGCTTCATTTGAGAATCTTAGAGAAAGGTATGGGTTAGATAGAAGAGACTTCTATAAATTTTTACAGGTACGGGATTTTCTGATCAAAAAGGGGTGGCCCGATAGGGTTTACTAATAGCGAGATCATAGATAAGCTTATAGGGAATAGAGATTTGACAATAGGGATGGTCTATAATCTTTTTAACACAGCAATGCAAGACGACATGGCAACCCATGCTATAAAATGGAATGTGGAAGCTGGCACCTCTGAAAATATGTTCTTTCATTCTTTAAAGCTAGCGCAGAATGTTTTAATACCAGCACGATTACAGGCGCAATACTATAAATCTTGCTTCTCGCTATATTACACCCCAAAGAAAATCTCTAAATGGGCAGTGGGGAAAGGGACCTGTTGTCCACGATGTGCTTTACACCAAGCTGACCTTAGCCATCTCTTTGCAACCTGTGGCGTGTTGGACAGCCTAAAACGAGATATCACTAGCTTCTTTATTGAAGCCTTAGGGATACCCTGCTCTCTCACCCCGACGTTAATTGGATTGGGGGTAGATCAGGGGCTACAGGGAAAACCTGGTGAAAAATTACTTTTTATAGGCATGGCTATCCTGCGTCTATGTTTAGCATCAGCCTGGCTGGACCCAAACCCGCCAGGGTTTCAGCAATGGCTTGCACGATTTCTAGCAAATTATAATCTGGAAAAGGCTGTTTATGCAAAAGGGAATACGTTCACACTCCAAAGGCCAAGAAATCTGGGCCCCAGTGACTAGCTGGTTGAGCAGGAACGAATAGATGAATATGTAATTTGTATATAAACTACATTAACTGGTAAAATATTAGTTGATGACCAAACCCCAAGTGGGAGTGGGGGTGGTGGATGGGAGTTTAGGGGAAGGGAAAGGGGGGGAAAAAAAAAAAAGTGTATATACATATACATTAATGTACTCTATTGTCTGCATGTTTTGATGGCACTTATGATATCCAATAAGTATCAGGCATAATGTATGCATGACATAAACTAAAATGTATTGGATTTTGTTTTTGTGGTGCACTAACAATAATAAAAAATATTTAAAAAAAAAAAAAAAAAATGACTTACTACCACTTGGGCCTAAAATTCCAGAAATCTAAAAGAACATTTTTTTCCCCTACAATCTAGGCATGAAAACCTTAAATTTGATAGACCATATCCCCACCATTTGCAGACACTCCACGAGCCGGGGCAGGAGACTACAGCCCCAAGGCTCCTCCCGCTTCATTGTTGGCGCCAGGAAGCACATAAAATCACCCGCGAGGCCCGCTGCGTGGGACCCATCACTACACAAGCCGGGGCAGGAGACTTAAGCCCCCAGGTTCCACCGCTTTATTGTTGGCGCCAGGAGGCGTATAAAAGCACCCGCGAGGCCCCGCTGCGCTGGACCCATAACTCCACGAGCCGGGGCAGGAGACTACAGCCCCCAGGCTCCACCGCTTCATTGTTGGTGCCAGGAGGCGCATAAAAGCACCCGTGAGGCCCCGCTGCGCGGGATGCGCCTGGGCCAAGGGCGGACCCGTCCTTGCCCGACAATGCTAGGAAGAGGCAGGGCAGGGCCACCCCCTTTGTGCTTCATTCTTCGGAGGACCCCGGGACTCAGCTGCCATCCCACGAGGTTCTGCAACTTTATTTTGTTGGTTTGCTTGGGCCTAGGTCTACAGCCCCCACAGACTAATTATACCGTAGCGATTCCACATGTCGCCTTTTTGCAACTCGCCACTCCGGCGCAAGGACTGTTGGACATTTCTTCGGTGTCTTGGTATTGTTTTTATTCTTCTTCCTGTTTCTGATTATTCTTATTATTTGTAGACAGTGAAAGTCAGCAGGTCTAGAATTCTGGGGGTGTCTTGCAGTGTGGTCTATTGTTTGTGCTTAACGAAGTGCAATGCAATAGGTCTCCCATTTGCGAGAGTTTAAGCTATTAGTATTGTAATTGACAATGCCTTTTATTTATGTTTTAAAACCCAAAACATAAATAAAAGGCATTGTCATTTACAATGCTAATAGCTTAAACTTGCACGAATGCCAGACCTATTGCATTGCAAATGCTTGTTATATAGTGTGAAGGAAGGTATCAAAGCAGTTTACATGAGCACTAGTTCCTTTACAGAAATTTGCCCAGAATCATATGATGTAGAGCCCCCGCCGAGACTCGAACCTGGACCCTCAGCTTTAAAGTCCGGGCACAAGCCCTTACTCAGCATTCGCGCTGTTGTCTTTTGCATATGCCATTCTGTCGGTCACTGTTTTTTGCTGGCAACTCTGAGAGACATGAACAGAGGATTCAGGGCCTATACCTTCGCTCGCGCCTTATAAAAATGCAAAAAAAGAAGGAATGATCTGGTGAACGTACATCGTGCTGCCGACGGTATTAACGCCTAAAAGCTGCCATCTGGGCACCTTGTACACCCCAGACGGTCACAAAATAGGGACATGTATCACAGAATCTGCATCAGAACCCCTCCCCCCAGAGAAGATATCAGTCACACATTTAAACACTCATGCAGGCTTCAGGAAGGCGACAAGGGTTGCAGAAAAAATGTAACTGGGATCATTGGGATTACACGACGAATCACATTAAGTGTTGGGAGAAATATATATTTTTTAATATTGCGATTTTTGTTTATAAATTGTAAACTATACTCATCTCTAACTTCTCTGACTGCTGTACCAATTTGCTCTGTGTAATGAACTGTATTTTTATGTGTATCTTGTATTGCTTGGATTTTGCTTGTATCACATGTATTTCTGAATTTTTGCTCCTTTTTCATTTTTAACTAATAAAAATACTTGAACTAAAGATTTTTTTTAAAACAATTGTAGACTATAAAAGATCTTTGATTTGATAGGCAAAGCTGTTGATCAAAGATTGTATTAATGGAGGCAAACAATGGAATACCAATTGATTAAATGAAAAGCCAATGAGAGGGAAAGCTGTGATAGTGAATCTCACTCTAGGGGTACCTTTCTGGTACCTACATTAGGGGACACCAGTTCCACCATGCTGCACAGACATAATGGAACTGTTGTCACAAAGCTTTTCACCCAAGCAAGCTCACAGCCGGTCGTTGAAGGAGCCACAGGGGAAGCAGCAGGGACTTCCCTTTTGAGAAACTTTAAATGTGGCGAACCCTCCCCCACACTTATGACTAAGGGGTGTCTTCCACCACACCATCAGCTGGAGAAGGTCCAACTGCCAGCTCTTGCTCTAAGTGCTGCAACTTTAAGTAAAATGACAACGATTTTCTTTTAACTTGAGTGTATTTCATTTAAACCACTTGTACAGTAATAATGCTTACACCTGCTTGTATGCTCCATGCAACACTTATTATGAGCACGCTGTCACTCGGTCTCTTATGTCGGTGCAAGCCTTCCTATAGCAGGCTCAGGACCATTAAAACAAGTGGGTTTTCAAAGCCTTCTTGGAGGCGGTCAATATTGTGACTGGGCTCAGAGGGGCAGGTATGATGAGAGTTATCTCTAACATGTGGTGTCCTGGTAGGACAAAGCCTTTCTTCCTTTGGAGACAAGTTTACATTCCAGTATCCATTCCAAGTGCCAACGAGCACTTCTCAGTTTTTTAGTCAGCACATGAATGATTGTGCTATGACACACAGAGTGGGGCTAGGCCTTGGAGGCACTTAAAAAGCAGGAAGCATATCTTAAAACAGATCTTATCTTTCACCAATTAAGGGCTTTTCCTGCAATAGTATTGGCTTTCTTCTTCAGCCCTAGAACATGATATGCCACTGTATTCTGTGTCATACAAAAGGGATGTATCTGACCCGTGGGAGACCTGGATATAACGTATTACAAAATGTAGCCTTGCATTAATAAAGGCTCCCAGTACTAAGCTCTATTTAAGATTGAAAATAAAGAAATGACATGCTGAACTTTGCTAAGATTGTAGAAACAATTGCTAATAAAAGTGCTGATGTGGCTGTTTGTGGACACATCTTTTCAAGAATCACTCCCAAACTTTTTACCTTCTCTGATGTTGGGTTTCGATGGCCAAGCAGCTACATGGGAGGTTACATTCTCAAGGCAGCTCTATTTTGTGCCTCAATATAGTAGTTTCATTTCTAGAGCTATTTAATAGTCATGATCTGTAAACACACTTACCCCCTCACGCTGGTCTTGCTCTGGTTTCAGAGGGAAGTGTGAGACTCTGAACTGCTAACTGTGTGCATCCTCAGAAAAAGGATAGGCTGGTCATCTTTCCAGTGGGCCTGGAAAGATGCTTCTCATCTCCAATGGGTGCACCACGTGACATTCATATGTGAACTATATATATCATGAAAACACAGGACTCTCAGGACTTGGAAAGGATTGCAACCATCGTAAACTCTTAGAGTATAAGTTCTGCATGGTCAACAGCATCCTTGCTAGGCCACCGAGATACATAAATGCTGCAGCCAGGATCTTGTTGTGAGAGTTTTGAAAGTTTGCATCTTTCGAAGTACAGGAAAGACTGAACTGTATACAAAGAAGTATTCTAGGGCAATAGTTGTGTTTCAGGATTTAGACTTTGTTATTAAACACTGTTTTTTCTGGAATCATCTATTGAGGATTATCAACAAGCATCCTCATCTTTATACAAACTTTGATGACCTTTCTTTTGAAAGGGAAAGTGACACTTGCTGGTAGGTGAACTCTGTAATATAATGCTCATCTATAATGTTGCGATTTATGAACCTGCCAGTCGTAGAATGTATTCATATACCAATGAAGGTCGTTTTTTACAGTGAGGAACGCATAATCGCTCAGAATATTCATGGCATTTGTTACATACATTAAAATTGTGTTTCAACTTTAGGAAGACAATAGAGAGTTAGAAATACAAAGATTTTTAAACAGTAAATCACATACAACATTAGGAGTTAGGTCTGAAGTCAGAAATGCAAAATCACTAAAACCTTCCTTTAGATATCAACATTGCTTCAGAGCAGGGGCTAACACAGGCCCTCGCAGCCCCCGTGGTGCGGGGGGGGGAGGGGCAAGCTCCAGGGGGCCCCTTCAGCACAGCACTCTGGCTGCAGAGCTCCTGATGGGCCCGGAGGGGGCCCCTCCACTTGCCTTGCAGGGAGGCCCCCTCGAGTTTCGTTACGCCAGTGCTTCAGAGCAGACAATGTCCAGCTGTGTTGCCAGGAAGAACGATGATATCCATGTCCCAGTTTCATTCTCTGATACAATTTCTGTTTTTTCAGGTCTGCTTCTAAACCACATATTGTCAGTGTATGGTTAGCAGTGGGAATGGAGAAGTGTAGAAGAACATGTCGCTCCTGCTGGATCCGGATTGCAAGGTTAGTGCAGTCTGGCATCTGAGCCATCCAAATTATTACCTTCCCTAGAGTTCACTGTAAGGCCATTATAGATCTGTTATTATCAGCGAACCTTATATCTGTGTATCATCAGCATGCTATTTTTCATTGACCACTTCATCCTGGAAGAAGTTAGAAAGGGGGATAGATAAATGTTTCAGAGCATAGGAGAAAGAGAAGAGCCCTCCGAGTGGCACCAGTAAGTGAAGCTAGCAAGATTAAATCTTTGTCATGCTGTTGGCTACTACACATGTGGCCATTCTATTGGGGAGGATGGAATGATCAACAGTGTCAAAGGCTGCAGAGAGACCCAGCATGACCAATAACCACCCCTTCATCGGCCTTCCACATAGGATTGTACCATAAACTCTAGAGAGCAGATCAGTCCTGTGTATTGATCGACAACTTGACTGAATGGCTGAAAACCGTTGGTGGGTCCCTAAATATTTCACTTCTCCAAATGTAGTTGCATGCTGGGGGGCTAGAAATGGTCCAGAAATTGGTCAAAATGGGGAGGGTCAAAGTTTGGCTTTCTCAAGAGTTGAAAAACTGTAACGCTGTTGATGGCGACAGGCATGACATTTTCGGCTTACTATTCATCTGTTGAATGCCCTGAAAATGAAAAGGTTTCAGATCCATGCTGTTTAGCAAAGAGTGGAAGAGGAAAATTAAGATGAATTAGTAAACCAAGATAAAAGGAGAAACGAATATATCACTCGTGGTATTGATTTAAACTTGAAAGCATTAAAAACGGGAACTACGGCATCTGCAGCATTTCATTTCCTCTTTCTGAAAAACAGTTAGGGAAATGCAGCCAAGAGAGGCCAGCTGATTTTTCCAGCGTTCAGATGTCTCAATGAAATCTCCAAACCTCTTTGGCCATTTGGCATTAGGTAGCATTTCTGTTCACTTTATTTTTGCACGTTTCATTTCGTTTGTTTTCTGACATTGCAGAGTGTTTCAAACACAGTTCCATGCTTAGTGGTGAATTAGTATAGTGGACATATGAAAGTAATTTGAGTGATGGATATGTTAGTCAGTTATTTTGATTGAGAAGGATAGTGGAGGGATAGAGAAGGGAAAAAAGGTTTGCATTTATATAGCTCGTGCTACCCCTGATGGGGTGTTGAAGTGCTTTGTCTGGCAGCACATTAGCATTGATTGTGATTCACAGAAACAAACTCCAACTTGTAACCTTGTGTCTGGGAAGAACAAGCATTTACAATGCAATAGGTCTCGCAATGACATTGTTTTGAGCTATTGGCATTGAAAATGTTATTGGGTTTTTTTTTCCCTTCGTGAGGCATTAATCAAGTAATGGCGTTGTACATGACAATGTCTTTTACCCTCTGTTGACCCCCGCATACAGACATACATAGAAACCGCACTACAAACGGGCACACATGCATGCACACGCTGAAAAACACACGCACCCCGTGAGACAGACACACTAATACATAGAGGCACACGGGTGCACCAAAGCACCTCCGTAGCTTCTCTAACCGTTTGCAACAGAAAACTGGTATATTCGTTCATTAATACGGCCTTGCGCGCGTGGCATGCACTGCACGATTTCAAGCAGAAAGCTCAAAGCCTAGGAGTTCTGAATACCATACTCTTTGTGCCCAATCCAGGGCTACTAGGATAACATGGACCTGGTCGGTCTTGATCCTCAATACTTAGGACAGGAGTGGTATCAGTGAGAAGGTGTGCAGGTGTCCCGACTTCCACTTGAGGCAGATTGTGTCTCTGATGGAGAGATGCCTTGGAAACTCAAACGAGCAGAAGTCCTGACAATGTGGTCTAAGCGGTGGCAAACTGATCAAGCCATGGTTCTCCTCATTCACGGAAGGGACCCTTCACCACTTCCGAGTGTAGCTTCCATTCGTGATTTGCTAGGCGGGGATGGCTGAGCTCATACGCCTTGGCATTCTAAGATATTGCCAGGTGGTTCACCACGAGGAAAATTCCTTGGAAGTCCAAAAACTTTCAGTGGCGCAAGGCCTCCTGGCACAGGGTTCGTGACCCCACCCTGTCCTGTCAGTTGGAGTACCACACAGCGGTGGTATTGTCTGTGAGCTTCTGCACCAGCCTCGCTTAGATGGACGGAGGCTTTGAATGCCAAGCGGGTGGCCCCCAGCTCCAGAAGGGACATGTGGAGCCAGGACTCCACTGGAGACCAGAGGCCTCTGATCTCCACGACTCCCAGGTGGCCACCCCAACCCAGAAGTGATGCATTGGTCACCACTGTCAGCTCTGGATAAATAAAAAAATATTAATTATAATAAAGAAAAAAAGCAACACAAAACCTCTGGTGTCTAATGAACCACCAGAGATGCCTATCACGAGATAGACAAAAACTCTATTTCCTTTAGGGAGGAGGTACCTTATATACATGAGATGTGTCACATCTTTTGGAGATCTACAAAGATAAACAGGACTGCAGATTGACTCTGAGGAGACAGACCCTGCACAAAGACTAAGTAATGATTGGACCAAGGAAGTGGATAAGAAGGTAAAGGCTGTTTCTTGTGACTTAGATACCACTTTTCCTAACATTTAACGTGCAAAATGCTGACATAATTACTACGAAAGAAGGGTGCAGGTGACAGGAAGGCTGCTGCTGGATAGAGGGATACCATGTATAGGGCTTCAGACTGGGGTGCTAGGCCTTTAGACAGTGTAACCTGAACTCGGGAATACACGACTACATGTTGCTTCAGTAGCCGGGCATTGCCCTTTGCTGAAGTGGGCGAAGGGGAGGGGTGAATTCATGAGCTGGCTTTGTACCAGACTGGAGGTTGTGCCACAGCTTCAAAGGGTCGGGTCTTCTTGGCTGGGGAAGGGGAGAAGGGGGAGCACCGCTTCCTGAACCAGGCTTTGTCCATGACCGGGAAGGGGTAGGGGATCTAGCTTCTTGAGCCAGACCTTGTCCTGGAGAGAGATCGGGCTTCCCCCTGATTGGGGAGGGGTACAGAGTGTGCATGAGAGAAAATGATGCTCACACGGCAATACAAAGCACAAAGTGTAGCAGAAAGTGGCCTAAAACATACCCCCTTAAGTATTTTGAGAAAGTTGTTACCGTATTTTTTTCTGCTGCAACAATGCCGGAGATCAACAAGCTCCACTGGCTTATTGGCTAATAGCAAAAAATCCGGAGTGTTTTTTGCAGTTTTTTTATACAGCGTGAACTCGACCCAAAGGTATTGAAACGCTTTACATGAGCACCGGTTACATTACACAAGGACAAGTTCAATTTTGTTTTTTAGGCTCAGGAAGATTAGGTTAGTTGCCGAGAATAACAGGATGTCGAGCCTTCGCCGAGACTCGAACCTGGCTCCCCGGTTCCAAAGTCGGCAGCTTTGGTTGTAACGCCACACTCTCCACGTGCACACATCCCTGGCATGATAGAATGTTAACAACGGACGCCTTCCCCTTTCGAATGTGTTAGAACTGGGGGTCTCTAGTTGGCAGAGGTAGGTACCTTTGTCCAAATAGGGACCCTTGCTTCTAGTCAGGGTAAGGGGGTACACTCCTGAAATAACCCCTGCTCACCCCCTTGGTAGCTTGGCACGAGCAGACAGGCTTAGTTCAGAGGCAGTGTGTAAAGCATTTGTGAACACATACAGTAATCCAGTGACAACACTACAAATGGACACCACACAGGTTGTATTATAAAAATAAGTATCTTTTATATATATTTACCACAAGACCATAAACGACAAAAATAATCCACAATACTGTACTTTTAAAGATGGTAGAATTAGCTTGAGTCTCTTAAAATGGAAATGCGACACTTTGAGTTCAATGTACCTTAAGATGCGTAACGCAGGGCAACGAAAGTGTTGCAGGGAAGGTGATGTGGTAGTCCCTTACACGCAAGGACGGCGATACGTTGAAGTTCTGGTGCAAAGGAACAAAGTGGCGTCTTCTTGAGGTTGCGATAACGAAGGGGTGATGCGTTCACGCCCGACGGCCGTGCGGCGATTTCGATGAATCTTTGGAGCCGCGACAGGCCCTGCGACACGCTTCCCTGGCGATGCGACAGCGTCTGATGCGAGGTCGACGATCTTCTCCTGGGATGCGGGGCGCCTTGTGTTGCGATGCGTCGGCGTCTGATGCGAGGTCGATGCTCTGCCCCGGGGATGCGATGGCGTCTGATGCGACGGCGACACTTTTCTCCGGTGCTGCGAGGCGCTTCGAAGGATGCGAGGGTGTCAGCGGCGCGCTTCTTCGGGGATGCGCCGGCGTCTGCTGCGACGTCGACACTCTTCTCTGGCAATGCGAGAAGCAGCGGCTGCGGTGACACAAGGCTTCGTCTTGAGTCGCGCTTCCAGCTCCCAGCGACACGCAAATGTGTCAGAAGGTCCAAATTCCCAGCAAGGGAATACAGGGGAGCTGGTGGGTGAAGTCTGTTGTCCCTGAGACTTCAGCAGGAGGCAAGCTCTGAAATCAAGCGCTTGGAGATCCTTCACAAGTTGATGAAAGTACACACACAGTTCCCTTCTCCTTTCTTTGGCAGTCAGGCAACCACTGCAGGCAGATCCCTCTAGCTTAGGGATAGTCTTCTCCTATGTTTCTTCTTGGTTCCGCTCCTCAGCAAAGGTTTCTTCTTGTGTCCCAAAAGTGATCTAATTTCCTAGGGGGCTGGGTCCCCTTTTTATACACCTTTTCTCTTTGTTCTCTGAAGGCAGAGAGGCCTTTGCCTAGTCCAAAACCAGTTCTGGTCAGTCCTGGAGCACTTTGTTTACCGGACTCCTTCTTTCCTTTCAGAATGTGGGGCATGGTGCTCAGCCGCCCAGAAGGAGGTGGAGCCAGCATTGTGGAAGGCAGGCACAGCCCTATTCAGACCCAGGTGCAACTCCTCCCTCCACTCTGGATGCAGATCTCTCTATTCAGCCCTGTGCTGACTCACCCTGTCTCCTGGAGCCACCCCCAGCCCCTGTCACTCAAACTCCAGACAAGGAATACACAACCTAGCAGAGGCAGGCTTGGAAGGTTAGGCAAGAAAATACCTACTTTCTAAAAGTGGTATTTTCAAACACAGAATGTTAAAATCAACTTCACTAAAAGATGTATTTTATCATTCTGAGTTCAGGCATACTAAATTCGTTTCTCTACCATGTTCCCTGGGTCAGTTAGGATTATAAGGTGTAATAATCAAACTGCCCATTCTGGCCTATGGGGAAAAGGTAGCCTTGAAATAGTGAAAAACGAAAATGGTTGTAATTCACTATTAGGACATGCCACACACACCAGGGCATGTCCTACCTTATACTTACAATGCACCCTGCCCTAGGGCCTACTTTAGGGGTGACCAACATGCAGTAAAGGGAAGGTTTAGGGCCTGGTAAGTGGGGGCACCCACCAAGTCGACATGGCAGCCCTAGGCTGCACACAGGCTCTGCAATGGCAGGCCTGAGACACACTTTACAAGCTGCTTCTGTGGGTGGAACAACCAGTGCTGCAAGCCCACCAGCAGCATTGGATTTACCAGCCCTGGGCACACTCAGTGCACTGTACTAGGGACTGACAAGTAAACCAATCATCCAATCATGGAGTCACTAATGCATACATCAATTTACAATAGGGAGAGCATATGCACTTTAGCACTGATCAGCAGTGGTGAAGTGCCCAGAGTCATAAAACAGCCAACAACAGGTCAGAAAAAATATAGGAGGAAGGCAAAAAGTTTAGGGATGACCCTGCAAAAAGGGCCAAGTCCAACAGAATGCATTGAACAGAACTGTTTCAATAAGTGAAAAAAACACATAATTATAGTTCCAATCGGAAGTAAGCATTGGCCATTGTAAGCAGTATACGGGACGTGTGTAGCTGCATCATATTGAGAAGAACAAGAGAACCACACAAATGCTGTAGATGAGAACATGGATTCTCTTTAAACTGAATACTTCTGCTGACATTAGGACAGTATTGAATAAATCACTATTAGACAAAGCTGCTGTATAACTCTGGGGCTATATCTTTGAGCGCAACAGGAAGAGAGAGTGACATTGGGAGTAATATTAAAGTGAAATCAGAACGACCATTTACATTTCAACTTTATCCCATAATTATTTATACGCTACAGGAGTCCCTATCCGGGGAATTTACCAAAGAATCAAGACCCAGGCTGGAGCCGTGGGGGTGGACATTTTGCGATACTGACTATGTTGCGATCCTGGGACGGTTTAAACAGCAGACATTATGCCCTACTGTATTCATGTTCAACCACTTACCGTGAAGCAAGCAGTTAATCTCACTGGGGGCCATGACTCTGGTATACACAGGCAAGCATCTGTAAATAATGGGGTAGCAATTAGAATACCTACTGCTACGGGCAGGCGTCTTCGAGGCACACTGAAGGTCTGTTACGATGTGCTACCGTAAACCGAATTTATTACAAGGTACGTTTTCTCACCGCTCGGATCAAGCACACGAAATGCAACTATTATATCCTAAACCTGCTGTAGATAAACTGCTTCCTCGCATGCTCTGTTACTAGTAGAGCGCCTTTGTGAATCGCGCATTCGTTGTATTTTGACCGTCTTTCTTCGACGGGCCGCTAAGGCCTGTCTTTTCTAGCCAGCACGGGAAGATTACAGAGTTAGAACATCAAGAACACAAATGTCAGCGGGGGCCACTATGAACTGGAACGGCGACGGCGTAAAGAAAACAGCATTACATTCACAGGGAACTGGAATCTGCATTAGTTTTCATATATTTGTAATAATGACCTGCCCCATTCTGTTCCACATAAATACCCAGTTGATTCTACCAACAGAACCGCGGTGTAATTTCTGTTACGCTTTATTGCATGCCCCTACGTAATTAAGGACAAAAGATTCACTACCATTTTATGATTTATGGTGTTCGCGCCTGTATGACAACCCTGCTCTAAAAAGATAAATAAATAAAAAAACAATTTCAGCGCTGGAAGGCTGAAAAAAGTTTAGGCGGTTGGAAAAAAAGAACACGACTCCACTAATTTAATATGACAAACCCGAGTGATGAATATACTTATGCAAATTCACGATGTCTTTTCTCTCGCCCTCTCTCTCTCCGCGAAATTTAACTGTAAGTTAATGTTCCTCGGCGAAAGTAGAAGCCCACACTGGTCCGGTTAATGGCTTAGGTATTAGCTGGCCCTAACGATGCATACAAACACACGCGTCTCTGTGGGCTGCGAGCAAGATTTATGGCGCAGGGGCCGGCTGGAGCTGTAAACAAGGAGAAAAGGCACAACTCGGCTGCTCTGCGCCACTTCCTACTTCAGGGGAGCTTTTAAAAACAAGCGTGGTCCGAAAGTGAAAGAGGACCGCGCTGCAGCCGGAGCATGGGGATCTCTTGTTTTTATGGGGCCATGTGTTTCTAATTAGAAACACATGGCCCCATAAAGATAAGAAAGTGCTTTGCGACAGCAGCAAAGCAGGCGACCCAGTCCGGCTCGGAGGCCAAAGGGCGTCAACCAAAAACCCTCATTTCCAATGGCAGGCCACCGTTTAGCATAAACGGTGATGCCAGCCAATGGAAATGAGGGGCGGGGCTTAAAGCCATTTTCTGAAACTCCTCAGTCACAATAAATCTCGCCAAGGCGAGCAGCGCTTGGCGCTGCAACGCCACGCGAGACCTAAAAAGAGCAAAGTCTCGCTTGCCTCATTTCCAGTGTGGCAGCAAGGGACATCTCCTGTAACATAGTGGTATCCCGGTTCATCACACTCCTACTTCCTCTCCCTCATTTAGGGTTTGTGAGGTAACTAGGTTTCTGAGGGTGGAGACACAGCTGGCTCCATGAGGACAAGCTTACTTAGAGGCTCATCTGCCAGGGCTGCTGTCTTCAGAATGTCAGAAGGCCTGCCCTACTTAGGGAAGACCTTTCAACACCGATTTTCCTGCCTGAATCTGCCATTTGAGGAACTGTGGTCCCTTGAAGAAACAAATAGTGTGCTGTACCAAGCTCTGTGGTCTTGGTGCAAATTACATCTTTTTAGTTTTGGTCATGAAAACTATACAAGGATCATTAGGTGAACGCTAGAATGGTAGAAATCTGCAGAAGAGTCTTTTGGCTTTCAGTGTCACCGGAAGAATGGTAGTTTTGAAGGGGAATTTATTTGTGGTTACATAATTAAAGCTCCAATTTCAATCTTGATGTGCATACGTCTTCTTTTAACATTATGCACTAGTCCACTAAACATTCACCAAGTCAACCTTACCATTACTTTCCTACAATGGATGGACACAGAATTCCATAAAATATACAGAATTATTGATGGAAAGATTTTAATAACTAGCTTGTTTCTCAACAAAGGGTTCCAAGTGACCTCAATTAGACGACAAGAGTGAAGTAGACCCTCATTGACCGTGGAACAGATGGTTGGCATTCATCCACCTCTGTCTGTAGACTGTCAACTGCCGTTCCACTGCCTCCCTTGGGACATTAACAACTTGGATGAGGAGGAGGTAGACAGAGGAAGCAAGCACTTTCCTTGGTAATGTGATAGCAGTGGAAATATAATTTTGGTTTTTGCACTGTTATTTCATTGTAGCACTGAATAACCAGTTTCAGAATCCAGTAATTACAAGACAAAAAACAATCTTGATCCAAACTCGCAATTAAATGGCCTTATCAATGGTTGTTCAAACCTTCTTTTGGTACCTTTGAGCTGGGGGATGCCGAGCAGCCTGCACTTTCAGCTGTTATGGCATGGTCCCATTTCTAAAAATGTAATGTATAATTCAATATTGTTTAACATCAAAAGTGCTTGAATTAGCTGAAAATATATTCTAAGTTGTTCCAAGCAGGAGCTCCAAAATATTTCTTGCCTGGGCCCCAAACAAATCCTTAGGATGGCACAGCGCTGCAAGAAACAGATTGATTAACTTGCCTAGTGACAAAGGTGAGAGGACTCTTCTTATTAGCTGACGGTGCTGAAATACTTTTGGGCATAGACTTAACTTGAGGCATGAAGGCAAGGTCATACTCAAACAGTAACCCAAACCATCACACTTTCCGAGTGGGTTTAGGCACGGAAGCCAATGAGTGGCTGCAAACTGAAAAGAAAAATGATGATATTGGCTAGGCCCTGAAGCAGGATCTTCCTCTTACAAGTCTTGATGCAAACTATTTTGCAGTGCATCCGTACTTGAATGTGAAACTAGCAAACTCAAGTAGCACTTGTGACCTTACTGTAGCTTCAGAGTAGATGAGATAGGCACTGTTGTAGCATTTAATGGATTTGGCCCTGGAGCCAAAAGATGAACCTCTGTGGTTTACACCGAAGGTTCTGTTAGATTTTTGGAAATAATTTTGCAGGGCATGGGACTTATTGTAATAGGGCTTTGTTTTGTGTCCTTGGGGACTGGCTACTATTTAGATTGGTGGTGGAACTATTGATGTGACTGGAACAGTGCATGTGGAGCTCTGAACTGCAGAGAACAACTAGGGCTGCATGTCCCTCATATGTGACATCGTGGTCTCTACTGGCAGTGATCTTGTTTGCTGCATGGGTGGCTCCAGAGTAAAGGCTGCAACTGAGGACAGCACAACATGGTCAGCTTATAAAGGCCAGCAAAAGTAGGTGGCGGACCTGGGATAGAGGGAGGGAGGGAAGCAAAAGGCAGGGCAGCACTCAAATTCGTACAGCCTGTAATCCGATTATTAATATTTTCCAGTAATTTAGATCTCTTGAAAAGATATACACACAATTGCACTGCTTTTTATCAAGGGGGCATTACACAAGTGTTACAGTGCAAACACCCATAGTTTTTGGTGCAAAGCGCAAGCTAGATAGACAGGCCAGTCTTTGTGTCAAAAACGAATGCTTCCAAGATTCAAATTCTAACAAGGAGAATTATTTATTTTCTTTAAACCCCACAGTATACTTCAAGTGCATGGGATCGTTTTATGTTTGGCTAGGCATATAAATGTGTTCTTGGAGGGTATGCTTCCACTACAAATCCTATGCTACAAAGTGTACACTCACCTCTGTAAGACTGTGTGTCACTCAAGGCAGCCTTTAAGAGCAACAGCCCAAAGGAGCACAGCAGGAGGTCAGTCTTGATAGATATGGCTTTGTGCTTTTTTGTGCAAAACAGGGCAGCACATTTGGTTGATGCACTGGGTTGCATTAAAAATTTGTAAACCTGCCCCGTAGTTTTCCCAAGATACAATGTGGCTTCCATGCCAGAAATCCCAACGTGAAGTTTAACTCAGTGAATGAATGATGTACTTGTTTTTTGTTTAAGGCATGTTGTTAAGCTTTGGCTAGAACATAAAACAGAAGAAATGCATCCAAAAATCTTAGGTAATTCAAAAGTCAGCGTAATTAACTGTGTGTAAGAAATAGGATTATTAATTGAGATAGGTGACAACCTACCTCAAGGAACAATCACAACCCATGTGAAGGTGAACTCTCAAAGTCACTACATTAACCTGATCTCAACCTACTGGTAGCTATGGCACAGAGAAGACAGGCTTGAGTAAGGCAATGTGTAAATTATTTACGCAGTACCAAAACAGAAATAAAGTCAAAATGCAAAACAATAAAAATCCCAAAACGAATTAGAAAATAGAGTAACATCTAACCAACAAAATGACAGCAAAATAGCAAACAATCAATAAGGGGAACCTGAGATATGAATTTTAAAATGTTTTAGTAGGAAAGCACCAACAAGCCCAAAGTGCCGATGAAAGTCAATGGTTGCAGTAGACCAGGAATGAGTTTGATGCTGATTAGATAAACAAAACAGGTTTGTCCCTGTCAAAGTTTTACCTCCTGACTGTAGACCTTTACATCCCAATCCACCACGGGAGTACTCTTCTAAAGTCCCCCCCCCTTAGGACCTCTGGGGAGGCACTTAGAAACTCACATGCTGTCGGGCAGAAGCTAACAGCAGGGTCCAGTCCAGTTGCCACTGGTCAGCTGGCAGTTGTAGGGAAGGCCTCTTGTAGCTTGAAAAGGTCAGCCTTATGACCAGTGGAGTCCACATCTGTGTCTGGGGTACAAGAGGAAGCATGTGCAGTCCTTCAGGGCTCCTCTCAGGTCACAGAAAACAGGTCCAGTCCTCTTCTAATTCTTCCTCAGGTCCAGAACGTTTCCTGAAGTTGGTGTCTGGAGATGCCATATTTATACCTAGAACAAATTAGTGACTGGGAATGACTCATTGGCACACCCGAACCAATGGAGTAAACGTTCTCTGGGCCAACACAACCCACTTTGGACATTTTCAGTCTTAAGCCACACTAAACACAGGGCTGGGGGTGTGTGTGGGGAACGTACTATGGTAATCATAGTGTCCTACCACATCTAACACTAAATCCAGTTTTAAGCAGCCACTGTATCATCAATAAAGCCAGAAACAGAAGTCTGATAGAGAAAAGCAGGGTTCTTCACAACCAGACAGTAGACACACAAGGACTGTCTTGCCATCCTGTTCTCATCCTTTCAAGTGTGTCCCAGTGTTACATGTAAACCCAGCACACCTGCCAAGCAGTATTTGACACTCCAGGAGGATTTGACATTGTAATGTCAAAAAGGATGCTCACAGCCCCCACATTGCATATTTAGTGAGGGTCAGAGGAGCTATTTCTAGCTATTGTTTGCTCCCTGGAGCCTTTCACACATTTTTCGCACCTATTCAAATGCTAATCCCTGGCTGGTTGAGAGCAAATGCAAATAGTTGTTTAATTATTTTTCTAGCTAGACCCATTCCTGAGATACACTATTAGGATTTTAATCTGTACTCTGGCTTTCTACATAGGACAGCTAGGTTTCTCACAGTGAAAAATAGCTTGTGGGTACTACCAGTGACTACAAGGATGTGTTAACATTTCACTTTAGATATCATACTTTTGAATTTCGTTCACGCTGCCTTGTGGACTACAAGACCTACAGAGGGGTTAATTTTTTAATATTTAAAAGGGAGGTTTTGACCCATCAAAAGGGTTTATTTTGACATGCCAAATTACAGTGTTTAAACTGTTACAGTCCAGCTACTATGGAAGGCCTGAAGCCATGTTTTACACTATCACTGGAATGAATGGCGCAATAGGTACTGCAGTCCACTGGTGACACTCATCTTACAGTCCCTGGGTACATTTTGTACAATATATTAGGGACTTATATGCAAGTTAAATATACCAATTAGGAATATGCCAATTCAACAATGTTTAAAGGGTGAGCACAGGCACTTTACTTCTAGTTAGCAGGGGTAAAATGCACAGAGTTAAAAAAACAGCAAAATATAGGATCCAGCAAAAAGAAGAAAATATGGGGTGACCATGCAGAAAAGGTAGCTTTCCTGCACTGAGGCTTTGTAGAGTAATTATTTTTGTTTTTACTTTTTACAATACCACAGTGTTGATTCAAATTCTGGAACTCCATTGCATTGGCCTAAGAAATGTGGCTCATTGAAAAAGAGTGCCACGGTGGAGTGCAAAGACACTGTGCACTAGTACATGCACCATGGGCACTATATGTATGAGAGAGTAGAACTGTTTCTCTGCTTGTTCTTTGCACGTACACAAACCTGTGTGTGTGCGCGTATGCACATACGTACATCTGTTTGCTTGTTTAAAAGATGTGTTGCTCTGCTAGAATGACCACCTCAAATGGGGATCCCTTGCTTGCGTCCTCCACCTCCCTTTGCCATTATATTTGTTAGCTTGAGCTGAAGCCACAGGGATGAACATCATAGAGCTCGCTGAAACTGATGCCCCCTAGTCTTCCCTCTCTTTCCTTTGTACAAATATTTGAGTGTATTCCTGCTGGACTGCAGTTACGAGAATATCTTCTCTTGTGCTTTCATCTTATTGGTTCCTTGTTCCAGGGCAGTGGATGTTATTCGAGCTTGGTGAAAATAAATTCAACCATCCAAGATGTTTGTTATCTTTCAGTTTATCTCTACCCCCTTCTGAAGGCAGTCTTAGGTCTAAATGGACATTGGGACCCATTTCCTGATTTGCATACAATTGCATACAGACATTCAATTTGCATCAAAACCTCAAAGGATCTCTTCTTGAATCACTAGCTTTAACACTCACTGCCAGTGTAAAAAAAAACTTATTTTTTCACCCTATCCACTACCTCCCTCTTTGGTGTCAGCAGCAAGTTTCCCTCACTTCCTTGTCTAGGTCATACACCTCCTGCTAAAAAGATGGTTGTTTTAAACTCAAGGCTGTTTCAGTGCCCCAGTATATCATGGTTAGGGCTATTGCTCAAGCAGCAAAAGGCCACTTGTTGCACTGAGACTCATTAAACATGCCCGCAATTGGGAGTCACGAGAGCAGGTGAGAAGATCCAGGACACGCTGACAGTTGTGTCTGAATTATGATTTGCCTTTAATGTTCTAATAGCAGGTAACCATGGCTATGCACAAATGTTGCTTGTGTGTTATCACCTTTAGGCTAGATCTACTGGCTTTTGCAATGCTTATTTTAATTTCTTTTACATTTCAGCCTGCTACAGAACTGCCACTACAGCATCCAAGTCACCCAGCAACTTGTGCTACTAATTAGGCCATCCAGCATTTGAGGTGCACTGATCACCCAGTGTGCTCACATTCTGTCTGCCCAGTTTTTTTAGCCGCTGAGCTACTCAACGTGGTGTAATCTACCATAAAAGGAACAAAAAACTCGTCATAGGTTTCTCAGCATACAGTTGCTCCTGTACTGGACAAACTTGTGGATTTCCTATGCTCAGTTTTGACGTTAAAGCCCAATAGCAATATGACAGAATGATCAGTCAGAAACTTCGGCTAGCATCATACAATGTAGAGTAAGTGATTGGTTTGGGACGTTTACATCTTTTCATTTACCCCTACTTTTGCTTCTATCATTTGAATATAGTTATGCCTAGTTTTTCTGGTATTAGATTCTAGTGTTTCATGGGAATCTGTGCAGTTGTCAGTCAGACTTGAAGGGTTAGAGTTTGGCAGATGCAGGACATCCCAGCAACCTGATTTATAATGTATACTTGGATGGCTGTACACTCAAAATAGGGTGAAGGGGACAACTGCCAGTATTCGGTGGATGCCCCACATCTCTAAACAATGCCCCTTTCTTTGGACAAAAAGTTGAGCTTACCTCCTCTTCTGGTGTATCCAGAACTTGACTTGTCATCTTTCTTTCTCTTTCCAGTTATGAACTGAGCATAGGATCTCAGGTATGTCATGAACATTTTGTTTATTACTACTTTTACAATTCCACCGTTTGTTTGACATACTATATTAGAACACCTTAAGCTAATACATGCATTTCTTTCAGATAAACTTAAGTCTCCGGTGTCACAACCATGTCATGGCACATCTTTGCAAAGAGCAAAGTTTTCAGACTTCACACTATTATGCAGATGAAGTTTACATTTGTAGCATCTCAAATCGTAGCCTATATACATCCCCGGATTGAACTGGAAAGCAAATTAATTATACCAACCTGAAGACCAGCGTGATACCACTTTGGAGAAAAAATAGCGCTGAAAGGCCTCATCATTAGTTCAGAATTATACATTCCCTAAATACTCACCCCCTCTTTATCAGTGGCATAACACAAAATGATGGGGCTCCTGCAGGACGTGAAGAAGGGCCCTTGGTCTCCTATATCTCACAGATATTCATTGGCTTTGGGCTGAATTGAGATTCCCTGAACTTTTGGGGCCCCCCTGAAGAGTTGGGCACCCCCTATGTACCGCAGGGGCAGCAGAGATCTGCATTATGCCCCTGACACTTAACTATCTCCTCTTACCTATCTTGGGCTGAGATTGTTTGATATAATTATCATATACATACAGTTCTCCTCATTGTAAGGCCAAACGTTGCACTTAAGCAGTTTCTTATTATGTGGGCACTGTCATTGCAACCTTTATGTGATACAGGCTTATTAGTAGTCAGTGAAATGTACCTACACATGTTTTATTGTGGAATAGTCTCAAAGTTACATATTGCAATAACGCTTATTAAATATTTACTTTGTGTTTGTACACAGGAGCAATTTCCTGACAGAGTGGAAATATCTTTCCTCGGCCAGCTCTGACGCTAAAGTTTCTCTTTTTTATGTTTTTACAATTATTGCATTTTTTTTGCATATGGCTATGAACTAGCTAAATATGGCCAATACTGAAGCGTGCAGGGATTACTAATTAGTCAACGTTAGGTGCTCAGAGTGTGCAGTGCACCACAAACTTTAGCATTTCTGTCATTCATGCACTGGAAGATGCTTTTGAGGCTGCCATGAATATATTTCAAATTCACACTCTAGTTTCAATATCGCTGCTGGGGGAGGTTGGTTGATAAGAGTAATCGCCGATACATCAACTTGAATGTATTTCCATCTAGAAACCGAGGTTCCAACTTGTATTAATAGCCACCGTGGACTGTGTGTTTATGTTACTCTTCAGTGTCTCGTCCATGCTTGAATGTTCTCCCTTCACTTGATGTTTTCTGTTCTCTGCTACTTGAATTATGTTCTCTGGTCTCCTGGCACCTTGGCGCTGTCTGTGGGTGGCATGCACTGTTGCTATATATATCCCAAATAAAACAAATCCTTGCTAGTCATTACTTCCTTGCAACTGGGATTGAAGAAATGTGCAGACGAAAATGGATTTGGACTGGAGACATTAACCGGACTCGACAGAGAGAATATAATGCAGTTACTCTGTTGGCGCAAACATTGTTTCAAGGATATTCACAGTTCCTAATGTAATTTACATGAAAAGAATTACATACCGACAGTAAACCCAGATCTTTTAGTGCAGCCTTTTAAACCCATCTCAGCACATTGTAAAACATTAACACGGAATAAATGGCATTTTTATCCACTAAGCTACAGGTGCTTTTTATATACCACCTACATTTGTAGAAAGGTTCCTAAATTAAAAATAAGAAGTCTCAGACATATCACAGTCATAATTACCTGCTCTTATACTACTGTGTGTACAATTTCCAACTAAAAGTGCAGCCCCTGAGGTTTTTCCAGTGTTTGTAATACCAGGACCACGGGCAGACCATTTTACAAGGGGTTCTCCACGCACCACTACGGTGGAGAAGCGTGTTCAGTTATTTTGACCATAAGGCTGCCATGAAATGAAGATGTGTAGAAACGTGTGTCAAGTAATGGAGGACAGGCATCAGAAAGCGATGGGTGGCGAGAAGAGAAAGTTTAGACATGGACATGTTGTCAGGACTTACAGCTACAATGGCTTTGGGGCAATAGTAGTGACTACAGGTTATTTTGGCGGCCTTTCTGTGGTAGCACCATGCATATTTCTTTGCAGTAATAGATTTGGGGGTCAGTATGTGCCAGGAACACCATGCGCAATGTAGGCATGCTCAATAGACTGAGGACATTTGAAGATCTGTTTCCCACACACACACATGCACAGCAGACTTTAAAGGGCCCAGGAGCGTATCCTTGTTCACGTGGGTAAAGGATGAGCCGGTGTTAATTGGAGATTGAGGGATGATGAATTATCCTGACACCTGATTCGCTAGCTCTGGGGGTGAGTGTCTGAAAAGTTTCAGCGCTCCGTCCATCATCTCCTTGTGTTTGCTTTGTTCGCCCTAAGTTGGCAGGGTATGCCCAGACGTGGGTCCCTTGCTCACTTTGCCACTGGATTCAAGCTAGCCTGGCTGAAGAGGGCTGTTAGCCCGAAACCAGTCCCAGGATGCTTGTTTCCGGTCCAGGGAAGACATGGCTTGGCAGTTCGGGCTGGACTGTTCCCATGAGGCACAGGGTCAAGACTGATTTGCATATAGCTGTGTCTGAACTGGGGTGGCGAAGTGAGCTAAAGAACGATGATGGATTCAACCCAGATCTGTGACTGGGGGTGAGTGTCTAAAAAGTTTCAGCACTCCGTCCATCATCTCCTTGTGTTTGCTTTGTTCGCCCTAAGTTGGCAGGGTATGCCCAGACATGGGTCCCTTGCTCACTTTGCCACTGGATTCAAGCTAGCCTGGCTGATGAGGGCTGTTAGCCCGAAACCGGTCCCAGGATGCTTGTTTCCGGTCCAGGGAAGACATGGCTTGGCAGTTCGGGCTGGACTGTTCCCATGAGGCACAGGGTCAAGACTGATTTGCATATAGCGGTGTCTGAACTGGGGTGGCGAAGTGAGCTAAAGAACGGTGATGGATTCAACCCAGATCTGTGACTGGGGGTGAGTGTCTGAAAAGTTTCAGCGCTCCGTCCATCATCTCCTTGTGTTTGCTTTATACCATGCTGCTTCACATCGTCTTATCCTTAATGACTGGTGGTACGGGGACAGACGAGATCCAGCTTACGCGGTCGAACGTTGGTTAATGTACACTATGTCATTACATACGATCCTATATTCAGGTCCAACGCTCAAAATTTTGCCGACAGCAACTAGGACGGTATTTGTGACTTGGAGGCAAACGCTGCGCAGAATGGGGTGGTAGGGTAGACTGACGAAGGAGGCCCCTCTTTGGCACAATGACCTACTACCACAGTTATTAATATTGTCCGGAGTCGGAGGCTGGGAGGCCATCGGCATCTCTACGGTCAGACCTACAAACCGAATATGACATGCCCTGCTCGCAGTTTTATAAATACCGCCAATTCCGCCATGCATTCTCCCCCTACGTAGCCCACCAAGAAGACATACCCGACTTTAATCCCATCCAGGCCAAAGTCTTCATGGGGGAATTAGGTGACCCCAAAATTACCAAGGGGAACATGGCGGCCGTCAGTAAGCGCTGAGCGGTCGTGGGCTCTCACCTCTCTATCGGATGAGGAACTAAGCACGCAGGATGGGCGTATCTAAAGCGGAGCAGCGCTAGGAGTTTTGTGGCATACTTGCGGTCTCGTTGCGGCTTCTTTTTCGATCTTTTCGATTTTTGGTTGGGCTTGGCGCTTCGGCTCGGCTGTGGGCTGTGGGCTTGGGCCCTGGACTGTGCGCTAGTGCGAGGGTGGCGGGGACTGCGGCTGTGGCCGCCGAAGCTGCTACGTCACCGCGAGGTGGAGTCTGGGCGGAGGCGGTACTGCAGCTGGCGAGAGGACGGCGGGCGGCGGCTAGAATGGGGTTTCCCAGCACGGGAAGCCCGCTACCGGTCTTGGTCGCGGTCGGCTGGCAAGACTGCGGCGGAAAGGAAACAAAGGAAACAGCGGAGAATGAGAGTCCCCCGCCGATGACCCCGGTAAGGAGAAAGAGGAAGCGGGCACTGGGGCTCTTTTTAGAAGGCAACAGCATTACAAACAAATCCAGTGTGAGTAAACCAGGTGCCCCCGGGCCACACCAACTAGAGGGGTGTCTGAAATCAGCAGAAGGCGATAGTGGAGGCTGCAGTGTACCCCAAATAAGCAGCAGCAGCCTAAGCAGCAGCCTAAATAGGTACACTCTTCGGAGCAAAGGCATTTGGGGGCAGGATTTGTCGCTTACAGAGAGCCTTTCAGGCAGTATTCCACCTAAAATAATACAAGTGGAGAAAGTGACCACTCGATCACAAGTGGAGGGCAAAAAAGCTATAAAAGCAAAAAACAAACAGGTTAAACTACCTAAATCAGGGAGCTCCTCCGTCACTCCTTCCCTGCGCACTTATTTTAAAGTACAAGCTCAAACTAGAACTCCAGGTACACAGTTAAACCAAAACCTAGAGAAATTTGAGAGTCCATACATAGTGCCCCCCGGAAAACCTAGCGCCAGAAGAGACTCAGGGGCTATGGAGCAGGGAAATAACACGAATCTACTGGAGAATAGCTTTTCTTGTCTAGCAGAGGATACAGCTTTATTACAAAATGGTTGTATTCAACCAGAAACGGCGCAGCAAACCTCCGATACCACAAACCCCACTACTATTGCTAGCTCCGTTCCTTCTACCTCTTTTTCGAACCCCTCCCGAGTATTGACTCCACTCTAGCTGGATCACCAATGCAATTAGCTGATCAAGGGGGGGCCCCGGAGAGCAGATAGCGGGGGCCAGCTCTACAACAGAGAACCTGCTCCTAAACTTGATCTCGGAGATGAGAGAAAAATTCACAATTTCTGAAAATAATCAATTGAAGATTCAGGGGACCTGTGAGGCCCTGGAAGTAAAAATAAACAACATTATGGGCCGAGTGGAAGCGGTAGAAGCCACAGTAGAAGATCTTTCGAAAAAGGTCACGGAAAATACAGTGGAGATCAAGAAACTAAAACTGAAAGATAAACTCTGGGCAGACAAGCTGGAAAGTTTGGAAAAGAGTGCCAGACGAAATAACATTCGGATCTTAAATATTCCTGAAGACCTTGAGGGGGGGGATATTAAAACCTTTATAATTGATCTCCTAAATGACCTCCACCCAGAAATCGAGAAGGCGACCCTAGAAAATGACATCCAAAGGATCCACCGAGACCCCTTTAGTAGACGGGCAGGAAAGAAAACCCCCAGGAAAATATTAGTGAATTTTAAGTCATACTCCATAAAAGAAGCGGTTCTCTCTCAGGGGCTAAAAAGGGGAGTTTATAACAGGGGAGACTGGTCATTCCGCATAAGATCGGATATATCACGCACCACACAGGACAGGCAGTGGGAATTGGGAAAACAGATACAGGAGCTGAATAGCTTAGGAGCCACTGCGAAACTCCAATTCCCCGCCTCCCTGAAGGTGATGTGGAGGAACAAAATGTATAACTTTAGAGATCCTGAAGAGGTTAGCTCCTGGATTCAGCAGGTCAAAAGCTCATCCAATTAAGGTTTTTAATATTTACTCAATTTCCCTATCCGATATGAGAGGGTGAGAGACAAAGAAGAGAGGCTTTTAGTATGCCTCTAGAGATGAGGGAGGGTTCCCCAGGGAGGGAAGGGTTAAGGGAAAGCACCAAAGACAAAACATAAAAGAAAAAATGTTAATCACAGGGTGGGGGAGCATTCTGGGAAAAAATAAAAAAAATTGTCCTCATTCACAAAATAATGCATTAGGAAGTAGGATTTTATGGCTGGAAGGTTTTTCTACTAAATACTGTCTTTTTAGTAATTATGGGTAGCTCTCAAGCTTTAAAGATCCTATCCTGGAATGTGAATGGGCTTAGGTTCCCTGCCAGAAGAGAGAAAGTCCTGGAATATCTGCGACTTACAAACTACGATATTATACTTATCCAAGAATCGCATCTTGTAAAAGAAGAGTGGGCAGGAATACTAAAAAGCATAAATGGATAGAGCATTGTTTTGTCTCAACACAGACGGTTCCGACAAAGGGAGTAGCTATTATTTTTAGGAAAAGTAACCGATTAGTTATCGGGAAGGTAGTGGCAGACACTCATGGTAGATGGGTAATTGCCAGGGCTAAGATCAATGTAACTTGGGTAACCTTTGTTAGCTATTATGACCCTAATATCGACGATTCATCCTATCTCCAGTCCCTATTCCTTCATTTGGGAGATGTAAATGATCAAATTATAATGGGAGGAGACTTTAATGTCGTGTTAAACCCCAACTTCGACTCCACGTCAAAAAAAGCTGCGGAGGCCACACCGAAAACTCAAAAAATCTTGAAACGTTTAATGATAGAGGGTGGTCTCCTTGATGTATGGGGAGAAAAAAGGCATGTCCGGGGGCCGACAGGGGGAGATTTTACCTATCATAATAAGACGTTCAAGAATTGATTTCTTTTTGGTGGATCGTATTACCAGTAGAGATACGATTAAAATTACCCATCTGCCAGAGCATTTATCCGATCATTCTGCCGTTTTATTAGAAATTACTTTAACTCATCGTCCCACTCCATCTAGATGGACTCTGAGCCGTGTAATACTTCTCGAGCCGTCAATTATTGATAAGTTAAAAATAGCGACAAAAGAGTTCCTCTCAATCAATGTAAACTCAGCAGCCCATCCCACTGTTTGGGATTTATACAAAGCCTTTTTAAGAGGCCTATTAACTTCCCTCTCTATTATACACAATAAAAAAACAAAGGAAGCTATTAAAATAATGGAATTAAAAATTGCTCAAAAATCCATAGCAGTAGAATGAATGCCAACTGATACAGTTAAAATACAACAGTTATCCCTAGCTAAAAATGAATTGAATGACTATCTAGAGGCATTAAATAAAAAAAATGGGAGGCAAGTAGACTTGCCCACCATGAGTATGGAGAAGGGTGCGGAAAATTCCTGGCGTGGAAATCAAAATCTGACCTCGTCAGAAATACCGTGAAAAGTCTGAAATGCCCAAACACGGGGAGGATCATTGAAGAGGATTTGGAGATTGAGGAAGCCTTTGCTCATTTCTTCTCGGATCTATATTCTGAAGATTTAACTCCATCTGAAGACATGATGGAAGCCTTCTTTCGGGATCTTCAACTTCCCACTTTATCAGCTACTGACAGGGATAAACTGAGCGATCATATTTCTTTAGAAGAAGTGCTGCAAGCTATTAAATCGTTAAAAAAAGGGAAAGCTGCAGGCCCCGACGCCATCCCAAACGAAGTATATATCATCTTGAAAGATGAATTAGCACCATTTCTACTCCAACTTTTTAAGTCAGTGTACTCGGGCGCACAGGCGGTACCGGCATCCTGGAATGAGGCCACAATTACAATAATCCTGAAGCCAAATAAAAACCCACAGTTTTGTGAATCGTATAGACCTATTTCGCTTTTAAACAGCGATCATAATATTTATACCCAAATCCTCACAAAAAGATTAGATAAAGTGGCAGGTTCCATTATACATTCTGATCAAAGGGGTTTTATGAAGGAAAGGCAGCTGAAAGAATTAACGTATGACCTTATCGGGATAATAGATTTGGCAAGTTTATATCAGATTCCATTGGCAGTTTTAACATTCGACGCTGCCAAAGCTTTTGATAGGGTCAAATGGATCTTTTTAATAGAAGCAATTAATCGCTTCAATCTGGGAGAAACATTTGTGGCGGCAGTAAAGGCTCTTTATAAAAACCCCTCAGCAAGCGTTCTTGTTAATGGAAACCTGACAAAACAACTAAAAATCTTGCGAGGGACCCGACAAGGGTGCCCCCTTTCGCCCCTTCTCTTCAATTTTTACATCGAGCCTTTGGCATGTAAATTAAGATTAAGTCAAACTATTTCCCCCTTCAGCTGTGTGGGTTGGGAAAAAAAATAGGTCTTTATGCAGACGATCTTATGATCCTGACAGGGAACTTAGAACAAGCGCTTCCAGAGATTTGGAATCAGTTGGAGAATTTTGGGAAGTTATCTGGATATTCTGTAAATCAGCAGAAGACCGAGCTGATGTTATGGAATTCTCCGTACAAAAGCGAGCTCGAAAAACAACAAATAAGATACCTTGGGGTACAAATCACCAAGAACATAGATAAAATAGCTCAACTAAATTTTGATAAAACTATGTTAGTGTACGACAGCAGTTACAGGGATGGGAGCTTCTACCCCTTTCTATCATAGGGAGATCTAACCTGTTAAAAATGTCTATCTTGCCTAGGTTCATCTTTCTTTTCGATACCATCCCCTTGGAATTCTCTAAAATCTGGTTTAAGAAAGCGCAAGGGCTATTCTCCTCATTTATGAGGGGTAGAAAAAACCCTAGAATTTCTCAGAAAAAACTCAGGAGAAAAAAACCTAGTGGCGGTATAGCCACACCTGACTTATATTTTTACTATTGTGCTTTCCATCTCAAAAACTCACGTCAACTCTTAAACGACAGTCAATTCTACCAACCTCTCTTTAAAGCCCTAACAAAGGTACATAACACACAAGCTGACTTTTTTCTTTTAAAATTTGGTCACCCCACATTCTTTAAGAAAGTTAGGTTGAAGATTCTTAGAGCTGCCATTAGAGTCTGGGTTCAAGTGAGGGCACTATTTGATAAACCTTACTATAATCAAGAAACGCCGATCTGGAACTCCCCGGGTACACCAATTTGCCTGCAAGATGCCCTGGCCCTCCCTCTACGTAGAGCTGGGATAGTAAGATGGGGAGAACTATTAGTAGAAAATGAATTAATCCCATGGCAGTGCCTGTCTGCTTCAACAAATAATTCGGTATCAAGATTCAAATATCTGCAACTTCTCGGATGGACAAAATCAATGAGTAAAGAACTAGCCGGGGATGGGGGTTTAATAAAAACAATTCGTGCAAGATCAACACAAAAGGAAGTAGCAGTATGGTACTGGCAAATGATCGAGATTGGAGATAAAAAATCGAACCTGTTCACAGAGAGTTGGAAGAAGGACATGCCGGGCGAAGACCTCGAAACTCTCGGGCAAGTATCCATGTCTACCCTTTGGTTATATGTGAAAGCTGCCTCTCTAAAAAGAAATCATCTTTTCACTCTCCACAAAGCTTACTGGACGCCCCTGAAATTATCTAAGTTGGGGAATGGAGTGACAAGGAAGTGCCCGAAGTGTGATGACATCAATGTAAACGAGGTACACATGTTCTGGCAATGCCCTTCGATCGAGCTCTTCTGGGTTCACGTGAGTAATATCATCTCTGAAATTCTGGGGAGAAAGGTTGGGTTAACAGCATCGACAGTTATCTTTGGGGTAATTTCAAGTGAGATAGATAATATTGCTTTCTCAAGAAACCAGAGGGCATTACTCTTTGTCTTGATTCTTCTGGCAAGAAGGGAGATTTGCATTAAATGGATCTCACCCGTTTCACCTACTAAATCAGAATGGATAAGCTCGGTACAACGTATTTCAACCCTTGATCGAGCAAGTAGAAGGGCCAAAAAACAAAATTCTGGGATTTATGGGATAGCTGGTTCACATTTTTTGCTTTCACTTAGTTTGGTTAAATTGTTTTTATCACTTTGGGTTAACACAGCCAGAGTTACCCTTTACGGGAATATGCTCTTTGTATTTTCTTCTTTTTGAACTGATTCCGGACGTGGACATACCTGGTTTTTGTTAGTTTTATATCTACTACACCTAGTGGTCCAATGATTATGAATCTGCTCGTGTGGCCGAAATGTTGGGAAACTAGCTAAGGCTAGGTGTGAATGGCCCGTTAAAGAAGAGGAGCCCTGGTCATCGCCGACAAGCCCTGTTGAAAAAAGTGTCCGGGGGTTAAACTTTCCCATCCTTCAATGAGAAGAGACCGGGCCTCTTCTTTTTTCATGGTTACACTGGGCTGTAGTATATCGGACCGACCGGCTTTACATTCTTGAATTTCGAGCATGTTTTGTAGAATGAGAACTAAGAGAAGAAAAAAAAAGGAAAAAAAAAAAAAAGATATACCACACACTCATGACTAATAGCCCAACTACACTCGACACAACACGGGACGCCAGGCAAAAAGACCTAGGCCCCATAGATGACGATAACTGGTCCGAGGCGCTGGAGTCCCCGCGTGGCGCTGCTATCGCGGCACGCCTCCGACTTATACAATTTAAATACCTCCACCGGGTCTATTTCACTAGGCACAGGCTTTGGCGGGCAGGACTGATCGCCTCCCCTCTTTGTCTGCGCTGCGAAGTCGCAGAGCGCACTCTCCTACACACCGTGTGGCAATGCATGGCACTTTTGAGGTATTGGCGGGGGTGATCGCTTGCCTCTCGGAAGTGCTGGGATGGGATATTCCACATTCACCATGACTGGCCATGCGACATATCACAGAAGGAATAGGGGGTAACAGGTACAAGCGCCATTTACTATTCCATGGTCTTATATTGGTAAAACGGGATATTGCCAGGGCATGGAAAGACGCGTCCCCGCCATTGGTGGGGGTTTGGAAGAGTGGACTTGATTTCTGTATGAGACTGGAGATAACAACATTCAAGGCCAGGGGGTGCCCTCAGAAACACCCCAAAATATGGAAGAGCTGGGAGGACTATCGGGGATTATATCTGGAGCCCATTCCCCTGCACTAACTACCGGGGAATTGGTGTGATGACAGGATGATGAGAGACAAATTGGGCTATAACTATGCAATTATTCGATTCGGGTGGCTGGGAACTACTTGTTTTAGACTTTATATTAGATATATGGCACTGCTGTTTATTGTTTGGGTTCTTGTTCAGATTTTATTAAATCTTTTTTGATACTTTAATGTTGACATCAATACCGCTACTATGTATATTGTAATACTGTAAACCTTGGATACACCAGGGTTGATTCGGCTGTCAACAATAAAATGTTGTTGTGAAAAAAACAAAAACTTGGATCTGTGTAATATTTGGTAGGCCATAGTATAGCTCTGCAACTCAAACACTGAGCTAGAGTGATTGGTTTAAACTTATAGTCGCTCTGCTGTGTGGGTCTTCAGACTTTCCAGTACTAAATAGCTATCACGCTTGAATCCTGCATGACTATGAGATTGAAGCAACCTTATATATGAATCCGCTGTGTGACTCTGCACCTGTGAACTATTCAAATCATTAGTGATACCTTTGCAGTATGAAGCATGACCTAGCTTTGTTGACTGAAGCCTGCACCTGTATAAGATCTGTTTAACCTGAAGGATACCTCTCCTGTCCAAAGAACGCACTATTAAATCTTTGTAACCAGACAAATAGTTCTCATTTTCTAATGCTACCCATGCATAATCTTAGTCATAACCTAAGCCATGTTAAAACATATACTTGGAAGGTGCACAATGTGGAATTTATTTTACGTTGGAGGTGAAGTGTAGCAAATGTGATGTGCATTAAAAAAAAAAAATTAGACCTTGTCAAATTTAATGACCAGATTGTTTAAACTGTCCATAAAATCCACAAATTCTTTTCAGTAAACACTATTGTTTGTTCCCATTTTCAAGATTTGTTTGTAGGGGGTGGCACTTCAAACACACCTGGGTTTGTTTTTCATAGACAAAAGATTGTTGAAAACTGTGTGATAGTCACAACTGAACAGTCAGTGAAACCTATTACTTTTTAGCCAAATGTATTTCAATATTGTGATCTAAAATGCATTACATGATTACCATACTTTCCAATGCAAGATAAGAGGGTTAGTCAATAAGGAGACCAGATAGTGAATAGAACCATCAGGGTTATTCCATACACCTCAGCCATAGCATACCAACTGCCAATTCTGAAGCGCACAGGCTCCTCACTCTACATTCTAGAACTTTGTGACCGCAAGGTTCCACTGTTCTAGTCTATTTTTACAATGTTCTGGTATTTTCTACAGTGCAAGCGACATGGGTGACTGACAGGTACCACCCATCTCCCTTTTTTCACAAGAGATATTTTCCTCAGATTCCCATCCCAGAAAGCATGGAAACACATAACGGTGAATAATGTATTTAAAAAAGACAAGCAAAATATAAAAATGTTAGCAAAAGGATTTTCATTCCTGGTTTCACAGAGTTAAAATAAGACATGAGTACCACATTACATTTCCAAAGACAAGGGGAAGTTAACAATGTAATAAAAGTCGCTGTATTACTTGACTAAGTAATCTTTTAAGAAACGCAGGGGCAAGGCATCCGTCCACTCGATCTGACATGAACTGCAGTGTTTTTCCCCTTTTGCATCACAGGACAGTCATTCGTAAGTCCACTTTCTGACCTTGCTTCACTGTTGTTTTCATGTGTCTCCCCACTGGGACCAAGCCAGTAATTCTTCACCACCTTCCCCAAATTCCATATTCTACCATCCTGTGCCTTGATCGCATTGCACAAGAGCTTTATGACTTTCATGGGTTCAGTAAATTTTGACCATTGTATGTTGCCAGTTGAAGCTTTCACTCACCCACTTTAAACTCAATGACCTTGGTGTTATGCAATTTGTCAAATCTCTTCTTGTGGGCTGCCTGCAACTCTAACTCCTTTTTCCTCCATCGTTGGCCTACATCAACTCTCACTCAGTCTTTGTGCCAGTTCATCCACCCAGGTCCCAGGGTAGAATTGAGCTTCCTACTCTATAACAACTCGAAGGGAGTCAAACCTGTTGACTGATGAGGAGTTAAGCGATAAGCCTCTATTCGCCCCCACACCTCCTCTTCCCAGCTCAACCCATTAGCTCTTGCCAGCTGCATGCCCATATTTCCACTGCCCCATTGATTTCTGGGTGATACAGGGCACTAAGTGTGTGTGTTATTCCATTACATTGCAAACATTTCTTCATTTCTCTGGAGCAAAAGTGAACACCATTGTCAGTTACAAAGGTGTTGAGTAGTCCCTCTCGTAAGAAGACCCCTACCAGGAGGTTTATAACTGAGGTGAAGCTGATGTCAGTGAGAAATTAGATTTCTGCCTATCTTGAATACAAGTCAAGTAAAACTAGAATATATGAGAAATTCCTCTCTCCCGTCAGTGGCCCAATGAAATCCAATTCTATATCCCTCTAAGGACTCTCAGGTAGGGTGCAACAATGTGTTTGTGGAGTGTGCAATTTTGCTACTTTGTCACTGGCGGAGCAGGCTATACAATTCCTTGTCTCTTTTTCCACCAGTACATCCATCCCGGGCCACCACAATTCTAACCTCAGGCTTTGCTTGGTTGTGGTGATCCCCAGATGGCCTTCGTGTGCTATGTCAATCAGTTTTCTCCTGAGGGTTTCAGGAGGTATCAATTTCTACCTTTGAAGAGGCATCCATCTACTTCTGGAAATTCTTCTCTGACCCTCCAATATGGCCTCAGCCACTCTTCATTCTTTTCTACACCATCCCACCTCTGGATTAACAAATCTCGTACTTTACTTTGAATGGGATCTGTTTCCAGCTCTTTTTCCAATTTGTCTCCTCAACTACCCCGTTGATGATCACACACACATTTTCTTTGTGTAATTCTATTTCCTCACTTTAGTTGTCATAGACTTTCTATTCCATTCCGTGCCATCAACCAATCGGGACAAGCAATCTGCTGTAAAGTTAATTGTACCAGGGATATATTCTACGTCAAATGTATATTCTTATAGATTAATGACCCATCTTTTAATTCTAATTGAAATTGCCTCCAGCCCTTTTTTTTTTTTAAACACCTCCTTGAGAGGTTTGTGGTCTGTCCTTAACTTGAACACAGTACGCCATATAACGTTCTTGAATAGTGTCCGGTAGTACACTATAAATGCTTCTTTTTGGATTACAGAACAGTTGACCTCAGATTGCCTAGGTGCTCTTGAAGCAAATGCAATGGTTTTCTCACCTTTTCCACTCTCTTGTAGAAGTACAGTCCGTAGCCCATTTAAACTGACATCTGTTGTAATGATGACTTTTTTCCCTGGAACAAATGCTTTCAAGTCTGGTGCAGTGGTCAGGGCATTTTTAACATCTTTAAATTCTGTCTTGCAATGCCCATCCCACTCAAAGATCACACTATTTTTGGGGCAAAATTCTGTTTATTAAAATTTCGTTACATATCATCATAAAAACAGATGTAGAGGCAGCATGGACCCCGTCACCATGCCGTTGACCAGAAAAATACAAGTACAGAATCTCTCAGATGCTGAGACAAGTCACAAACATGTGTGCAGTACAATGCCTCGACCTCCACATTGTTGTCGTAGCTCATAATAGATTTTCCCCAACCTGAAGTAAAAGCTCCTCTCCAACTCCCCTGACCTCACAAGAGGTAATAAAAGTAAAAAATAAATGGATAGTGAATGGTGGATTGGAAGCTCCTAGTATGTGTTTGTTGCGGGGTTGTGTGAAGTGATCCCGGGAGTTGTAGAGTCTGGGCAAAAGAAAGGAGATGATCCAGTTGTCTTAAAACTTGAAGAGATGGAGAGCCCTCATCCTGGTCCATATCTCACCAGCAGGAGACCCGTGGAGAGATATGCCACTAGCAGACCCCAGATGAACTCAAAAGCTTTGAAATCATCTCAGAAAATGTCTACCATCCTCTCCAATGTGAGGGCCTACCATGGACGAGAATGCCATTGAGTTAGTGCTGGGGCCTCCTTTTTCTCCCAGGCTGCCGCTATTGCTAATTTTGCCGCCCCAAGACAAAGCCACTTAATCGCTTTGTCTCCTTTAGTTTGGTGCTTCAGTGTGTCCTCTCTCAGACCTAACAGTGTGAAACTTTGTGTTTCCGGGATTGGGTAACCCAAGATGCTCTTAATTTGTGCTAGGATTCTGGTCCAGAACTGGTGAATACTTGGGCAGTCCCACAATATATGTTGGAAGTCTCCCAAGAACCCACATCCTCTCCAACACTGGTCTGACGTGTTTGGGAATATCTTTCTTTTTTAATTTGGTAGAGTAGAAATACCAATCATACATGATATTTTAGTATGCCTCCCTTATGCCCAATGAGTGATTACATTTTGTATTGTCCCTCAACAGGTATCTCCATTTTGTTTCTGGTATGTCTTTATCCAATACTTGTTCCCAGAATGTCTTGTGTCTAATATGTGGGTTGTGAAGCGTGTCTAATAAAGAAAAGTATAGAAAGGATATGTTTCCTCTAGTGCTCACGGCCGCTTAACAAATTGTTCGATGGGGGTAAGGTCCCTAGTGGCCGCTGCTCGAATGTCCGGTCGTAATGCCCAGTGTTTCAATTGGGTGTAGTGGTAGCGTTCAGAATCTGTTAAATGGAAGTTTCGTTTTCAATTTTCAAAGGTTAAGATATCCCAATTGTGGAAGAGATGTAATAGCATAAGACACCCACCCTCCTTCCATGCATCAAAGGTGCCGGGTTCTAGCGCTGGTGGAAATGCTAGATTAAAATGAATGGACGTATGCGTTGAAGGGAAGGTAGTCCATTCTGCTTATCTATTCACTTCATCCCATGTTTGTAAGGGCGCTCTTGTGGGTGTGCTCAGATAGGTGTTAGGTGGCCGTTTCATTTTAGGATTCCACAGTACATCCCAGGTAACTCTCCTTACTATGGCTCCGTCCATATGTGACCAGTGTTTGTCTGATTCTCGGAGAGACCACTCGCTAATAACTCTTAATTGGGCCTCTTTGTAGTAGAGCTGGAAGTCGGGAAGGGCCAGGCCATCCCCGCCCTCGGCAATCTAAGAAGGTGATGCGGTAGTCGGGCTCTGCAGTTTTGCTATATAAAACAGATGATGAGTGTGAGCAGGGTTGGAAGGAAGTCTCCGTTCAATGTGATAGGGAATCTCTGAAAAAGGTATAAGACCTTAGGTAAAACAGTCATCTTGATTGCATTGATGCGACCTAACCACGATGTATAGAGAGGGGCCCATTGCTTGAGGTCTGCTTTCAATTGGCGAAGGAATGGGGGATGGTTGGCCCTGTAGAGGCTTGATAAGTTGGGTGTGATTTTTATGCCTAAATAGGTTATATCCTTTTTTGCCCATTAAAATGGAGTTGAGTCCGTGAGTGTCTCTATAACACTGTTGGACAGTCAGATTAAGGAGAAAGGATTTGATCAAATTAATGCTGAGGCCCGTGACACCTTAGAATCTGCACAGTTCATCTTCCAGGGCTGCTAGAGAGGAGGCAGGGGAGGTAAGAGTTAAGAGCACATTTTATGTGAACAGAGATATTTTGTGTTCTGCCGCACCAAACATAATGCCCTGGATCATTGGTGTGGCCCTACTCCAGGCTGCCAGCGGTTCGATCATCAAAACAAAAAACAGCAGAGAGAGGGGACATCCCTGTCACGTCCCTCTCCCAAGTTGGTAGGGCTCAGAGCTGACCCCATTGATTAAGACTCTGGACCATGGGGCAGCATAGTTTGCTCAAATCATAGCTATGAATGCATCACAGAAACCGAAGTGCTTCAGTGTGAGAAAGAGGAAGGACCAATCCAACCTGTCAAACGCCTTTTCAGTGTCCAGGCCCAGAAGCACCGCCAGCATCTGTTTATTTATGTCTTTCTCTATTAGATGAAGGACCCCTCTCACATTGTCATAAGTCTGTCTGCCCTTTATGAAGCCTGATTGATCCCGGTGGATCAAATCTGGCATCAATTTGTCAAAGCGCGAGGCCAGTATTTTTGCGTATAACTTAGCATCCAGATTGAGTAGTGCTATTGGTCTGTAGGAGCCACAGGAGCTCACGTCTTTCCCATGCTTCGGAATGACTGTCACCAAGGCCTCACTCATGGAAGGGATAACTGCCCCCGTCACGGCAAAGTCGTTAAAAAGAGCCATTCACTGCGGGCCAGGTTCAGAACGAAACTTCTTGTGGAACTGTCAGGCCCTGGTGCTTTGTGGAGTTTTAGGGATGCGATGGCCTTGTGTACCTCTTCCTCGTAAATAGGCTCTCACAGCATTTGATTTTGGGCCTCTGCTATCTGTGGAAGCACCACCCCACTAAATAATTTGATTGGGTTTGAGTGTCAACCTGGTCTGCTGTGTAAAGTTTATTATAGAAGTCCCCAAATATGCGTGCTTTCACTATTTCTGAGATCGCCACGAGTCCTGACTGTGTGTGTATATCTCCAATGTATTCCTTTTCTCGTTTGGTCCTTAATTGGCTCTAGGTGTGTACCCACTTTATTACCCTGAGAGTAAGAGGTTTGTTTGAGGAGGAGAAGTGTAATTTCTGCTCTATTATTATTAATGGCGCTAAGTTTCCCCCTCACTGCCGTGACTTTTCCCTAAAGGGTTAGTGTTGGTGTGGTTATGTGTGCTTGTTCAAGCAGATGTAGTTCTGCTTCAAGTGCCACCTTTTCCAAGGTCCTCTGTTTATTAAGAGCAGAATTTAATGCTAAACACTTGCCCCTAACACATGTTTAAATGCATCCCAATTGTTAGCATGTGAGATATCCTGGGGATGTCAAGTTGAAAAAATTGCTTAGGATTGTCCAGTAGAAGATGGTCCCTTGTCAGGGAGGTAGGGAAAAAACACAGTCAGTACCGCGTCGGTGGTGTGCCCCACTCCGTCAGTGAGACTGGTTCATGGTTTGAGAAAGAGATGGGGAGGATTGAGTCGCTGGGCAAACCTTGCCACAGTGATTGGCTTACAAAAACATAGTTCAGCCTAGAATATGTCCGGTGTGTGTGGGAGAAGAAAGTATAGTTGTATGCATTGTGGTGGAGTGTCCTCCAAGCACCTATGAGCCCCAGAGCCTGAAAGGCCTGTTTAAGAGGCTGCCTGTGGGCGCTCTGTGGGGGTGGCTACTGTCAACGCTTGAATGCCAAGTCAAGTTGAAATTTCCCGTCATAATAATGTCCCCCTCAGCAAAACCTCCCAATAGGGTCAAAAGAGAATGAAGAAAAGGGACCTGATTAGAGTTAGGAGCATAGATGGAAGCAAAGGTACACAATAATCTGCCCCTGAGGTAGCCCTGTATCATGATGACCCTATCTTCCTTGTCTGTTTTGTTTCCTTCTGATTTGAATTGTAATGAGAAATGGAATAAGAGGGCCACACCATTATGTTTAGAGGAAGCTGAGGGCTTAAATACCATGGGGTAAGTTTTGTGTTTCAATCTATAGTCTTCATCTCATTTGAGATGTGTCTCCTGAAGAGCTACCACATCATGGCATTGGTGCGATAAATATTTCCACAATTTGTGGCATTTGGCTGGCAAATTGAGACCTTTAATATTTCAAGTAAGTGTACTGATCACCAAGGTTAGGTTACAAACTCAATACGGAGTCTGGCTTCTTCCATGGACCTTCGCCGCTTGATATCATGTGATGCAGTGCGCCGTGGTCACCCTATTTTTCAACAATTTGTGCATAAGGCATGTTTGGCTGGCAAAGATGCTGAGGAATTTACTATAAAATTCTATCATTCCTAAAAAAGATCTCCGCTCATCTATCGTTTTGGATGCCACTGATTTCATTATAGTGTTCACCAGATCTGCTTTGGATTCTCACCTCTACATCCTTGCTAACATTCTGGATCAGTATTTGAGGTTCAGTATTGGATTTCAGATAAACTCCTGTGTCTTTTTGTGCTGGCCATCCTAAAATGTTATCTCCTTTACATGAAACATAAACTTTGATACTGTATATCTGCTTTTGTACTCGATCTTTCCCACAAAGTATCCTATCATCTTTATTGGCTGGCCACCATACCCTCCTGGGCGTATATCCATTTTGTGTAGCCACATCTGTTTCTTGACCAGTCTATTAAATACCTCCTCGGAGATTATTGTTAGTCTAGAGCATGAATCAAGCATTACCTCAACCTCAATGTCTTCTATCCTTATCACATTTTTGGGGTTTCTAGACCCTCCATCTTTCATCTGCAGTACAATTTCTTCGCACACCTCAGACACTCCTTGTTTCTCAGGTTTCTTGCTACCAGAGCTACTTCTAAAGCACACCATAAAATGTTCTTTCCTCCCACACTTATTACATATGGCTTTCATTGCTGGGCATTCCTTACTGTTCGCCATGTGGCCAACCCTCCCCCATCTGTAGCATTGCCCCTTGAAGGCGCCGGCACACCTCCTTCCCTTTGTCACAGGAGTGCCCTTAACTACTTGTATCTTATTTTTCTCATCCTCAACCATTTGAACATTTTCCTTACTGTTCGTATCTTACTTCTTTTCTTTGACACATGTCATCATGTGCTCTACTTGTTTTGCCACAATCATCAAATCCCCCAAAGGAGGATCATCTTTTAGCCAAAGTCCCTCCTGTATCCTTTCAATTTAGCAATTCAACAAAAATTGGTCCCTGATGAGCTCATCATCTGTTTCCTTAAACTTACATGAGCCTGCTAATGTACGTAACTCAGACAGGGGACGTTAAAGAGAATGGGGGAGGAGTAACACTCTGCATACTCATTTCTTATTTCAGATATCACATAAAATAGCCCCCACCCCACTTTCTCCTACCCCTCTACCCTCACAACCAAATAGGGGCTAAGGTCTAACAGTATACGGCACAGCACAATGTATGCACACACTGAGTTGCTGTTCTTAACACTGCCAACACCAGTTTGGTTTTCCTCAACTGCCTCCAGGAGGCGCTGGCTCTGTTTAGGCAGGAGAGGGCTCTAAAGCTCCTTGAGTGCTCCTTGCAGGCTGAGGAGAAAATGCAGCAACCGCTACTAGATTTAAGGAAGGTGAGCGGTCCTACTGGAGTGAGTCCCTACTTCAGGTTTTTGGGCATCACATTTTTCTCATTGTGCTGCGATCTAAACGAGTTAACAGTGGTGTACCCCTCCCGCTCACACCAGTTAGTAGCTGCTTGTGCGTGGTGTCAATCATGCTCGCATTAGTTTGTAGCTGCTTATGTGACTAATTCTCATGTTCAGTGCGCATCCCCAGAGAATAAGGAACGTTAACAGTGGTGAGTTGTCATACTCAGCACACTCCCCTCGCACTCAAAACAGTTCATTGCTGTGTGTACGTGGCATCAAACACGCTCCCCAAAGTTCGTAGCCACTTAAGTTCGCCGGTACAATGGGAGGGGATTCCTCATGTACAGTGCGCACCCTTGTCAGAAAGCAGCAGGCCCCATTATGCTGACAAGAGGAGCAGAGAGTGGCATCAAACAGTTAACTCTTTCTCAAAATGTCAACAGACTCGACGGAGGTTAAAATCACCACATTCCTTTGGCACACAGTTTTCTCCCAAGTCAATAAGCGGTGATGACCGTTAAGTCACCCCAGCGACTGCCACCAGTAGCCACTTACTCGCTGCTCAGGGTCACAGCCAGCGACCATCCGCAAATATACTCACTGTATACCAGAGTCCATTTTACACAACAATCCTAGATTCAGACATGTGACCAGGGTTCTTCCCTGAGTATCCTTCAGTTCCTGAGAGTGGCCACACTCCGTTTTCCTGCTGCATGGAGTGCGTGTTGAGGTGTACCTGGATGTAGCCCGTCCTCGTCACTGGGGTCCAAAGCAAGAAAAGAGGGTTACTCAATAGGGTGACCAGAGAGTGAAGAGAAGCATCAGGCTTATTCCATACACCTCAGCCACAGAATACCAACTGCCAATTCCGGAGCTCGCAGGCTCCTCAATCTACATTCTAGAACTTTGTGACCACAAGGTTCCACTCTTCTTTTCTATTCTACAATGTTCTGGTATTTTCTGCAGTGCAAGCAACATGAGTGACTGACTGATACCACACATTCTTTTCAAATTTTCTCGGAAGAAGAACTTCCTTAACTAGTTTTTGAGGTAGAATTGTTATTCCACTCCTCTTCCAAAGTTTAGTTACTGTCACTGAGCTTGACATCACAAAAGATTACTGCTGGGTTAGCTTTGGCATCTTCCTTTACATTTTGTATCTATTAAACTATAATTAGATAATTTGTTGTCCCTTTGTTAGTGGAAAGCCAACAAGTGGAAAATATTTGAAAGGTCTAAATTGTTTCTAATTATATTTCGGGGTGAAAAGGTTATTCTAACTTTATTTATTGAAAAAACAGCAATACTTTTTTTGTTATGGCACATATTTATTAATTCATTCATTCATCCATTCATGTGTTTGGCAGTTGACTGATAAATAAATGGCGTTTGGAAGCTGCCTTAATAGATATAGCAATGTACAAGTGATGTTAGGCAATAGCATGATTCCACAACTTAAAGTTTGCATATATTATAACGCTTTAACATCTACTGGACTATATGTTGTTCAGATTTAGGTGGTGCATGAGAACATATCTCTTTCTAGTACAGAAATTCACAAATACTTTCATTTACCACCCAATTAGTTTCCATACTGAAGAAACATTGTTCAATTACACCAAACAGAATAGAACCAATAGGTATGGTATCTTGTCAATCTTCATACAGAACCAGGAAATAAGTCCAGGTAGATTCTCTCGATTACCTTAAACATGATTGAAATAAAAAGATATTAAGGAGCCGAGTCACAAAGATTATAGTGAATGCACAAATGTGTAATGTGCAACCTTGTATCAGTCATATCTATGGCTGTTCACCTACTTTACAAGTTGATCAGACCTAAACATATGTAAATTATGGCAGACATTAATTATAAATAAACAATGAAAGAGTGATTCCAAATGATAAGAAATATCTGAGGAGTCACAAAGTGTTTTAAGAAGAACCCTTACTCACCAACCTAGTTGGTGACATGCTTCATCATAGGGTTCCCACCCGAGGGGCCGAATGCCTCTCGGGTGTGCTGCGACGCCTGATTGCAGCGGAGCGTGTTTTTTTGGAATGTGCAGTAAGTGAGTAATAACACCGTGAAAGTTAAAATTACCTTTACTTATCCTAAAACAATTTTAATAGTGGAGAAGTAAGGCAAGATTAAAAGGTGGTGATGGTGGATGTTTTAGCTAGTTAAATTGGCTAGTAACATCCTGAAGTTAATAAATGATGGCCGGTCTATATGTTTCAGCCTCCTTACACAATTAGCGAGGCTTTCGTCAGGACCAGGCATGCCACGGGGGTATGCACACGCTAAGGTGCACTCTCACCTGTGACAATAGTTACCGTAAACTCACGGTTTAAACCTTCAGCGTTGTCTGATAGAGAATAGATTCTGAAAGAGAAAGCACATATCAAGACATTTATGTCATCGCATAGGTTTTTCACTGTGACTCCGTGACACAGTAAGTGTAATGACCCTCATGCTTCCATACGAGCTGTTCAAACATGTACTCAACAGGCTATTGTGCCTATCGTGATTATCGTGAAGTGCATCGGTTTTAGCACTATCTTTTAGCCAACTTGTAGACTGTGTATATCCTAAGTATTGCGGGAATTCGGCAAATACTCAGTCTACTGTGGTGCTGTAATTTAAAATCCATCAGCAACTCGTAAATTACGAATGGCCGGTTTTAACCATCTCATTTTGAGGGAGAGAGAAGTTAAATGACCATGACTTAATCGGTGAACAGCTAAGTGTAATAAGGCTCGTAAACACTCAAGCACGGGGGAGAAAATGAGTTTCAGGCTTACATGGGCTGTAGAGGATTCCTACCCCATGGATCCTAGCGGGGGGTGTTGGTCTCTAGTCACACACTATGATAGGGGGCAAAGTGGTATGCTTAGTTAAAGCGCAAACAGAACGGCAAGCGAAAGAAATACCTCATGACTGGAGCAGTTTTTCTCATACTCACTACGCCAAGACCAAGCACAAGGAAGGAGGAGAGAAATGAACCAAGTTCATTGGGAAGAAGACGACCCAGTAGGGAGCAATACCCGGAGCAAGTCACGGGAACAACAGGCAGGGACAAGCAACCAGAGAGTCTGATTACAAATTTATCCTCAGTCACCCTAACATCTACAGAAGAGAAAGTACTCAATCGTGGACTGGGCTTTGTACCAACGGCCCGTCTCGATAAATTCAATTTGCAGTGCGAATTGTCTGAATTCTTCAGGAAGTTCAGACTAAAAGCTTACTTTGAAAAACAAGAGACCAGGGAGGACACCAATCCTACAGGTGAAACAGGACTACGGTTAAAATCCACCTTTGTCCACCATCACTCACCACACCTGTAGAGATTCTCACATTCGAACAGGTAATTTACGAGTTGCTGATGGATTTTAAATTACAGCATCACAGTAGACTGAGTATTTGCCGAATTCCCGCAATACTTTGGATATACACAGTCTACAAGTTGGCTAAAAGATAGTGCTAAAACCGATGCACTTCACGATAATCACGATAGGCACAATAGCCTGTTGAGTACACGTTTGAACAGCACGTATGGAAGCATGAGGGTCATTACACTTACTGTGTCACGGAGTCACAGTGAAAAACCTATGCGATGACATAAATGTCTTGATATGTGCTTTCTCTTTCAGAATCTATTCTCTTTCAGACAACGCTGAAGGTTTAAACCGTGGGTTTACGGTAACTATTGTCACATGTGAAGGTGCACCTTAGCGTGTGCATACCCCCGTGGCATACCTGGTCCTGACGAAAGCCTCGCTAATTGCGTAAGTAGGCTGAAACATGTAGACCGGCCATCATTTATTCACTTCAGGATGTTACTGGCCAATTTAACTAGTTAAAACATCCACCATCACCACCTTTTAATCTTGCCTTACTTCTCCACTATTAAAATTGTTTTAGGATAAGTAAAGGTCATTTTAACTTTCACGGTGGTATTACTCATTTACTGCACATTAAAAAAAAAAAAACGCTTTGCTGTAATCAGGCGTCGCAGCACACCCGAGAGGCATTCGGCCCCTAGGGTGGGAACCCTATGATGAAGCATGTCACCAACTAGGTTGGTGAGTGAGGGTTCTTCTTAAAACAATTTGTGACTCCTCAGGTATTGCTTATCATTTGGAATCACTCTTTCATTGTTTATTTATGGATTACAAGGGGACCAAGAGTGGCTCCACGAAAATTCCCTTTTTCTCTCTGTGTTCTATTAGACATTAATTATACACACACTGGTATGGTATTCACAAACACAGATGATGACATTTTTGAGCTAACTCCCACTTGCAGAGTCTAGACACTACAGGACATATTTACCAGATCAGTGGTGCAGGGTAGCACAGCAAGTTACCTTGCCGTGCTGCCCTGCATCACAGGGAAAGGGCAGGAATTCACTGTATTTATTCAATGCGGTGCATTCCTGTCCTTTCCCCTGGCGCTGGCATCCTCTCAACAGCCTCGTGCCACAATGGTGCAAAGGTGCCCGGGTTACAGGCAAGATTGTTTTTGTGCAGGAAGAGTCACCTTCCTGCACAAAAACAGTTCGTAGAGGCATTTTCCCCTTTCTGTGTGTGCTGCAGAATACAGCACACATAGAAAGAGGAAACAAGCATTTGCAATGCAATAGGTCTCGCATTATTAAAGTTTGAGCTATTGGCATTGCTAAATAATGCAACACCAATAGCTCAAACTTTAATAATGCCAGACCTATTGCATTGCAAATACTTATCTTTATACTACAACCTGTGTGGTGTCCATCTGTAGTGTTGTCACTGGGTTACTGTATGTGTTCACATCACAAATGCTTTACACACTGCCTCTGAGATAAGCCTGCCTGCTCGTGCCAAGCTACCAAGGGGGTGAGCAGGGGTAATTTTAGTAGTGTATCCCCCTTACCCTGACTAGAAGCAAGGGTCCCTATTTGGACAAAGGTACCTAGCTCTGCCAACTAGAGACCCCCAGTTCTAACACTGCACATAGGCATTGCATTAGATGAGCCATTCTGTAGTCTGCATGTAGTCACATCACAGGTGTTTCTGCACATAGGCGCTGCATCAGAGGAGCCATTCTGTAGTCTGCCTGTAGTCACATCACAGGTGATTCTGCACATTGGCGTTGCGTCAGAGGAGCCATTCTGTAGTTCGCCTGTAGCCACATCACAGGTATTTTTGCACATAGGCGTTGCGTCAGAGGAGCCATTCTGTAGTCTGCCTGTAGTCACGTCACAGGTGTTTCTGCACATTAGTGTTGCGTCAGAGGAGCTATTCTGTAGTCTGCCTGTAGTCACATCACAGGTGTTTCTGCACATAGGCTATGTGTCACAGAAGCCAATCTGCATATAGGCGTTGCGTCAGAGGAGCCATTCTGTAGTCTGCCTGTAGTCACATAACAGGTGTTTCTGCACATAGGCGTTGCGTCAGAGGAGCCATTCTGTAGTTTGCCTGTAGTCACATCACAGGTGTTTCTTCTGCACATAGGCGTTGCGTCAGAGGAGCCATTCTGTAGTTTGCCTGTAGTCACATCACAGGTGTTTTTGCACCTAGCCGTTGCGTCAGAGGAGCCATTCTACCTGTAGTCACATCACAGGTATTTCTGCACATAGGCGTTGCGTCAGAGGAGCCATTCTGTAGTCTGCCTGTAGTCACATCACAGGTGTTTCTTCTGCACATAGGCGTTGCGTCAGAGGAGCCATTCTATAGTATGCCTGTAGTCACATCACAGGTGTTTCTGCACATAGAAGTTGCATCAGAGGAGCCATTCTATAGTCTGCCTGTAGTCACATCACAGGTGTTTCTGCACATAGGCGTTGCGCCAGAGGAGCCTTTCTGTGGTCTGCCTGTAGTCACATCACAGGTGTTTCTGCACCTTGGCGTTGCATCAGATGAGTAACCTGAATTCTGACTGTAACGCACCATTCAGAATTCTGCACTCGCCTTGTAAAGTAAACCCGTAGTCTGTATGCAACATCCTTCATAATTCTCACATGGTATTCCTTCCAATGAGTGATCGTGCGGTGTATCTGTAAAATCATACATAATTCTGCACACGGATATTCACTCTGACGAATTCATCTGTAGTCTGCCTGTGCCATCAGCCACAATTCTGCTCAAAGGCATTAAATCCAATGAGTACTTCCGTAGCTTGTCTGTAGCACCGCTTTCCCATCACTGTACGTGGTCCATAAATCAGGCGTCTTACTCTGTAGCCTCTCTGTAAAATCATCCCCAATTCTGCACATGAGTAGCACAGCCGATTAGATGAATTACTCTGCTGTCTGCCTGTAACACCATTCGCAATTCTTCACCCGGGTATTAAATCTGATGAGTTATTCTGTAGCTTGCCTGTAACGCATCTTTTAAACACAGGATGTGGTCATTATATTAGATAACCTGTTTCGTAATATTACAGAATGCATCATGCATAGCTACACCTGCTGACGAAATCAGGTTAGTTATCCTGCATCCCAGAACGCCCCTGCTCAAGGGCAGGTGTTCAGCTGAGATCTTCACCTGAGCCCCGTTCGACGCCGTCTTGTTTATGAGGCAGGGGCTGACCCCTCCCTCCTCCTGCCAACACCGCCCGTATTACACCACAGGGAAATAAAATTGATGGTTTTTTTTTGGGGGGGGGGGGGAGTTTTATATAGCGGGAACTCGACCCGAAGGTATTAGAGCGCTTTACAGGAGCACCAGTTGTTTTACAGACTGACATGTTCATTTTGTTAGGCACGGGGAGATTAAGTGATTTGCCCAGAATCACAGGATGTTGAGCATCCCCTGTCGAGACAGGGACCCGGTTCCGCAGCTTCGCGGTCGACCCTCTAGCCGTTAGGCCACATCCTCTCCCAAGTGCCTGGCAAGCCTGCATGTCTTTTCCAGTCCTGTTTTTTTTTTTTTATCAAATAGGGAAGGGCGGCACTAGTTAAACACCAGAGCACGATCCCGTTCAGTTACACTCAAACTTGTATATTTTTTCCAATTTTCTTTTTGACATCTTTTTAATGCCAGTAAACGACACAATAGAAGCATTGAACTGAAAGGTTTTAGGTAAGAGTTATAGATAAAAAAGGTTAAGTGGATTCGTTGAAATGGGGACAAATCGCACGTCTTTCAAAACGTGAACACGGCAGAATTATATGATAATGAAAATGATAATAATATTAATGTCTTCTATGTAACAAATGTTGTCGTAACATTGACGATTTTAAGTAGCAGGTGCGACCGTTACCCATGTGTATACTGGTGCATTTGCAGCTGGAACAACACTCGTTACACCTTGTGTAAGCGCAAGTGCACGCGCGAGGTATGCCGGGCGCTCTTCTGCATCAATACATATTTATATTCTATGTTGTAGGCGCTACTTGCAACTGTGTACTCTTATGTAAAAAAAAAAAAAGTTGTAGTGAAACACGTGGGGTATTCTGCATACTCAGCTGCAGTGACGCATACAGCTAGAAGGCAGGCGATGCCCCAGGCCCTTTTGTGTAGTGCAGTGATTCACGTGATATCGCGAGAACTCTTCGGTACACGCAGCGATGCGCCTGTGCTATTCGGTGTACTTCACTGGATTTTCAGCTGCAGTAACGCACAGAGCTAGTAGATGCCTTGTGCACGTGCAGCGATTCACGTGCTACTCTGTGTACTTCGCTGTATCTCCAGCTGCAGTGACGTGCACAGCTAGATATGTGACCCCATGTGCACTCGTGTCGTGTGTACGTGCAGTGATACACACGTGCTATTGTGAACTCTACTGTATCACCAGCTGCGGGGATGTGTAAATGAACAGCGGGAGCCGACAGCAGGGTGTGAATGTTGTCAGAGATGCGGCCTGCGCGTGTGCACAACTCCCTCCCTCCGCTGACATGTCAGGCGCTGGCCAAGGAGCTGAAACTCCCTTGACGCTGCTCTCTCTCGACAGCCGGGGTTTCAGCTGATTGGAATCTCTGGGCCGATACGGAAGTTTGCTGCTCCGTCATTGTAGCGACTTCAGTCTGTAAAAAACCAGTGGTGCGCGCGCACCACAGAGGAGCGGGGGCTAGGGAGCACGGCAGCGAAGCGATCACGCGCTGCTGCGCGTTCTGGCCACCGTCGGGAATGGGCACGGCAAAGGCGGGACATGCGCCCGCCTTTGACCAATCGCGTGCCGTCTCCATAAAAAAAACGCACGCTCCAGCCAATGTGGGCTTCCGAAAGCAAAACCACACGCACGAGCGTGTGGGTAGCTTTCAGAAGCCCTTTCGAAAGGTCTCGCGCTGCGCGAGCAGTGCTGCGCCCTGCAACGATAGGCGCGAGACCTAAAAACGAGGGGAAATAAAGATATTTCTCCTTGTTACAACTCACCCGGGGCGGCGTAAGATTTTGGCGCATTCCCAGGTTTACAAGTCCTTGTAAATCTGGGAATGCGTCAAAAACCATGGGAGTTGCATGGGCACACCCACTGCAATGCCCATGGAACGCCTCCTTTGCACAGAGTAAGGCAACGTTGCAATTTGCGCTGCATTACTCCATATATGTGAAGCCACTCAAAGCCAAGCAAAGTGGCTTTGCATGGCTCATAAACTTGACAGAGTGGTTTGCTTCATGCATGTACCACGTTTCGTGGTGCAAGCATGATACAAAGCCCTCATAAATATTCCCCTACAAATGTTATGGAGGCAAATGGTTACAAAATTTATAAGATGTAGTTTTCTAATGAAATACTTTTTGCTCTTCCTGAAAAGGATTTTCGTCCAGCTGTCTTGCCTTCACACAGTGTGTAAAGAGAGGAAATGTATGCATCATTTCACACTATCTGTAGCACTTTATATAGCGCATTTAGGTTTCAGTTAGATGTTCAGATAGTGATCTGCGAAGAATGCTTTGGGCAATGTTCGTGAATGCATACAAAGGTAGGTCAGTAATGGTGTGTGCCAGATCTGCACTGTATGTTCCTGGGCACTACTCTGACCCTTCCTTGGGAACCCACGCCTCTACATATTTACTGCGGACTTAAGAGTGCAGAATTTAAGCAAACTTGGCTTAAATTACTGACTTGTGCACAGTATAGCGCATGTGTCACTCAGACTTCGCCCATTGTCATCGCCCCTAATATATCTGACCGTCAAGTATGGTGCTTCCCATATGCAGGGGTCGCGTACACCTATGACCAGTGTCGTAAAAATACTGCCGTCTTCTAAATCCAAAATGTGTAATCAAATTCACAAGCTCGTGCTAGTACTGGTGCACTTTCAGGCCAATTCACAAAAGCATGTATCAGTATGGGAATCAGTTCTATGGGTGCTCTCGTTTACATTCCTTTGTGTATTGTCCCAAAACGCCCAACTCCCTATCAGTAAAAGGTGGGACAGTCCTTTCTCTTTGTACTACTTGTATTTGAATATTGAATCTAATTTCCATTTTAGATGGCTATCAATCAATCAATCACGGCATTTATAGAGCGCGCTACTCACCCGGGAGGGTCTCAAGGCGCTGGGGGAGGGGGTAAGTTACTGCTCGAACAGCCAGGTCTTGAGCTGCTTCCTGAAGGAGAGATGGTCCTGGGTTCGCCGAAGGTGAGTGGGGAGGGAGTTCCAGGTCTTGGCTGCCAGGTAGGAGAAGGATCTTCCTCCGGCGGTGGCTCTGCGGATGCGTGGTACGGTGGCGAGGGCGTGGCTGGTTGATCGTAGCTGGCGGGTGGGCGTGTAGAAGGTCATGCGGTCGTTGAGGTACTTGGGGCCCAGGTCGTGGAGGGCCTTGTGTGCGTGGGTGAGGAGTCTGAACGTGATTCTCTTGCTGACGGGGAGCCAGTGCAGGTCTTTCAGGTGTCCGGTGATGTGGCTGTGTCGGGGGATGTCCAGGATGAGTCGTGCGGAGGCGTTCTGGATGCGCTGGAGTCTTTTTGAAGTTTGGCTGTGGTTCCGGCGTAGAGGGTGTTCCCATAGTCCAGTCGGCTGGTGACGAGTGCCTGGGTGACGGTCTTCCTGGTTTCAGTGGGGATCCATCTGAAGATTTTGCGGAGCATGCGCAGGGTGTTGAAGCACGAAGATGAGACGGCGTTGACTTGTCTGGTCATCGACAGGGAGGAGTCCAGGATGAAGCCCAGGTTGCGTGCGTGGTCCGTTGGCTTGGGCGCGGTGCCCAGGGCCGGGGGCCACCAAGAGTCGTCCCAGGCGGAGGGTGATGAGCCCAGGATGAGGACTTCTGTCTTGTCTGAGTTCAGTTTAAGGCGGCTGTTCCTCATCCAGTAGGCGACGTCTCTCATCCCGTCGTGTAGGTTGGCTCTGGCGGTGGTGGGGTCGTTGGTGAGGGAGAGGATCAGCTGGGTGTCGTCGGCGTAGGAGATGATGTTGAGGTTGTGTTGGCGTGCGATGGCTGCGAGGGGGCTCATGCAGACGTTGAAGAGGGTTGGACTGAGTGAAGATCCTTGTGGAACGCCGCAGATGACTTCGGTGGCCTCGGATCTGAATGGGGGGAGGCGGACTCTCTGGGTTCTTCCGGCGAGGAACGAGATGATCCATTCCAGTGCTTTCTCTCGGATTCCGATGTTGCTGAGGCGCTTCACTAGGGTGCGGTGGCAGACGGTGTCGAACGCCGCGGAGAGGTCCAAGAGGATGAGGGCTGCTGTTTCCCCATTGTCGGTTAGGGTTCTGATGTCGTCGGTGGCTGCGATAAGGGCGGTCTCGGTGCTGTGGTTGGCCCGAAACCCGGACTGCGAGGGGTCGAGGGATCCATTCGTCTCGAGGAAGGCGGCAAGCTGTCTGTTGACGGTCTTCTCGATGACTTTGGCCGGAAACGGAAGGAGCGAGATGGGACGGTAGTTCTTGAGGTCGGTGGGGTCCGCCGTTGGTTTCTTCAGGAGGGCGGTAAGCTTGGCGTGCTTCCAGCTCTCCGGGAAGGTGGCGGTGTGGAAGGAGGAGTTGATGATGTCCCGGAGATGGGGTGTGATGGTGGCGTCGGCTTTGTTGAAGACGTGGTGTGGGCAGGGGTCGGTTGGTGATCCGGAGTGGATGAAGTTCATCGTGCGGGTGGTGTCTTCGGTGCTGATCGGGGTCCAGTTGCAGAGGGTGGTGGTGGCGGGCGTTGGTTCGGCGGTAGGGTGCGTGGTCTGTGCGTCGAAGCTGTTATGTATGTCGGTGATCTTGCGGTGGAAGAACGCGGCGAGTGAGTTGCAGAGGTCTTGCGAGGGGGTGATGTCGTTGTTTCCGGCGCTGGGGTTGGAGAACTCTTGACGATGCTGAAAAGTTCCTTGCTGTCGTGGGCGTTGTTGTCCAGTCGTTCTTTGAGTGCCGACTTCTTGGTGGCACGGATCAGCTGGTGGTGTTTGCGGGTGGCGTGCTTGAGGGCGGTCCTGTTGTCTGTGGTCTGGTCGAGTCGCCAGGCTTTCTCGAGAGTGCGGCAGTTCTTCTTGGATTCCTTGAGTTCGTTGGTGAACCAAGGGGTTTTCTTGCTTCCGGGTCTGCTGGGAGGGTTTTTTAGTGGTGCGAGGTCGTCGGCGCAGGCGGTCAGCCACTTGGCGAGGTTGCTAGCTGCTTCGTTTGGGTCCGTTGTGTTGGTGGGTGTGTTCTGGCTGAGGGAGGCGGTGAGCTGCTCGGCGGTGATCTTGCTCCAGCCCGGCGGGGAGCCTGTTGCGGGTGGTGGTGGGTCGCAGTCTTTCTGAAGCTGAAGTGGACGCAGCTGTGGTCGGTCCAGTGGAGTCCGGTGGCGTGGCTGAAGGAGATGTGCTTGCTGGAAGAGAAGACGGGTCAAGCGTGTGGCCGGGCGTAGTGGGTGGGCGTGTTCACCAGTTGCTTGAGTCCGAGGTTGGCGAGGTTGTCCAGCAGGGCGGTGGTGTTTCTGTCGTTGTTGTTCTCCAGGTGGAAGTTGAGGTCCCCTAGGAGGATGTAGTCGGCGGAGGGCATGGCGTGCGGGCTGATGAAGTCTGCGATGTCTTCGCTGAATAGTGTGCGTGGTCCCGGGGGTCTGTAGATGAGGGTGCCTCGGAGGGTGGTCTTGGGGTCAGTGTGTATCTGGAAGTGTAGGTGTTCGGCGGCGGTGAAGGTCTCGCCGGAGTTAGTCGAGATGCGGATGGTGTTCTTGTGTACGATGGCGATGCCTCCTCCCGTCTGGTTGACGCGGTCCTTCCGGGTGATCTTGTATCCGTCCGGGATGGCTATGGCGATGTCGGGCGCTGAGGAGGCGTTCATCCAGGTTTCGGTGAGGAAGGCGACGTCCGGTGCTGTTGCGTCGAGCAGGTCCCAGAGTTCCACGGCGTGCCTGTGGACGGAGCGGGTGTTCAACAGGATGCATTTCAGGTGGTTGCTGCTGGTGCTCGACTTGGCGGAGGTGGTGCACGTCCGGGGGCAGGTGAATCGGCAGGCTTGGCAGGTGAAGGGTCCGTGGGTGCGTCTCGGTGAGGCTCGGTAGCAGGCAGGGTTCCGGCCGGCATTGAGTGTGGTGAGGGTGGCGGCGTCGTAGGTCCGTCGAGTAGTGTTGCATCGGTGGGATCCAGGGGTCCTGGCGCTGGGCGCGGGCCAGGCGCGGACGGGCGCAGACGGGCTTACCTTTGGCGCACCTTCGGCGCTCCGTCGGTGCTCCCGCTGCGCGCGGCCGCTGCGCGGTCGCTCAGGGGGCGTCATGAGTAAGGAGCCTGGAGGGAGGAGCAGCTGGGTGGCGGGAGCGGGGCGGCGAATGGAATCACGGGGGGCGGGGCCGCAGGGAGGCAGTGGCGGGAAGTCCCAGGATCAGCGGGCAGCGGGAAAGTCCCAGGAGCAGCGGGAAAGTCCCAGGAGCAGCGGGCAGCGGGAAAGTCCCAGGAGCAGCGGGCAGCGAGCGAAGGAATCTCCAGGCAGGAGGCGGCAAGGCAGGCAGGAGCGGCAGCAGTGAGTGGGGCGACCAAGCCCTGTGGAGGGCTGAGTGGAGGGCTAGTGGCCAATTCACAAAACCATGTAAGAGTGCATAAAGGAGTACTAGAGAAGGACTCTTTTACGTACTCTTAGAAGCCTGTGTTTATTGGCCCTTTTGAAATGAGTTTTTTAGTGCTTCAGAATACTGCAACACGTGTTGTTAATGGCCTAGGTGCAATCAACATATTGCCTAACTGCTTTCTTTTGTAATTTGCATTTTGCATTTATATTGAATAACCATCAAATGCAAATATAACCGCATATTGAAATTAATTCTTCATATTATTATTGCAGAAAAAGAAAAATCAGCCTGTATCTAGTTCCTAGTCATCTCTCCCCTTCAAAAGTCATCTGATCATATAGTTAAAAGGCAAACACTTACTACGGAGACAGATAACCTATGCTTAATACAGACAAAAGGCAAAAATAACCTCAAGGAAACTAAAATGTTAAACTATGTAATAGTTTGCATGTGGTTCATGAGCGTTTTCTTGTCAGTGATCACATCATGAATGTTAATTGACAAACTGTCCTGCCTTTCGACCTTCTGGTTTTGCAAGTGCCTTTTGCCCCTGTTGTGCAGCATCGTCAAGAACAGAATGAAATAAGGCTCAATGATGTGTACGTGATCATGTGTGCTCATCTGTTGCCACCCAGTCTAATAACATTAACACGCAAATTCAAAGCGCGTGACGCAGCCACCCTTTTATTTACATTGTGGATGCCACTTGGAGTTGTAAATAAGAAATATGAATTTATGTGTGTGAAAGTGGTTTTTGAAACAGCAGTGGGCCAGCAGCAAATGGGAAGCTGTACGGGCATCTCTAAACAATTGGAAAAAAGCTTTTTTGCATTGGAACAGTAGGGGGAGGGAGAAATAGAGGAAGAGGTGGGGGTAAAGTCAATTGGGCGAGCAATGTGAAGTGGGTGGGGGCAACAGAGGAATCTGAGGTGGTCAGAAAAAAAAAATCTAAATAAAAAGCAAAAAAGTCCAGAGCGAGAGAAGTAATGATCGAGCTGGGGATGGGGGGGGGGAGGGAGCGAGCAACACAGAGCAGACCAGGACAGGATTTGAGGGGGGAAGCAGCACATGATGGAAAGATCAGTGAAAAAACATGCATTCTCATGGAGTGTGTTGAAAGTGGGGGTCCTTATCCCTCACCGCCGCCACCAAATGCTGGAGGCGGGAGTCCCTGTCCCACACCGCTGTTGCCAGGTGCGAGATCCGGACCCCTCGTTTCAACGTTGGGCTAAGGAAGGACACCGTCTGAGATAGCCCTGCTCACCCCCTTAGTAGTTTGGCACGAGCAGCCAGGCTTATCTCCAAGGCACGAGTGTACAGTATGTGCAACCACACTCACAGCAACCCAATGATGTCACCACAAATAGACTCCACACGAGTTTTTATTAAATGAGTATAATCTTTATACAAGAAGATATATGATATGACCACACAATACAAAACCAACATATAATAATGGGTAGTATTCCTCCCGGTGGATTGGTAGGTTCTAATCCCAACCACCGCTTCTAACCAACAGTTAAGCTGACTTCTAACCGTTTCCAAAAGGTTAGGTAGGTCGTATTGCTAGAATCACACACGTTGCAAAAGAAACTAAATACTGCAATGCGTAACGATATACTCCTGAACTGTGCAATAGAGAAACAATGCCATACGTAGCGCCACAGTCATGTACTTTGCAATAGAAGGAATAATGCAATGCGTATCACTACCAGCATGCCCTGTGCAAGGATGAAACAAAGCAATGCGTCACACTACAATCATGTACTGTGCACTGAAGAAATAATGCAATGCGCCACATTATAATCGGGTACTGTGCGATGAAGAAATAATGCAATGCGCCACGCTTACAATCATGTACTCTGCAAGGGAAAATAACGCAGTGCGTAGCGCACCCAGCATGTAGTTCGTCAGGCACAAATAGAGTCAGGCGTCATACGACAGTTCGATAGTTCGTTAGCAGCAATAATGCAAAGTGTAATACGACAGTCTAGGTGCTCCGTTAACAGTTGCCCCCGACATGGATTAATGATGACACAAAAGTACCGCTTCTCACTCCGGCCCCAGTACTGCCCCTCCTTGGGCCAGCATGGGCCTCGATCCAAGCCGAAGCAACAGGCTCACGCAGCTGCCAGGAGCAAGAGGCCGAGAGAGTGTCCCTCCGAGCCCACACCCCACGTGGTGATCCACGTTACCTGGGGGGGCGTGACCCCACTCTCCTCCCCTCCTTCAGCGACTTGGGCCTTGATCCAGAACTCCGTCAATGGGCACGGCGAGCTCGGGCTGGCGACTCCGCTCCTCCGGGACTGCCGGTCCGGGCCGCTACTGTTGCACTCCGAGGGCCCAATGACCTGGCCCTCCTTCCGGCGGTCTCAGTGGACACCGAGACCCGCCCTCAGCACTTGTGGAGACTTACTTCGATTTCGGTCCACATGCTACCCAGGCACTCCTCACCAGCGCCTCTGGTTGCACCGCGACACGCACTCTGCGCGTCCGAGACTCGCCTCTTCTCTGGTGCACACGATGACCAGGCGATCGTCACCACTCCTCGGCGAGTCCGAGTATCACTTCTTCTCCCGGTGCACAGAACTACCAGGCGCTCTTCACCAACGCCTCGGCTTGCACCACGACACGCACCCTGCGCATCCGAGTCTCACCTCTTCTCTCGGTGCACACAACGACCAGGTACTCTTCACCAACGCCTGGGCTTGCAATACAATGAACAATTACCTCTTGGACCATCGATATTATATTCTTTTAACTAAGCAGGTCCTCTATTTATACCTGCAAGTGTGTTTATGTTAATATACTTTGTTTACTTTTTTCATTTTGTGTACAAAGATGAGAGCCAACATGCAAACATTATTCTCTGAAAACAAAACATATCATTCATCTTATCAAGAAATGTATTTTTTGCTTTTTCTTTTGTTTGTTTTCTTTCTCTTGTGACAAAAACAATAGTACAAGCACAATTGCAGCTTTCTTCAGCAAATTGTGTACATAAAACACTCTATATACAGTGACACATCAAACCATGACATACATTACATAGATTACAAAGATCTTCATCTTATTGTTTTAAATAGTCCTACTATATTTGTAATGTATCTGGCCTTATTTATTTATACGTCCTCGATACTGTAATCATTCATGGGTCCAAAGTGGTGAGGTCAGAGAAAGCCTGTCAAAGTCCGTAACTAAGCTGTCTAAGTCCAGATTAGGCTTGATGTCTTTCAAGGGCTGAGTAGTTCAGAACAGGGAAACTCTTGGCCTCAGTGTGGGGGGTGCCGACGCGTTTCGACCTTCGTGTGGGGACCGTGAGGATTTTCAGTAGGTCTTCCTCAGGGCTGGGAGATTCTGTGTAGGACATTCATGGATGCCATTGTGTGTCTTATTCTGGTGTATTAATCCAGGAGGTGTGGCCCTTCGTGTAGTTCTTACTTCTTCTCTACGACTTTTTGAAGGACTCTTCGCTGCGGTCTTCCTTGGTTCTGATGCCTTCAGTCGTCGTTCTTCGGTTCTCTGTTTTTCCGACGGCGTTTGGAACCACGACACGCACCCTGCGCGTCCGAGACTCACTTCTTTTCCCGGTGCACACAACAACCAGGCGCTCCTCACCAATGCCTCGGCTTGCACCACGACACGCACCCTGCGCGTCCGAGACTCAGTTTACTCCTGCCTGGCCACGCTCACAAGGCACAACTTCTGAGGGTCTCAAGCTGCAAAAGCACGCGCACACCGCGTTGCTTGGGACTTCTCCGGAAACTTTTATGTTCCTGTGTTTCCAAACAGGGAGTCAGCTCACCTTGGGGTTCAGGACACAGCACAAAGCACAGTCCTGTTCAAGAAGGGAGGGACACCACCCACTGCAATGTCCCTTCAGTCTCTTCCTTAGTAAAAGCTACAAACTGCAGGCCAGCCCAAGATCACGAAGCAAGGGTCAGTCCTATCCAGCAGTCTCTTCAGCAACTTCTTCCTTGGCAGAGGTTCTTCTTGACCACGAAAGAGGTCAAAGCCTTTGCAGACTCGACCTGTCCATTTCGCCATTCAAAATTACACCAAATTCTAGGGGTTTCAGTTCTCTTAGTTATACCCCTTCATGTCTTTGAAGTTCGTTGTGCTCAGGGGTCCCTGACCCCTGCCTAAATCAGTTCTGGGTGTCTCCCTCCAGGTGTCACCTTTCTCCCTTTGATACTGGGGGTCTGGACCCTTAATCACTCAGCAGGAGATGGGTCAATTGTTTTATAGCTGCAACCCAGGCCTCTTCACCTCCCGGGGCCTCTCCTCGCATACTCTCCAGATGCAGGTCAGCCAGGTGCCATCTCACCCCCTCCCATCTCAGATCCAGACAGTCAATCCACATTCAGCAGAGACACACAGAAATGCTTAAAGTACAAAACTCAGCCACTTTCTAAAAGAGTGGTTTCTGAACACACCTTGACAAATCCACTTTCATAGAAAGATGTGCTATGACACTGTGAGTTTATACATACTAAACTTCACCTCTCCATTATAAACTTATAGGAAACTAGGCCAACAAAACACCATACCCAGCCTCCCCCATTCTGTCCTATGGGAAGAATGGCCTTTCACCAGTGAAAACGAAATGGAGTGTTTTTTCACTGTCAGGACATAGCACACACCTCAGTATATGTCCTGCCTTTTACCTACACTGCACCCTGCCCAGGGGTTACCCGGGACCTACCACAGAGGTGCCCACAGTGTACGCAAAAGGGAAAGTAAGGCCTGACAAGTGGTTGCACTTGTCAGGACAACATGCTAACTTAGCAAACTGCGCGCAGGCCCTACACTGAAGGCCTGAGTTCCCTTCTCTGCGCGCCTTTGCATTACTAGCCCTTGCACCCACAGTGCACATCACTAGGGACTTTTACTAGTAAGGCAAACATACCAATCATGGCCAACCAATTACCATTGTACTTTACATAGGGAACCCTTGTACTTTGACACGGATCAGCAGTGGCAAAGTACCCAAAGCATCTAAATTGGCAACTCTATGTCAGGAAAACGGTCTAGGGGGAAAGCAAAAAGTTTAGGGAACTTTAGCCACAAAGGCCAAGTCCTACAGAGTGCAAAAAGAAACAAACATTGGCAAAGCCAAAAGGTCTTGCCTATGCAAGAGCTATTGGCGTTTCCAATGTGTTTTAGCCATTAGGTACATCAGTGTGGCTGCTGTTCAGCATGGCTAAAAGTTAGTAGGTGGGGTAGATTGGAGTGGGGTAGACTGGGGTACAGTGGAATGGGGTAGATTGGGGTAGAGTGGAATAGGGTAGATTGGAGTGGGGTAGATTGGAGTGGGGAACTTGGATAGATTAGAGTGACAGATTGGAATGGGGTAGATCGGGGTACAGTGAGATGAATTGGAGTGGAGTAGATTGGGGAAGATTAGAGTGGGGTAGATAGGACTAGGGTATATCAGGGTAGACGGGGTAGAGTGGAGTGGAGTGGGGTGGATTAGGGTAGATTTGAGTGGAGTGGCGTGGGGTAGACTGAAGTGGAGTCGGGTAGACTGGAGTGGAGTGGGGTAGATTGGAATGCAGTGGGGGTAGATTGGGGTAGTTTGTAGTGCCAAAGGTAAACAAAGGGGAGGTGGCATGGCATATACATGAATTTGCATGTTGTAGAAATAATGTACCAGAAGGACACAGTAAGAGTAGCAATTACATAAAAACCGTAAACGCCACACAAATTCCACACTATTGGATGAAATCATTTTCATGAGGGTGTATTGTCCACAAAAAGTACAAAGGTGCAGAAAAGAAAGAATTCATCAAAGTTGCATGAAGGAACGTTAACTTTAAAATGATATTTTATAACTATAGAGAGGCACCAAGACAATAATGTTGCGCGTTTAGCACTTAGGAAATGCCAGAAATTTGTTTATACGCTTTTATTACTTCTTGTTGGGCAAATTTATGACACAATTTTTATTTGGCAGATTTATGACTGACTTTTATTTGGATATCTTCATTCAGTGCTGCCACTGCCGAAACCTTTGGAGCACTAACAAGCACTGGCAATGTCCATAGAACCGTTTTTAATGTGACATGCCATGCAACCACAGGCATGTACAAATGTTGTTCTTATTCACTGGCACGTTAAAGCCAGATCTATTGGTTTTGTTAAGCTCGTCTTCAATTGTTTGGCAATGAAAGCCAAAACACACATATATTAATGTAGTAGTACCAGGCCAATATTTGCACAGAAAAAGACCTGCAAATATTGAGTTGTCTGTCTCTAAGAGAACAACAATCTAACACTTCAAAACCCCCACATGCTTGCCCCTCAGCTAGCACAGTGAGTTCTCCGCTTACTAGAACTATGAAAACTATGTACATTTTCTTCCATATTTTGCAGGTTTTATGTTTAAAAATTTAAAAAAATTGCTCACCAACAAAATACAAAAAAAAAAAAAATGTCACAATGGCTTTACATGCTAATTTGTTTTGCACTTCACTCGATGTGTACTGGAGAGAAGAGGTTGGCTTGGCTAATCTTAAAAGCATATAAGAAAATTGCAAAGACAAAATTGAGAAATAAAAACACAACTTATAGAGAAACAAAAGAAACAGACCAGTCAACAGGTCATGCACAGAAAGGCCAAGCTTTGGCAAAGCCAGAGGGTCGCGGCTCCAAAAGCTCAAGCTTTTTGCTTTGTCAATGCTTTTAGGAATTTTCATGTAAAAGCTATATGAAGACGCATGGTCTTGCATGGGTGGCAATCTTGCAATAGGTTTTCTGTAAACAAAACCCAATTGAAGATGGCTATTTATGCAGGAGCATGCATCATGATGCATATGCATGCTTGCATTGTGATTCATGCGTCGCGGTGTATGTACCCACATGGTTTGTGGCGCATTCATGTGTGCCTGTCATAATGCATGCATACATGTGTCATAACACTCAGCGGCTATTTGTATTCACTATTCTACCATGGTGGACATTCAAGTTAGAATGACACATTCAAAGTTAAAAAAGAAAAACAAAGTGCATGGCAGCTTAAAACAGGGAAGCAAGAGGCCCAGCAGCATTCTACAGCCGCTGGGCCCTTGTATAAAATAATATATATATCAAAGAAACACAAGCACGCCAACGGAGTGCGGCATACAAAAAAACATTCACTAGCACAGCCAATAGGTCGCACTTTAACATGGTAGAAAATGCTAGCACAGCCATGCCCAAATGGTGTATTTGTGTTGAACATATTGGCTTTACCAATGCTTGTTTGTCATAGTTACCAGTAGTCACCAAATCAATAACCATAAGGCTATATACAGCACACTACAAAACCTCCAAATAAATTAATTGATTAATTTTAAAAATTCTAAAACAAAATCAAAATATTAGCAAAATGCTAGAGACTGGTCCCAAAATGTGACAGACAACCAAGTGAGCCAATGCTGAAAGGGAGTTCACCCAAACTAGTAGGTGGCTGAATAGGGACGAAGCTCCTTTCTGAATATATGTTGTGCTATATGTCAACATGAGTGTGTCAAATCTGTAAGCCACCTGCAGCCAGAATTAAAAATACTCATCGCAAAGGCGCACTAGGCAGCTATGTCCTAATAAACCACATCTCTATTGAATAAAGCATGTAGAGATGTATCTTTGCACAGGGAATGAGTTTTAGGAATAAACACTTCATTCTGGGACGTGGTGTTTAGTTTCAAATGTTAAAAGTGTCGAACTGCAAATAAAATGTCTGCAAATATCTGTTTTCCTATATAATTTATATCACAAGTTCCTTCCATTAACCTGGGAGTTTAGGTCACATAGAATTTGATTGCTTCTGATACATGTCACAAGTTTGACTCCCATCAATACACATTAACGAGCAACATTGCTATATCGGTCAGTGGTGATATTAAAATGAGAATGTACCCATAAGGAAATCCAAAAAGGGTGATTAAAAGAGAATAGAGGTTTGATGTGAAGTTCTGTTCACCCTATTTTTGAGTGGCTAGATTTTAGAATCCGATAGGTTCTGTGAGTCTGCTGTGAGTACCATCAGAGATGTCAAGATGGCCCCTTTCAAGTGTGACTGCTTTAAACTTCCTGCATTTGCACTGTGAATTGTGTGTCTTGAAATTCCAGGTAACATAAAAGCTGAGACTAAAATTGTCATTCCGATCTGCACCCGCTCTCCAGTTGTGTAGCTATGCAGTGCACAACAAGTGGAATATTTGGTTATGAATAGATTTCATTATACCTTGCTAAGGAGAGGACCTAAAGGGGTGAAATGTTGAAATACAATGAAATACGTTTATCATTCAAAACCTCATTAGCTGAAATGAACAACCTAACGTTGCAAGGAGATTCGCACTTCCTTTCTATAAATGTAAAACAACATTTTCTTACATTGTAAATTACAAGTGAGCCTCTTTTCGTCCTCTTTCCTATAAAAGTGGAATGAGGTCCCTGAAGAAAGGTCCTATGTGATTTCAGACGTTAGCACCTAAGCCTTTGTGTTAGTCTATTAAAAGCAGCATTGAGGAAAGATTGCTTGGTATTTTTGTGGTTCCATTTTTTGCATTCGTGAGTGCTGTCCTTCTTTTTGCTGTACCTCTAGGATATTCATGTTTGTAGCCACTAGCTCCGCCAGTCCTGGCTCATAAGCCAAGTGCATTTTGCTTGCCGGGGCTTGTAGGTTTCTTCTTGTGGTCGCTGGTCGGAAACATTCAGTAACCACAACACAAAACGATGTTGGCTAAAAGGTCAAACCATGGGGCATATTATCAAGGGCTTTATCGCCGCTTTAGCAGCACTTTTTGCCGCTAAAGCGGCGATATTTTTATCGCCCTATTAGCAAGCTGTCGCTAACAGCTGTTAGCGACAGCTTTTAGGCGATAGCGACCGGGTTGGGTGCCACTTTGCATGCCAGCGATATTTATCGCTAATGACATGCAAAGTAGGCGTTCCCAACCTGGCAGCGACTGGAAATAGTCGCTAACATCGCTATCGCCTATTAGGGAGGCCAGCAAGGCGATAAAGAAACCAGCGCTAAACACTATTAGCGCTTGTTTTTTACACCTGGTCCAAACCTGACTTAGCCATGTAATCCAATGGGAGGTGGATTACATGGCTAAATCCCCCTTGCCCTATCAGCAAGCTATCGCTGGTCACAGTGCGATTATCGCTGGATTTCCAGCGATAATCGCACTGTTTTCCAGCGACAGCAGGGGTTTCTATCGCATTGGAGATAAGCGTTGCTGATAGCACGCTATCTCCGCGATAGAAACCGGCGATAGCCGGCGATAATTATCCTAGCGCTAAATGCGCTTAGCGATAATTATCGCCGGTTATTGCTAATAGGCCCCCATGTTTGTGGTGTCACGAATGAAAAGGTGGGTGTGAAATGTTTTTATCTAGCAATTTTGGAAGTACTTTTTTAAAAGTTGCAATCTTTGTGAGGACCACAAAGGAGAAGCTGATTTACAGGAGAAAAATCTACAAACCCACTTTTCGTGCAAGAAATCGCTTGCAAAGTGAAGCTGAGTGAATTTGGAAATTCAGGAACTTTTGTAAAGGTTGCGGACTTTCCTAGAAAAATGTTATCTTTGAAAACACACATGCATGACGTAGGCCCACAAGCAGCTATGAAGCTCTCACTCCTTTCCATATAGAAGGAATGTCTGTGCCAGTCATACCAAACTGAGGATGAAACCTATATGCTCCTAAAATCTAGCAAAAAAAGAAAGCAATAATTATTCTTGCATGTTGTTTGTTAATCCCAGATATATTAGAGAATTCTGTAACACTTTTATTATTCCACAGTTGAGATGCACTGTTGTTCTTTCAAATATTACAGTCAAGCATTAACATGCTGAGCTATCTCATGAGCTATTTCAGAACATGTTTGTGATAAAGCATTGGATAAGAAAATAAAAACCTGGAGACATTTTACTCAACATAGGCAAGCTTACAGTGGCCCTCTTTAGTAGCAATAACTGTGATAGTGAATGCTATAAAAATCCTATTATTTTTAGTTTGCAGTACAGACTGTAGACTGTCAGTTGGTAAAGCAGAGGTTGAGGTGGTTACCTTGCAACAAAATACAGTTGCAGAGCGCTGTTTTCCTAGGTGTGCTTTACAAAGGTGTAACTGTAATCTTATAACACACAATAGGCAACGTGTTTTCCAGTTAAAAAATGATAAAAAATGAGACATTTGGATGTAAAACTGTAAAAGAAATGCTTTATAAAACAAAGTAATGGAGTGAGTGGCATTGGCTGGAGTTAAATCTTGAAATGAGGCGGGGAAGTGGGTGGTTAGGGGAAGGACAAAATACTTCTATCTAAATGTTTTCAGACAAGAAGAGAAGCTTATGTGGTCCAAAGCGTCTGACTGCCAGGAGCGTAACACAGGCCCGAGCACCCCTGCAGTGCAAGGTGCCCCCATTAAGCTCAATGCCAATGCATATCTGTGAGCTATGAGGGACTCAGGGGCCATGTTGGACTTGGCCCTCTGTGCAGGGTCACCCCCAAACATTTTGTCGTAACCCTCCTGTTTTTGTAACCCTCTTTTTTTGGTCTTTAGGACTCTGCACACTTTACCAATGCTAACCAGTACTAAAGTGCTTGTGCTTTCTCCTTGGCTTACACCAAATTGGCACATTTAATTTACTTGTAAAACCCTTGTAAAGTGGTACTACATGTACCCAGGGCCTGCAAATTAAATACTACTATTGAGCCTGCAGCCCTCATTGTACTACACTCTTACGTAGCCTTCTTAAACATGTCTCAGGCCTGTCAGTTGCTAACTAAAAATACCTCACAAGTATCCTTTTATAACTCTGGTACCCTGGGTATAGATAAAAGGATTACCAAAAGGCAATGGCGGGGTATGGAGGCAGATACTATGATCCTTGCCTACCCCTGGTTTCATCCCGACATGTTTCTGCCCTTTTTTAAACACCTAACAGGTCTTGGGCATTCATCAGGGTTAGTGACTGACCCCCTATCATAAAAGTGAAGGTACGAGGGGTGTTAGTAAACACAGAGAGGACCTACCTCCATGAGGTTAAACATCTGATTTGATGCTTATATTCTGGGGGCTATTTGCCTCATGGTCTGTTGAGGGGGGGCACCTCCTGTAGTCACACATTCGTCAAGGAGCGGTGCCTTCTTGGATCCTACCCGTCCCCTTACCAACATCTGGCTGGTAGTCATAAAAGGATACTTTGTGGTATACCCTGAGGTATTTTTAGTTAGAAACTGGGCTCTTGTAATCCACAAAAAGATAAGAATATCTAATAACTCCCTCAGGATAGCCCAACCCCAGGTTGAGTTCACCCTGGTGGCACTATCCTACCAGGGTGGGACGAGGTGGCCTATGATGAAGTATGTCACATTACATGAGTGAGCCCACCTCATGCAATACTTGGAATTGCCATTCTTAGTAGGAGACAGACAAACATAATGTGTTTCTTTACATAAAAAACTGTTATATACCTTGGCTTCTGGCATTTCCCTCCAGAGGCTTCCAATATAAGGACACCACACCAGTTTTGTATTGTATAAAGGCTGTAGTTAAATCATGATAAATGGTGGGGCTTTGTTGAAGAGGGGACAGACAAACTAGATATGATGGGAATTTTTAAGTCAGCAAGAGAAACTGGGGCATTTTGATTTCAGTCAGGTGATGATTTCAACCATGTTTGGGAATAATACTGTATATAGATAGACAATACTTATCTGTATGAGAACATTGAAGTCTCTGCAACATGGTGTTGAGGTGCCATTCTTATCCTGTGCACTATCCAGTGGCTGTGGGATTCCCTTCACTCAATCGTAGCAACATACCCAAGGTAAACATGCGCCCCAGCATGTACAATACTGACTTTCACGCTAGGAACCCAGAGATTCGAATCCCGGTGTCAGTCTCTCTGTAATATGTCTTACTGAGCCAGTTCCAGGAATGGAAAAGAAAAGCTTATTGTTGGACTTGGCCCTTTTGGCAGGTTCACCCCTGAACTTATTGCCTGTCTCTTAGCCTTTTCCCTGTGTAGTGTTGGTGGTTTTTGCCCGCTGCACACTTTAGCACTGTGGCCCAGTGTAAAGTGTGTGCGCTCTCTGAGTGCGTGTGGTGAGATTGGCCTGCCCTCCCATAGGAATGCATGGGGGATATGTGTGTCCATGGTAATTCCTGGTGTGAGAGGAGTGCAGGGTCGAGTTTAGTATGTGCGAACTCGTGAGAATAAATGCTGCGCAATGGTGTGCGCAGATTTATGGTGACTGGTGGAGAAGTGCCACTTTTAGAAGTTGGCATTTATGTGTGCTCTGTGTCTGCCTGCCTGATGTGAATTGCATATCTGGCTTGTGAGTGACAGGGGCTGGGAGGTGTGTGTGGCTCCAGGAGGGGCAGGGTGAGCCTGCCCAGTGGTGAATAGAGAGATCTGCATGCAGATGGGAGGGAGGAGTTGCACCTGGGACCTGAATAGGGCTGTGCCTTCCCTCCACAATGCTGGCTCCGCCCCTGTGGTGCGTCTGATCCCTGAGCCCCCACCTCACAAAGGAGAGAGGAGCTGAGCAAAACAAAGTGCTCCAAAGCTCCCCCAAACCAGTTCTAACTGGTATCCCCAGCCCTGTGCTGTGTCACAAAGGAAAAGGGCATATAAATATAGGGGCTGTGACCCCATGAAAATGCTCTGGTGTGCTATTCCTGACTTGAGGGGGGCCTGCTGCTGGGCTCCAGGAGGAACCGCCACTAGGGACTGCCTCCCTGCTGGAGGGCCCTATGAGCTGGCCTGCCTGGGCCCAGCCTTTGCCCCCTTTCTCCTGAAGGGCTTCCCCTGGACTTTGACTGTAGCGCCTTGGGAGCGCTTGGCTTTCATTTTTGAAGAGCGCTTTGCACTCTGCAGCGTAGGAGCAGCGCTTCTAATTTTAGTTGCAGCACGGAGCTGCGATCATTTTAAAAAGGGAATCCCCGGCGTGGAGATTCCCCCGCATTCCCGCAATCTTCTGTATTTCACGAAGCGGGTGCCCACCCCGCGTTATGGCCGCCTTTTGAGCTGCTGTTCTAAACAACGGGAGCCTACCCCGCGTCGTGGTGTTTCGGCGGGTGCCCACCCCCCATTTTGAAGGAAATCACCGCCGCCGGCCCGAGCCGCCGAGAACGGGGAAAACCGGAAGTCAGGCAGCGTGTTGCCTGACGTGGGGCGGGACTTCCGCTTTCCCGAGGGAAGCCCCGCGCCCACGGAATTGCCGAGAAGAGTAACCCCCCCCAGAGCCGCCGAAGAGAGAGGCAGCGCGACGCTGCTGGCCGGCCAACGGTGACCAAGAGCCTGTCGGAACCTGAGCGGGGCTCCCGTGTGGAGAGGAGAGCCCGACGGCGAAGAGGAAGACCGGAGGAGCATCCACGAGCCCGGTGAGTGAGGGCTGGGCGGGATAATCTGGCCGGCAGCTACTTTCTATGAGCGGGCCCGCCGTTGCGGGCCGCTCCAACGTTGTGTGCATAGTTGTCCCGAGGGCCAGTGGTGCCCGTGCTGGCTAACTGAGTAAGGGCTCCGCCTCCTCCTGACTGAGCGGTCCCGCACCTGACAGCGGGCCGCTCCAACGGTGCCTTTCCGGCCAGAGCAGTTGGGGGAATCAAGGCCCAGTTGGGGACCAGAGAGGTGCATATTTGTTCGGAGAGCCCGTGTGCTCCAACGTTGGGAGCTGAATCTAAGCTCCGGCGAAGGGAGCTAAGGAGGCACAGTTAGTGCCAGTCCTGATCCCAGCTGCACCGCGAGAGTTAGCGGGCAGCTACAACGTGGGGGCAGATTTTGTTGAGAAGCCCCAGTGGGGGCCCAAGAGGCACCGTGAGTGCCGGACTTTATTTGCGCATTCTTTTTGTCACAGCTGCCCTGCGAGAGCGCAGGCAGCTGCAACCTTGGGGGACAGCTTCATTTAGAGTCCCAGAGAGGGGCTCAGGGGGCACCTCGGTGCCCGTGCTCATTTTCACAGCTGCCCAGCAATTAGTGGGCAGCTGCCACGTTTAGGCTGTGCATCTGCGCACTTTTACTTCGCTGCATGCGCAGCCAGCCCTGACATTCTGGACATTGGGCATTTTTGAGGCCCTGTGAGAGGCCAGTTGGCCTGGGGCCAGTTTCAGTGCGTTGTGCCCCTGATTGGGGCACACTGTTTTTATGCCAATTATTTCCTAAGGTGTTTATGCTTGTGATGCCTACTGTAATGCCTATTGCGTAATGGGTGATGCTAATGAGATTTGGGCCTAATGTAGTTTTATGCCTAAGGTGATTCATGCGCAAGGTGATTTATGCATCCTCTGTTTTACATTGCAGGATCTCATGCTAAGTTCCTAACTTTACCAGTAGTTACTGGTTGTGCGCTACATTTACTATCTGTGTTACATTTACAATTGGTGATTTGTGATGGTTATGACGGTGGCCCCATTGGCCCTGTCGTGTGTAAATAGTCCCCTGTAAATACTGCCTGGTGCCAGTTGGCACAGTGTACATTGTGTGATTATGATCAGGGGAGATAGATAAGTCATCCATATCAATTATTCTTGGGGCTCAATGGGTGTGTGATGACAAGTTCTGTCACTTTATAAATGTCAATAATGGGTACAAGATTTTTTCAAACCATGTCACCGGGTCATGGGCTTGCATGCCTGTGAGTCTTTTCATTGCATAGAGATTCCACAGTTTATTCCACCAAGCGGCTATAGTGGGAATTGCTGGGTCCTTTCAGTTTTGTGCAGCTGTCAATCTGGCTGCAGGTAGTTACTGGGAGAAACGTTTCCCAGTACCTGAGTCAAGAGACCCTCATCGTCCACTGCTCCCAGGAGGACAACCAGAGGGTCCATGTCCACCCCAATGTTATACTCTGGATCTGGACCAGCACCACCTCCCAGAAGTGTTAGGTGTCAGGATACTCCAACCTAAAGAGTATGTCCCTCGGGTTTCGCAACCCTCCAGCATGTATCAGTGTCCCCGTGCATGTGTGCTACCCAAGCTGGAGTCAAGAGCATTATTTTGGAGCACTGGAGCATTATTTTGGTAGTTTCTTTGTACTAAGTGCAGATAGAGGAATTAACTGCCATGTGCCAGATTGATATCTATTGGCCCGCAGGTATTTTGGCATCCAAGTCCGTTCTCCACTTGGAAATGTAATATATGCCTTGTAGCATTGGAGAAACTTCCAGTGCACTATTTATACGCAATATGTTTTTTTTAGTCTCACCTTCTACAAACAGCTCCTCGATCTAAGTAGTTGGTAGACTGGCCCAATGAAGTAGTTGGGTGACCCTAAAAAAAATCGGTTCTGCCCAACTGAAAATCATTTGCACATTGGTCTCTTGTTTTAAGGTTTCCTTCAACAAAACAATCTTGAAGTTTGAGGGAGGGCCTATCCCTCCACTGAGCAAAACCACTGTCTAGCATACCTGGTAAAAAGTCTGTATTTCAAAATATTGGTTTAGGAGATGGGGTATAGGTTGTGATCGATTTCTGACACCCTCTTCCAGTAGTACAGTGTTGTGCTAGCGGATTGACTCAGTAGTCCCATTCGACTATACATCCGAGGGAGAAGCTATAGGAGCTGTATCAGAGGGAATCTGCATGCTTGCTGCTCCATCAGCACCTGTGGTTGTCTTTTTGTGATACCCACGATAGAGCGTGGACTAACTGTTCTCTCTCAGAAAGGAAGGATTTAATTAATTCCCAGGCTGTACCAATGACACTAATTTCTGACAAACGTTCCAGTAGCACTCTGTGGTCTACCATATTGAAAGCAGCCAAGAGATAAAGCAGGATGAGGGCTTGAACATTTAGCACAAGGCCTAGACACTCATTGTGCAAATGTTGTTTGTTATTCATCCATGATGCGACATGGCTATCACAAAGGCAATAAACAATGTCAGCCCGGCTGAGGCCTCGACACAGAAGCATGGATGATATTATTATAGATACATACACCTTTCTGTGCTCAAAGGAGAGGAGCATTCTGCTGTTATTGTGAGGTTGTCGCTGTGTTGGAGTCTCAGCCCAGCTAATTCCTCTTTGCCCTCTGTGAGGAGAGATGTCCAACTTGTGATCAAGACGGGCCCTACAAACCTTGCCTTCAGGTAATGGGTCTGGCAGGGGATTCTTGGCAGAACACCTGCACTAGGCAACTAGGTTAGGGAGCGCATAGTAGGCTTACAATATACCCAGTACTTATATGCCAGCATATATGTACTGTTTTAGATGATGGTGGAATTGTTCATTCTTTTCGCTGTTCTTATATTGCTAATCACTTTTATCTGCTACTGTCTACTGATTATTACAGAGCATATATTTTATACAAGAATCACAAAGGTTCAATAAATATTGAAAACACCCCTTTGTGTATTTCTTGTGTATCTCTCTGAGCGACCATGATTAACTGAGTGAAACGATTCTAGATCTGGTACCATGATTCCTTGGGGAGTCAAGGTTGTCACGTTCTGAGGGTGCCCAAACCATTTGCTACCTTGCCAGGTTTAGGCGTAATTATGGTGGCATTGTGAGCTAGTAGGTCAATAGGCCAACATGCCTGAGGGGGTGCATGGAATCAGTCTGGCACCATTTGTCCAACAAACAGTTCCTACTGAGAATGTGGAAAACTACGGCAACGTGGGCTAGAACATCTGGCGTCAGGTTCTTTTTCATCTGAAACACATTAAAGGTTCTATGAACTCTGTCAGCTCTATCATTTGATCACCCAGAGAGCTAATAAGGAAGCAAAACAGTGCTTGGAGGTATTCAACTAAGTTGGTGTCTGGTACTGTGTCTGGAATGCCTCGGATTCAGATTATTCCTATGCGACCTGTTCTGACCATCTTCTACTTTTTTCTTGGAGAAGTTGGAAGCGCGGCTCCAGCTCATGTATTCATACCCCAAGTTTGTCTGTCTCATGTCTGTCCTCTGCCATTGCAACCACCTCTGCAGGGAATGGTCTAAGCCAAAGACAGCTATTGCAAAGTGCTGGCGAATGACGCTCACATCCTTCTTGGATTCATCTAGCATGTGTCGGATTTTGCCTTTAGTTGCTGTGGCATCCATATCAGTGGGCGATGTTTGCCCAGAAAGGCACTCCTCCAACCAAGGGGGTGAGTCAGTTGCCATACTTTTGTTGGGCATTTGGTGCACTTGTAAGAAGTTGTTGATACTGGGGCCCCTCAACAGGTTAGGTTTTCTTATTGGCACTGGCAGGCCCCATGAAAAGAAAATCATGCCAGGAGTAAGAAATCGTGGATGTGGCACAGTCTACTGAGTCCCCATGTGAGTAAAGGTGGTGAATGTGCCCCACCAGACAAGAAACGTGTAAGCCACACTGCAACCCACCATGTCAGGGATTGTCGTTAATGCTGAGAGTCACTCACACCTAGAACTGCATAAGCCCAAGAGTCCACTGGTCCACACCAGCAGAGAAGCTTGTCTCCAGGGTCCCAGCACCCACTGAGACCTCTGCAAGACCAGGCTAATCTGACATGGGAGAGGGCAAAGAAATGGTCCCCAATCCGTATCCCTCATCAGGAAAATGTGTTGTGTTGGGAGGCTTCTGCGTACTGCCCCCCCCCCCCCAGCCCTCAGGCCCTTGACAAGGTTTGACCCCTGTTCGCAAAACCGCCACACCTAGCGCCACAGGTCACACGCCTTTTCAGGCAATCAGAACTGGTTGCCACTCTATCAGGCACTCCAGCCTCTCTGTAAAGCCTCTCTGCCACAGGGCCCTTCCATGGTGAGAAGTACAGCCAATACCAGCAGTGCCGGCAGAGATTTAAAAAAACATTTTCTCTGCGTTTTATATAGTGCGAACAAGACCGGAAGGTATCAGGTATCAGAGCACTTTACATGAGCACCAGTTGCGTTACACAAGGACACATTCATTTTTGTTAGGCATGGGGAGAGTAAGTGATTTGCCCAGAATCACAGGATGTTGAGCGTCATTGCAGAGACTGGAACCTGGTTCCCCAGATTTGAGATCGACCGCCCTAGCCATTAAGCCACATCCTCTCCCCCAGAGATGGCCTCAGTTGGGGCTGGACTTTAGTATCTTGCTACCCGAACATGAATCCAGTGGCATAGTGTACAGCATCGCTTTCCCCTTGAAGCCTAATCCCTATTATTGGGTGCTGCGACCGATTTGTGCTTTGTCGGGTCACATGCCAGCACCAGGAGCTTGGCAAGGATGCGTCTACATGGCCCCTCACCATAGCCATGTCTCCCCTTTACTTTTTCTTAATTTCTATTTTGGCCACTGTGTCTTTGTTGTGAGGATGGTAGCTACCCCTCTCAATCTCTCCTTATTTTTTCACAACAATATAGTTCTTTACTTATTTTTATTTGGTTGGAGGTTCCCCTTGACGTACCTTTATTTTGTTCACTCTCTTCCTCTTTATCTGCATTTCATTCCTTAATGTACGGTCCCTTCTTAACTAATATGCCCTTTTCCCCTACCACCTGCCCCATCTTGTGTCTTGGATTTTTATAACTTACTTTTTTGTTGGTTGTGCGCTGTCCAATCCAGTCCTGTTGCTGATGCGCCTTCTCAACCAGGTCAAGGTAGCCATCAAATATAGACTGCAACCCATAATTAGTTTTGCCTATTATCCCTTTCCCTTAATTAATTTGCTGTTACATTTCCTTCAATTTTCCAAATAGTAAGAGATTTGGTACTATTCTTTACACATATATGTACACAAACAGATATATCTAATGGACTCAAGATTCCACTCTGAGTTTAGTGCATTTTTGCAAACATTTTCGATTGGTCTGGTAATTAAATTTCCATGTTAGAATTTCTCCAAAATGAAAAAACACCAACCTGAGTTCATCAGGCTAGGTATCTCCAGATGAAGCTGAGGCTTCTAAAGAATGACACGTTTTGTTTTGCAAGTATGTTTTAATTTATGCTTTGCTATGATCTGAGTGCTAAACCTAGCGTAATGACCATTGACATTGGTGAAGGATAAAGTGACCACATAAAATGGTCAAGCGCTCCTTATAAATATCTTTTTAGCTTATGCTTTCTTGCAAGAGCCATATACGCTTAAGAGTTTGGATTTTCACATAATGTAATGCCATGTAACGAGTTCGGAAAGTCTGCCCAAAAAATGTAAGAAAGTATGATTACAGCCAATTTGAAGAAAACATTTCTACAATTCTTTTACCATACAGAATGTTTGATTCATTTAGATAAGAATAAAGTTCTCCGACATAATGAGAGAAATGCCTTCTTAAAAAGTAGGCTTCTGGAAGATGCATTGTCCCAAAGAATTACAAATCTTCAATTTGTTGATGAACACCCAGTATCTATATACTTGATATCCATTTCCTAGTAAGTGAATGAGGGGTCATTAGATCAAAACACATCATAAACAAAAACATCATATCCACTATATCGACTGCCACTATATCGTAAATGTACGGAGATGAGGAGTTAGAAAGAATTAACCTATCTTTATTAATATATACTTTAGCTTGATGACATAGTGGCAGGTATTATAGTCCGTGCAACATTTTAGTAGGTGGATATTGTGGATCACAATACAGTGACATGGTACAGTGAGTGAGTGGAAGTTTATGACTACATTAATGTATGACTGGAACATCTGCATGGAACACTTAAGTGCCTCCCTGCACCATTAATTGATTTCGAGAAGTGTTGGAAATTGGTTTACTGATTGGGGGGAGGGGTGAAACCCTGCACAGCAGCAACAACAATCTCTGTCAGGGCAAAACACAAGCAAACCCCAAATTAACCTGTGCTTAACTCTTTGGCAGCTTGGCACAAAAGCAGTCAGACAACTTATTAATCTGTGCTTAACTCTCTGGTAGCTTGGTTCAACAGCAGTCAAGCTTAACTTAGAGGCAACGTGTACAGTATTTATGCAGCACTTCAAACAGTAATGACGTGAAGACACAATACAAGAGAAATCAGTCACTAATTTAGGATAATAGAGTATAATTAAAATAATTATTTGACACCAAAAAGACAACATTCCAATCAGTAAAGCAGAAGATATACAATTTCAAAAATGCAGGTGTAAATAGTGCCTATATGCACAAAGCACCAACTTTGGTTATCTGGTCGCCCCGGACCAGGGCAAAGTCACAGCTTCAGGCTGACCATGATGGCGCGTGGGCCGGATATAGGGCCCAGGTTAGGCCCTTTGAATAAAGTAGCCTAAATCTTGGTTGTGGAGCATTGCAAGACCCCGCTTTGAGGATGCCTCACACAGCAGTAGTTAGGAGGAGCTGCGAGGCTGCGATGTGAGGTCCTGCTTCATCGTCGAGGATGCTTTTGACAAAGGGCTTGCAATGAAAATACACCATGACCCAGCAGTCCCGAAGAAGCTGCAGGGCTTCAATGTGGAGTCCTGAGTTGTCGTTGAGAATGCCGTCAATGACAGACTTGCAGTGCGAAGGCCTGCATTGAGGATGCATTGCTCAGCGGCGATTCTGAAGAGACTGCGGGCTGCAGTGCGAAGTCTTGCATCAGGGATGCGTCATGCAGCAGCGGTTCTGAAGCAGAGCTGTGAGGAGATGCATCATGCTAAGTCAGTTCGGCCCACAGTACCCCAGCTGGGTTGACAGAACACTGTTAGGCCCTTTTCCAAGAGTCCTAGACTGGGCTGACACCACTTTGGGGAGCAAGACTCACAACAGATAGATTCCAGGTGCTGGGTTCAAGGTGATTGGAGACTTTTCTATTTCTCAGTGGTTCCGAAACCTTTTTGACCCATGGCTCCAATGACTTATTGGCTGCTGGCCATGGCTCCCTAATATATTACTTTTTGGAGGGGGGGGGGGTATGTAAGCCCGGGCCGCAGGAGTACTTCCATTTTTCTCCCTGAACATAATGGGGATGAAGCTGATTAAGGTATTATAATCATAAATGTAACAAAATAAAATAATAATTTAATATAAATATAGTTGTTTAATAAAAAACTTTAATTGGTTACATCAGAAACAATACTCCTCAGCATTGGTTTCTACATATGGAATTTTTTTAAACTATTTGTGGTGTTAACAAAATGCCTCTAGCTGTAGTAGAACACCAACTACCCCAATGCATAAGACCAAGTTACTAGCTGCAATGTTATGAAATGCTTAATCTTGAGATAAATTGTTTTCATGTGACTAATGAAAGAACAGGCATAGCAACAAGTGTCTACTACCACCAAGGAAATACTAAAAATCTATACATTTCCACTCAGTATGAGCTATCAGTCAAAGAGCACATTGTTCACATGCACAAAAATATTTTCTGTCTCATCAGTGATAAATCTGTTTCAAAGTGAGTTGTGATTTATTTTTTAATTATCATATAAATACTAGCTATTTGTTTTGTCTGCACTTCAGATACTTGTAAGATGGCTGTTATAAAGTGTTTAACTCACTTTGTAACATTCCAGCTGACTGTGAATGAGTGCTTGATAATGTGGTAATCTATTTCTGTCTCCTTCACAAATAATAATAACACAATGCATGGCACAACTAAAATGGTTCATATTTAAAAAAGAAAATAGTAAAATGGGCACCTTAACAAATGTTTTAAATACATTTTTATATATAGCTATCAAGTTTAAGTGGCAGCATGTTTTCCTCTTTCTTCCTCCTTTTAGTGGGCTATGCATGCAATAAAAATATAATAAAGGTAACCATCTTACCATCTCACCATGGCAAGACCTACAGGCTTTACCATTGCTTGTTTTAATGTGCATTTCTTCTGTCATGCTAAATATATATATATATATATATATTTAAAAAAAAAAAAAATTCAACTACGTGGTGGGTCCTCCAAGGTCCACTTCCCCATACTCCATTCTCTATTACTTTTAGCATTTTCTGATTTTAAAACTAGGAGCAGGCAAGGGTTTGAAGCTGGTGACAAGATGTCTGGTGACAAGGTGCCAAATGTTTTAAATGTGCAATAATGTTTGTAACAGCTGGAGTGTCATTCTAACTGAGCCCAAAGCCCTGCGGATCCTGGTCTGCTGTTTCTTCATTCTAAACAGACACACCATGGGGATTCTGAAATAAGCCAAAGTAGGGGAGGGGAGGTCTGAAACGGATCTGAACCAAAGCATCCTCCCCTGAAGGGAACCGGCCCTAAACAGGGCCGGACTGGGAACCAAAACCGGCCCTGGCGAACTGCTCGGCCGGCCCCCCTGGAGGTAAGGGGGGGAGCGGCCGAGCCGTCTGCTAGGGCCGGTTTCGGCCGATTTTGTTACAGGGGGCCGATATTGCCGACCCCCGGTAACAAAAACGGCCCCCCCAGGGGCCGAAAACCGGCCCCACCCTAGCGACCCACCGGGGAAACGCCCGGTGCCCGCTACGGCCAGTCCGGCCCTGGCCCTAAACATCACAGTGTCATAAAGAGTTCATATTGTCAACAAATGCCGTACAATTGCAGTAATATGGATCTTTTACCTTTGTCTTTTGGCCTTTGGCTGTTAAGCAGGTGGCTCATCGCGTTTGCAAGACTCTGACAGAAAGTGCTGCTCCAAGAAATGAAAAAAAACACCACACAGAGAAAATCCTAATGCCAGTACACAGAATTATTGGCAGCAGGGGCTTATGAAACGTACACAGCAAACGGAAACAAACACTGATATAATTATCTGATAAGGTCAAATAATTTGTCTGTTTTCTCCTTTGGGGAAAAGTGGGGGCTCTAGTCAAGCACATTCAGCCTTCAGTTTTTCTTTCACCTCTACCTGGTCAGCGGCTTCATGAAAGGAGCATATTGATAATTAAAAAACGGAGCAGATGTTTGCAGTGTGCTATTCATGGCGCCCCTTGTTACGCTTGACGGCACACAGGGGTGCCCCGGCATACAGATTGGGAACCACTCTTGTTGCTTATCAGGAGGCCAGCCAACTAGCCCTTGGAGTCACTCTACAGCAATCAGAGGTTTATACTGTAACGTCAGATCTATCCCCAAACACACACTCGAACTATGGGACCTTTTGTTCTCCCTCAACCCAGATATCTGTTTGATCATGGTAATGTGGCTCTATCCCCAGGGCCTACCCAGTATTCCTATTTCCTTTCCTGAGAAATATAAGGTGATCAGGCTGGATAGAGAGTACAAAATGGGAGGGGGAGTGGCAATTGCCTTTTCCGATATCCTGAAGGTTACTATCATTGATACGCTTCTCACTGATTGGGTCGTGATGTATGTATTTAAGGTAGAGACTCCCGCAAGACATTTTTGAAAAGGGGCTTGGTTTGTCATCCACTGGGCCCCAAGAAAAACTTTAGCCATAAGTTAGTTGAGCGCCTTGCACCGTATTAGTTGGCAAGGGATAATTTTATGTTACTGGATGAATTTAATTATCATGAGGAAAATTTATCAGACTCTGATGTTTGTCAACTCTTCTCTGACCTGCAAATGTTAGGGCTACAACATTAGGATTGTTGGACCCACTCATATTGCAGGCCATACCCTGGATCTCTTATTCACTAATTCTCAGCAGCTAAAAAATAGACTGTCCAATGCCCCTAGTCTCGACTGACTACCATGCTATCATTTATTTTTACTACCCGGGCCTACCATTGTTAGCAGGCACATAATGACTGGTAGAAGTGTGATTAGACCATGGAGACAAATGAATCCTCAGAATTTCCAAACTGCATTCTGTTCACCGAACATACACACATTGGACAATGTTAACAATGCGGTATCTAGTTATCACAACTCCCTTATCAAAGCTTTTGATGTGGTGGCTCCTCTTAAAGGTGCTAATAACAGACCTTTCAAACCTCAAGCTCCTTGGCACTCAGCTGGGTTAAGAATTGACAAATCCACCAGCAAACGACTGGAAAGGATATGGTGCAGAACTAAATCCTCCCCTGATAGAAGGGCTCATAAACAAGCCATTTTTATATATCATAGGAAGATAAAGGAGGTTTGTAGATGCGACATCATCAGAAGCATCGATCAGGCAGGCAATTCTACAAAAGAATTGTTTAAAGTTCTCAATTAATTCATCAAACCTGTAACTTGTATGCTAGCAATACCATCATCTCAAGAGTTCTGCGACACGCTTGCTAACCACTCGAGGACAAGATTTCTAGGATCTACAAGGATTTTCCCATAGGAATAGGCACAACCATGGATTCACAGAATTGGATCCCTCTTCCTTCTATGGCCCCTGACGGCTAAAACATTTTGCTGCCATCTCTGAAGAAAAGTTGCAAAATATGTTAAGGAAGGTTACATCTGGCTCTCCATCCGATCCCTGACCCACTTACATAGCCTCCTCCCAATCGTCCTTGCTCACTCCCTGTATTACAGACCTACTCAATCTATCCTTAGACACAACTAAGATGCTGCAGGTTTGGAAATCAGCCCGGGTCATCCCTATTTTAAAAAGAAGTTACTATACTATCCCTCTCAGGTTCCATTGATTGCACCATGATGGAATATGATTGTTGGAACATGATTGGTTGCGTACTATGGTGGAGAAACTTGCCTATCTCCCCACTCATGCTTCCAGTAGAAAAAGATCTCTAATCCCTGGTTCTCTGATACTCTTATACAAGAGAAAAAGCTAAGTCAAAAGGCTGTCCTGGGACACTGATGTTGCTGACAAAATAAAGCATGGATGGAAGTATGGAATATCAGGATGCACTTCACTAGTTGGTGAACACGGGTGATTCGCTCCCTTGCCCACATGACCATCGTCATTTTTTTTGATGAGTGCGTTTAAATCATTTTATGATTGCACATGCATGCGTCAGCAGTAGGGCGATGCTCTAGATGGAATGCATTACTGCACAGCTCTCTGCACTGGAGCAGTGATAATAAAGGTGAAAGCCTCCCTGTGAGGTGAACTCAGGAAAGAGCTCCCAAGCAGCTCCATGGTAGATGTCCTGCCTGCCCTTGCTTCCTAGTGGTACTGCCATGCACTCTAGCACTTCAATCTTCCCTCAGTCAATGCACGACTGCAGTGAGAGAATATTGATGACTTTCTCTGTGGTTTTAACTAAAATTCTGCATTCCATCTCCTAAAGCACTTCCTGCATCACAAAATTAGGAATACAGTAATAATCCTCTCCTGGAAATGTAATGAGGGGACTTCAAGTCAGAGTTAAGTCACAAGGAGGCACTGTGATGTGAACATTTTTATAACACAGATCACAGACCCGAGCCACCCGCAGAAACAGATAGAGAGAGGGAGCACACATACTTATTCAGACACCTAGAATTGAGGCATTTGCAGGCACTGTGTGTGTGCAAATCCCCCCACTTATAACCAATCCACATACATGTGCATTTGTGTGTGTGCATTAATTTTCACAATTTAGAACCAATACAAACACAGGCACTGTGGGGTAGGACATTCTCAAACTACAGAACCAAGGCATATACAAACATAGAGGGTGTGCATATTCCTACACCTCTGAACCAAGGTATTATAATTGTATTGTAATTGTATTTATATAGTGCTTACTACCCCTGACAAGGTGTACGCTCCACCTTAGATGTGTACATTTTCACACACTAGAACCAAGGTGTATGCAGTGCCTCCCTCCTTTTTTTACCATGTACCCACTAACAGACCCACTCATACACCCATGCACCCTCTCACAGACCCACTCATGCACCCACTCACAGACCCACTCAAAGACTCATGCACCCACTCACATACACACTCAGAGACTCATGCAACCACTCACAGACCCACACAGAGACCCATGCACTTACTCACAGACCCACTCAAAGACTCATGTACTTACTCACAGACTGACTCAGCGACTGACACACCAACTCACAGACCCACTCATAGACTCAAGCACCCACCCACAGACCCACTCAGACACTCATGCACTCACTCACAAACCGACTCAGACACTCTGACACCCAGTCACAGACCCACTCAGACAGTCATGTACCCACTCAGACACCCATACAGCCACTCACACACCCACTCACACCCAGAACACTACTGGCACACCCATACCGCCACTCATACACCCACTCTCAAAGGTTACAGGTTACAGTTAGGAAATACAATTAAAAAAACCTTAGAAATTCAATAAAAAAACAAAGGTTACAGGGACATTAAAGTTAGGAAATAAAATTTAAAAAACCTTAGAAATTCACTGAAAAAAACAAAGGTTACAGGGACATTATAGTTAGGAAATAATATTAAAAAACCTTAGAATTTCACTGAAAAAAACAAAAGTTACAGGGACGTTATAGTTAGGCGCAGATTTCACTCATACAAAACCAGTAAAATTCAGCAGTTATAGTTACCTGAGCTAACTATAACTTACAGCCCCACAATGCACTGCTTATGACCTCACATATTATTTCATTCATGGCATGGTCAGTGACATCACAGATGACATCATCGAGTGAGCGAAAGTGTTTCACAAATGTTTTTGAGAGTCAAAGAAATATAGTAAGCTATTGTGTAAGTAGGAAGGGTGAAAGATTGAGATACGTAATCTTCTAATGCCATGTATTGCTCTCTTTCAGGTAAAAAGGATGACAGGAGGACAAGGGTAATATCTCTGACACCTAGACAGTGAAGACGGTCAATTAAGATGTTATGGTTGACTGTGTCAAATGCTGCCAAAAGATCTAATAGATCCAGGGCAGCACTTTCACCTCTATCAACATGGGCACTTATGCTTTCTGATGCAGCAATTAATGCAGTTTCTGTACTGTGTAGACTTCTGAACCCAGATCTCTTGACTGGGAATGAATGTTTTGATTTGTTCTGCATTCCGTCCATCAATTGTGTGTCTTTTGCTTCCACGCCCCAAGTGAGCCGGGTATGCCCAGACATGGGTCCTGGACTCACTGTGTCACTGGACTCAAGCTATCCTGGCTGACGAGGGGTGAAACCCCGAAACCGGTCCTAAAATTCCTTGCAGCGTTCCACAGCGGGCTTATTTAAGCCCTACCTTATTTAATCTCTATATCATACCACAGATTAAATTCATAAAAATATTTGGGTTCTCCGTAATATCATACGCTGATGACACCCAAATCATGGTCTGGGTCTCAGAAAACCCCGACCATGCAGCAACTAAATTCCACAACTGCGTGGAAAAGATAGGTGAGTGGATGAATAAAAACAGTTTAAGACTCAATGCAGGAAAAACCAAGATTACCCTTTTTGGGAATAACACTTCATTTTGGTCTCCCAGTTGGTGGCCAAAGGACATGATGATTTTTTTTTTTTAAACAAACTTTATTGAGTTTTTCCAAGTGAACATTCGAACAGTTAGCACCCGTTCCGATACATAAGTATACCAGTGCAGTTAACGTTTGCAAGTATTACAGTTATCGTCTTGACATACATTCGCCAGTCCTTGGTTACAGTGCATATAGTTCTGCAGCGTGTCCCATCCGCTTTGTATGTTTACGCTTCATGTGTTAACCGAATTCAATAATTATAACAAGCAGTACATATTCCAATCATTCTCAATTCAACCACCCTGGATCTCTAAGCAGTTAACTAACTGGGCAACACAATTGGTATCCGCTCTAGCGTACAGAGTAATTATCTATTGCATTTGTAATAAGAAAAACATGAGCAAGCAACACATTTCCGTGTACAACATCTCGTTCTAAGGAACATCACGTACATGATATCTACATCCCCAATATCGTTGGCCCTGAATCTTATGATGTCTGCCCAGTGGTACGCTGTAGCAGTATAAGTATCCAGTGGCGGTACCTATGACATGTCAGTTCTCGAGTCGGCTGCCACTTGTGTGGACCCATCCCATACTTTGAAGGCCTCACACAGCATCCCATGCCATTGCAATGGGTATTTTCCTCTGCCCTCGTTGTTCCTCCTTGCATATCGCAGCGCTTTCGGCTAGGCACCACTTCTCTACTTCCTCCTTCCACGCCTCTATTTTTGGTGGCCTTGCTGCCTTCCACCTCCTAGTGATGTGCCTCTTTGCCAGTATTAACGCTAGGTAAGCAAAACGCGCCTGAACCTTGTATCCCTTCGAGTGTGGATATGGCCCTAGTATGCAGCTCTTTGTCGTATTCCAAGTCCGCCCACCAACCACGTCCGTTAATATTTGCGCTATCTGCGGCCAGTAGTGTGTTAGTGCTGGACAGGCCAACAACATATGGACGAACCCTGCATCTGCCTCTATACATCTCGGGCAAGTTGGATGTCACTGCAGGGAACATCTAGTGGAGTCTATGAGGTGTTAGGTATGCACTCTGCGTGATCAAGTATTGGATAAATTTGAATCGCGCATTGCGTGACACTGCTTTCGGGTAGGCTAAAAGTGCTGTCCACTCTATGTCAGTTAGTTCTGTTTCCATGTCTGCCTCCCACTTAGCCCACAAAGCTCCTAATGGGGAGGTCTGTGTTTCCCTGATGCCCGTGTACAGCCATTTTGTCAAATGCCTACCATTACCCATTAAGTGGAGCATATGGACTAGCTCATTCGTTGACGGTTCCTGCCCATCCGGGACCCACACCCTTTTCACTCAGTGCGTTAATCCGGCGTGTAAGAGAAATACGGTGTCCGACAGGCCATTACTATGAACAAAGTCCGTGTGTGATAGCAGGATACCCTCGTGGAACATTGCCCCCACTGTTGTTCTCCCTCCATCCTCCTATCCGGCCCGCTGATCCTGCATGACTATGCCTGTTGGTATGGGCAAACCCAAAAGAGGGGTATTTGGCGCATAGGACAGGCGTGGTTGTGTATACTTTAAAGCATATTTCCAATACGGCAGTGCTACTTGCAATAGTGGTGAGTCTGTGCTGTTAATGGGATGCGTGCTATGTAGTTTTGCATGCAATTTACCCTGCACCAGCATCCTGGGTGTATAGCCAATTTCCCGCAAGTTGTGGCCTGCTAACTAGTATGAGAGCCATTGTAACTGACTCGCCATACAGTAGGCCCTAAAGTCTGGAGCTCCCATTCCTCCCGCTGTCGTCGAAAGTTGTAGCTTCTTTAGTGCTACCCTACGCCTACCCACACCCCATATTAGCTCTGTCAGCAGGGAATCTAGCACTCGGAACACTTTCATGGGGATTAGTATTGGGAGCGTCGTAAAGTAGTACAATACCCTTGGCAGCATCACCATCTTTGCGATGGCCAGGCAGCCCGTGGCAGACAATGGCAGCGTTATCCAGAACGCTATCTGTGATCGTAATGCAGCTATTGTACTTTCAACATTGCCGTCCAGTGTATCTTGCTGTGTCCTATATATTCTCACCCCCAGGTACTTAAACGTGGTTGGAGCAGTCTGTATCTTACTGTCACCAAAGTCGATTGTGTGCGGCGCATTGGTCAGTTTGAAGGAGAAGGCTGCTGATTTGTCAAAGTTTACGCAGAGTCCCTACACTCTGCCAAACTCCACGAGGAGCGTCGCGGCCTCAGAGAGTCCGCTATATAAGTCCCGAGTGTATAGTATTATATCATCTGCATATAGTGACGCAGCATGTATCATTGGGCCGACAGGTATGCCCCAGTCTTGGGCTAAAATGCGTAGTTTGTGTGCAAGTGGTTAAAGTGCTAGTATAAAAAGCATGGGGAAAAGTGGGCATTCCTGTCTTGTGCCTCTATGAATCTCGTATGTACTAGAGATGTGTTTGCCTGACCGTACACGAGCCGTCGGTGCTGCGTATAACAGCCTGACCCAGTTCAGGTATTCTACGGGTATGCCATACTGGCCCAGCGCCACCAACATGTACTCCCAACTCAGCGTGTCAAACGCTTGTCGCAGGTCCAGGGAGAGGCAACCCGCCGCTGGAAACTGGTCTAAAGGGGCCCACATTACTTAATACAGTGGGCTGCGCTCCTGCGCGGCACAAACCTACATTGATCTGCATGTATCAGCTTGCTAAGGCAGGGCAACAATCGTGACGCTAGAATCATGCTCAGTATTTTGTACTCCGTATTTAAGAGTGACAAGGGTCTGTATGCTGTAATGGCCGTACCGTCCCTTCTGGGTTTCGGCAACGATACCACCAATGCCTGACTTGTGGCCGGGGGGAGCACACCTTCCTTTAATGCCGCCGCATACAGCTTACTCAATTGTGGCACCAACTCTTTGGCATATGCCGCGTAGAATTCTGTGGGGAGGCCATCCAGACCCGGGGTCTTATTACGCGGCAGGTCCCGTATAGCCACCTGAATTTCCTCTGATGTAATTGGTGACATTAGGTCTTCTTTGTCTGTCTCGTCCAGCTTTGGCAGATTCACTCCATGGTCGCCCAGGAGCACTATACAAATGCCTGTGATACTTTTGGAATGCTGCATTTACCGTTAGTTGGGTGTCAGCCACATCCCCGAGGGGGGAGCAGATCTTGGTTATTGGGGTTGCTTGGGGCTGGTTCCGAATTATACGTGCTAGCAGAGTGCCAGGTTTGTCTGCCTCTATATGGGCTCTCTGTACATACGCCCTATAGTCTACTACGCTTAGCCTCTCCAGGAGATCAGCGTATTCTATACGTGCCTGTTGTAATTTCTCTGCCTTATCCGGGGATTCAGCGGCTGCTTTCACTAGAGGTCCCAGCTGTCCCTCCACTTCAGTTAGGTTGCGCACTATCTCTTGTCTAGCTCCCACCATTGCCCCAATGGAGGTGCCTCTCACCACCACCTTGAATGCTTCCCATTCAATTAGCGGGGAAGAGGCAGAGCCAGCGTTCTGGGACAAATAGTCAGTAACGGTAGCTGACAGTTGCGCCTTAAAAGCCCCATCTTCCAGCAATTGGGGATTAAATTTCCACGTCTGCACAGGGGTGGGTACATGGCCCCACTCCAGTACCATTTCCAACAGACTATGGTCAGATAGCGTTTTGCCTAAATATGCTGTGTATAATACCTGCAGGAGTAGGACGGGGAGCAGAGAATATGATCTATTCTAGTGTGCACCGCATGTACCGGGGAATAGAACGAGTACTCATGCGTTACCGCATTCTTGCTGCGCCATACATCTAAAAGTTCCCATCCACCTACCCACGCCTCAAGTGCCTTAGCCTGCCGTACTGCCAAAGCTCCCCAAAGAGGTGGATGTGACCTGACCAATATCCATGGGTGGTGTACCCAGTCCGCCAGTGCGGTGCTTATTCTTTGCAGGAACCCATCCTGCTCCGTATTTGGTGGTATATGCTCCCTATCACTAACACCTGGCCATCCATCTCTCCTTTCAGAAGCACATACCTTCCCTCACAATCCACCCTCTGTTCCAGTAGACTGAAAGGGACCCCCGCCCGTATCTACACTGCCGCGCCTCTTGCAAACACCGAGTAGGTTGTGCTGTATAGCTGACCACTCCATTTTTTCCGCAGCTTGCCCGCCTCGCCTGTGTTCAAGTGTGTCTCTTGCAGGAGGACTATGTGTGCTTTACGCCTGTTCAGCTGCGCGTGAATATGGTACCTCTTGTGTAAGGAGCCCATGGATCGTACATTCCACGTAAGGAACTTATATGATGCTCTTGACGTCATTTACGCTACATGTGCCATGTATAACCCGCATGTGTGCCTTGTCTCTGTTTCCTGGTGTAATCTGTCGTGTGCCCCAATGTGCGCCCTTGTAACTGCTAACTTCTAGAACTTGAACTACCCCAATACGACGGTCCAACCCTGAAACTGTACTTGACCAAACCGCTGCTACAAGCAACAACAGCTTTAACTTACATTTTGCTTTCACAAGGGGGGAAGATACGCCAGCCATGGACCATTTCACCCCATGCCAGTTCCTCTGTGTTGCACCAATTGGCAACATTGCAGTAGTTACACAGCAGTGTCAGATAGCCTGGAGCTGAGAAGCAAGAGAGACTTCAGTAGGAAAGAAAAGAGAAGAGAGAAGAGAAGAAAAGGGGAAGAAGTGGGTTCGCTTCCCGGGCCCGGGGCACACATCCCCAATTAGCAAACCTTATACATAATTGTGGCATCCATGCCAATACAGTTACCAACTGCTGCCAGCTCCCATATCGTGCACGCATCATGTTTCAGTCTGCAATGTCCCTGGTTCTCGACGGTGTGGGCTCTCTCCCTCCAGTACCTGCGCTTCGCCGGCATACATGTGTTCTGCTCTGTGACTGTGTTCAATCCTCCAGGTCCCTGGCAGTCTGCGGTGTTAAAGAGGGGAATAGAAGTTGACTAGTCTCTGAGTCCGTTGCTGGCACGCCATCCGAGGACAATTCATGACTGCTACTTTCTCCTGTCGTTCTCCACACCGACGACGTTCTCAATGCTGCTTTCTTGCTTTCGATCTTCTGCTCAAGGGTGGGCGCTCTCTCGTCCCGCATCTTCTGTCTCCCTCTGTTTCATGGCACTGTTCGCCTACGTCGCTGGCTCATCCTCCGAGGCTGCCGGTGTTCGTCCAGTATCGCCAGGTTCAGAAAATTTACCTCTATCCATAGCCATGCCATCTCAACATCGTCAAAAAAATGGCTTGCATTATCATGTATTACCTTAAGCTTGGCCGGGAATATTAGTGCGTAATGCAGGTTAAGCTGTTGGAGATGTTGTTTGACCCCAAAGAATGCCTCCCGTTGTCTTTGTACCTGCACTGTACAATCCGGGAACAGTGAAACCTTCGAGTTTTCGTAGAGGAGCGGCACCTTTTCTCTTGCTTTGTGGAGAAGCATGTCCCTGTCCCTGTAATTCAGGATTTTTGCCACAATAGACCGCGGTGTTAGGCCAGGGGTCCTCATTCCTGTAGGCACTCTGTGGGCTCTCTCTACACTGAACATTTCCGTCAGTCCTTCAGGCGCTACTTCAGTGTGTAGCCAGTTTTCTATAAATTGCGTGGGGTCTCGGCCTTCTCTTTTTTCGGGCATCCCAACTATGCGGATATTGCTTCTGCGTGCCCTTCCTTCCGCATCATCTACCTTATCCTGTAGCTCTTTGACCTGCCGCTGCAGCTGTGAGACCGCTTCAGTTTGTGCCTTTCGCCATGGTGTAATATCTGACAGGGCTGATGCGTGGGTCTGAACCCTTTATGCCAGTTTTTTGTGGTCTGCCCGAAGTAAACTCACATCTGTGTTGAGCGTGCCCAATTGCTGTTCCAGTACTGCTCTGGATTCGCGGATTTCCCGCAGAATAATGTCCAGCTTATCTGGGGGTTGCTCTGCCTGCGTTTGAGTGTCTGGGATTTCTTCCTGCATAAGTGGGGAGTCTCGTAACGGGTTAGAGCTGGCTTCTCCTGTCGGGCCCTGCTCCACCTGTTTTCCTTTCGGCCTTCCCCTGCTGGCGTTGCGCAATCCCCAAAATGGTGGCCAAGCGTAACTGTGCTATTGTTCTCGCAGGGTGCTCTTCGCCCCTAGCAGGCGCCCAGTACCTCCTTACTGCGCACTGGTGTCGTGGCCTAGTATGAGAGCCGTCTAAGGTCCCTTCGGGTGGAGTCCGTGTCACTATGTGGGGGTTTTGGTGGCCTCAGTTCTGCACCCCCTAGTGTCCTCGCATATTCCGGCCTCACCCCTCCCTATGCGACTAGTATCTCCTATACTTCCAGTGCGCTCCTCAGGTGGACAATCACGTATGGCTGGCCGTACCTGCCATGTCCTGGGCAGTCACGCAGCACTTGGTCCCAATGCGCCGGTCTCCCTGGTAGAGCTATTGTGCTTCAGGCGGCCTTGTCCACATTCAAGCCCAGCCGCCGTTCAGTCCTCGCCCCACAGGAGCCACAGTGCTACATCGCAGTTGTAGTAGTACGCACTCCGTTCCATGGCCGTCGCCGAGGGCTGCCTTCTCTTTTGGTCCCTCTACTACAGGGCCCAGCACCGTAGGATACACCTATCGCCCCAGGCTGCGGCCCGCAGCGTCACTCGTTCCGGGGCCCAGCAATGGGGCAGGCTGCCACTCGCCAACGCAAAAGGCCCACGTGGTAGGCCGTGCAGGTAAGGGGCCTCTGCACGGCGCCGGAGCTCCTGCTTAATCGCTAGCAGGGGGGGCAGCCCACGTTGTGTCTGTCTGTCCGGTGCTAAGAGGGACCGGTGTCTTCCGCTGTCCCATGTCTCAGCCGGAGGCATCTCGTGTGTTCAGGCCCAACCGCCGGCCAGGCCTCTGTTTCTGGACCCCACAGGCGCGTGTTTGATTCCTGGAGGAAGGGTCGAATTTCGCCGTCCTCGCCCCCAGCAGCTTTGCTGCCCAAGTGTCAGTGGGAGCGATGCTCCGAGTTAGTCGGCTTGCCGCACCCCAGTGCCTCCGATCGCGCCCATGCTCGCGGCGTTGTACCTCCTCCTGATCGTTTAAGCTGCAGCCTGCGGCCTTGCGCAGTCTGGTATCTGGCCGCTGCCCCCGGCCTCCACGTATCCGGGCAGCCGGTCTATGGTTTGGCCCGTGCGTGGCCTCTGCTTGTTGCTGGTGTCCTCAGCAATGCATCCGCAAGTAGTATGTCGTGGATGCTCGCTAGTTATTGGGGGATTTGAGGGGTTTATCGGCCCCGGTCCGGGAGCTCCCGATTTAGGCGTCCGCCATTCTGCGGCTGGCCACACCCTCACCCCCCACCCCCCAGCCAAAGGACATGATTATCTTACCTACCCTATAGACATAGCCAGAAACTTGGGTGTCATTTTTGACAACCGTCTGACTTTTGATAGTCAGATTAATCAAATGGCCTCTTCCATTTTCTACTTGCTGAAAATCATCAGAATCATTTTACCATACATTCCCAAAAAACTTCAAATAATAGTCATCAAAGCTCAAATACTATCCAAACTGGATTATTGCAATGGATTATATATTAATATGAAACAAAAGCTACTATTTAAACTCCAAATACTGCAAAATGCAGCAGCTCATCTCATATTCGGATTACCCAAGTATCACTCAGCCACCACTGCACTGGAAAAGCTACATTGGCTACCCATAAATAAAAGAATAGCCTTCAAAGCTTTGTGCATCGCCTTCAAGGCTTTGCACAACACTGTATCAGAATACTTAATTCAGAAATTCTCATTGTACACTCCCCCTAGATCTTTACGATCTATGACCGCGAAAAATGTGGTGGTACCTAAATTCTGAAAGTCTTGTTGGGGAGGCAGAAGCTTTGTAGTTTGCACTGCGAAATTGTGGAACTCTCTCCCCCTCAACCTTAAAGAATTCATCAACCTGTTACAATTTAGGAAAGCCCTTAAAACATGGCTTTTTACCCAATAAATGTCCTTATTGAATCTCTCAGCTCATATCTTCTTCAAGGCAGCGCCAAGACACCCTCAGGTATTTGAGTGCTATATAAAACCAAATACCATAACATACAGTGAATAATCAAATTTCCCAATAATAAGTATGGCTGAGAACTACTTTTAAAGTACATACATGTAACATTAATGCATACATTTCATGACCTTTGTCGTTTGACTTGCATTAAGATTCTACACATATACGGATAGTTGGGAGCTAATAACTATGTCCCTAAAAGTTACACAGACAATACAGCACACATTTAGGAATCACGAATCGGTTTCAGGAGTGAAGTGCAATATCATGGAAGTGAATGGTTTAAAGTAAATTACACATTACTAACGTTTATCCTCACAGTGTAGCACATGTTATAATTCATAAGTCTTTTAGTTGCAATGAAGCTTATTCAATTTATTACATGTCAATCACTTTATTAATCAACATCAAATCATTTCTAGACCATTTATATTAAACACATCTCTCCCGCTAAGGCGGAGGAGCGTCGCCCCATTGAGCAGGTCGAAAAAGGAAAAAATAAAATGATAATAACTCATTGTTATTATCATTTTATTTTTCCTCTTGCTCAGCTGGGTAAGGGCGGGGCTGCTCTGCAGAGCAGGGCAGGGGAGGTGTGGTTTGCTCACTCCAAGTGCGCAGGAGGCTTTTACCGGCCATTTCGGGGCGGTCAAACCGTCATACTCACTTTACATGTTCTCCATGCAGGCTGCGTTACAGCCTACATGGAGAACATGCCCAGCCTCCCATTCTCTGGCTGAGCGCCGATCCACGGCGCTCAGACCAATCACAATACTGCACTGCAGCATTGTGATTTGCTATCGGGAGGCTGGGAGCTGAGTGCTTACTGCCCTGGAAGCGAGCAGAAGAGGACCCAGAGGAGGTGACGGTGGGCGGCAGCGGCAGACAGGTAAGTGAGTATTTTAATTTTTCATTAATTCCTCCCGCAACCCGTATTTTAATTTTTCATTCTTTACCCCACCCCGTGACCTGCCCCCCACCGTCTTCAAATACCAGCCGCCACTTTAGTGAAGACGGTTCCTAAGCTAAACATCAGAAATATTTCTTCCAATTTTAGTACACATTCTATTGTGAGAAACTGTAAATTCTACAATGAAGACTCTCTGCAATACCTTTGTCAGATGCAACGTTTGCATAAATCATTGTGTCAAGTAAGAATCATGTGTAAAGTGCACGTTCATTTTGTATGTCAGATATCATTTTCGTTAGACTTCTGTCACATGTAAAGAGTGGGCAACTTTGCGATGAACCATTTGTGACCCTTTTTAGGTCTGGCGTTAGCCAAGACTTTGTGATTTTACTAAAGTGATATATTAATATACGTACTTATAGGGGCTTTCATTCAGTCCCCTTCCTCTATCAGTCTGTTATTGTGACATTCACATTTTTCCACCCACTGGAGCATTCAAAATGGGGCAGTTGGCCAGCCCACTTCAGCCATTGGCTACACTGTGAGTGAAGGAATTTTGCTCTTTGACAAGGAACAGTTTCACACACAAACTAGTTCACTTAATGCAAGAGGCTAGTATTGCAATGTATGCATTTTGAGACCATTTTTTTTTGTTTGCTTTGAGGCAATTTTTGTTTTTATATTGGTGAGGGCCTGGTAGGTCTCCCAAAAACAAGGTATTTAAAAAGCCATGACGAATCGAGACAAACATTAGAAAAGCCAAAAGATTGGCAGCCAATGTCAGACCTAACCGAGTTGCTAATGCCTGTGCTGATTACACGAGGTTATCAAGAATAAATATAGCTGCGTCTGGGCCAGACATAAAAATACCGCTGCTAACAGTATCATCCGTGCACGACTTCTTGTTGTTTTTTTATGCTTTCAAAAAACAAGTGCATGTATTGATAAATAAGAAATAGGATGTTCATCATTTCAGATACCAAAGAAATGTGGCTGCCCGCCGCCCCCAAAGGAGGCCCCCTAAAAGGGCGGCCCTTTAGTGCCCTTGCGGCACAAGCCTACCCCTCGCTCTAGCAGCAGAGGGCTTCCGCCTGGAGCCCGCTGTTCAGGGGGTGTGGGCGTCACTTCCGGTATGCCCAGGGGGGGAGGGAGGGTATGTATACCCCTCTGACCCTCCCAGCGGCCTCTTTTCCGCCAGCCTCCCCGTCTCGGTGGTTGCCCCCTCTGTCGTCGTCTGTCCGCAGGAGCTGCTTGCAGTGGCGGTGAGTGTTGATCCACCCCGCCCCCTCCATTGTTGCGGGGATCCGTGGCCAGCCCTGGCTGGGCGGTGATCTGCTCTGAGAGGGGGGGATCGGTCGGCTCCGATGGCGGCACCCTTCCCTGGCCGGAGGCCGGCGCTGTGCCGTCCGGTGGAGTGGGGGGGGGGCGCAAGGGGGCACGGAGCGGGAGACAAGCCGGGTGCTTCCCGGCTTGAGCGTGCCTGCCCTGTTTGGGCTCAGGGGTTTTGGTTGAATGTGGGGCGGCCCATTTACCGGTACCCGCTCCCTGCCCGCACGGGCCTTCCTCCCCCGGTCTAGTGGAAAGCGTTTTCGCCCCCACCTGGCACCCCCCCACGCCCCACTTCTCAGGGGGGGACGGCACTGTAGGTACGCCTTTCCGCGCGCGAGTGCCGTGTGTGGGCTTGACCATGTGGGCGGCTCTTCGGTGCTGCTGGGATCGAGGCCGTTGCCCCTGGGAGGTCCGCAACGGTGCACCGGCCTGCGGGGGCCCCAGACACGACAGTAATTGCCCCGCGTTGCGCCCTTGGGGACAAGGCGCTTGGGCAGGCTGGTTGTATCCAGGAGGGGTTGTCCGGCCTGGCGGATATGCCTGCGGCGGACCAAGCCCACGAGGTCCGGTAGCAATAGCGGGGCGCGTGGCCGGGAGGGCACCGGAGAGTGAGAGTCACTGGTGCAGACCTTCGGGTGAGGTGGGGGGTTCCGCCCGCCGTGCCAGCAGCACGGAGCCTTCTCGGTTACCCGGTGTGGTGCTAGCGAGTGTAGGGCATTCTGGCGGCGTGGGGGTGCCGGGGTGTGCCGGTGTGGGTGGTGCTGGGGCGAGTGGGTCCATACCCGTCCCGGAAGGGAGGCCACCTGGGGCGGAGAACGGGCATGGCCTCGAGTGTTTTGCGTGCTGTTGCGGGATGGTTGCACTGCTGTGGACTCACGGCCGCCGCCACCTGTGCTTGTCTCAGCTATTCAGCAGTTTTGTGCTACACCCGGCAGTCATTCAAGGCCACGGGGGATGCGGGTATCGTCGGAAGGGTCCGCGGGCCTGCCTCTGTGCCCGCGGGGGGTGGCACTGGTCGGATGGGTGGTATGGGCCATCTAGCTAGGCGGAAAACGTGTACTGGTGGCATCGAGTTACTGTAGCCTGCAGGGTTCCTGACATGCTATATGCTACTTTTGTGGAGGCAGATGCGATCATGGTTTAATGGGTATCCTCTGGAAGGGTTGGAGGCGATGAAGTTACCTTCCCCCTTCGCGTGGGCCGCCGTTACCCCCGGTTTTATTGCCTGTATCTGACGTGGAGTCATCGTATTGAAACTTACGACTTGGGCCACTTTACTGTGGCTTGCACGCTTGACTAAGTGACAGCGCCCTGGCGAGCGGGGCTGTCGGGCGCGTTTGGAGCTGGTTCCGGGTGTGCAGCGCGAATGTTCTGGGGTTGGGCAGGCTTTTTGCGGTTACAGCCTAGATCCCACGCCAAGGGAGGACCCGGTACCACGTGCTCCCTCGCGGGAGTAGTTGATCCAAAGTGGAAGTCTGAGCTGTACGTGTGTTCAACTCCAGGGCAAACACCCAATTCAGATAGTTTTATTTGTCTTGAGCTCCGCTTAGGGACGCACTGGGCGTAGTGTCACTCCTCAGTGTTTTGGCGGAAAACCACTAGCAGGGTTCAAGGCTCTGTTTCCGCTGCGGTCCCTCGGGTCCGCTTGAAATGCCCCGTCCACTGCACCAAAAGGTGTCATGCTGCGAAGACGATTTGATGGGGTTTGCCTTCTCGTGTACGGTGTTCGCTTAATGTGATGCCATACATTGATGCGTTGCTGCTCTTGCCGCCATCTTGGGATCGGGGGCCACACCTGCATCTTCGGCGGTGGTAAGGGTTGGCATAACAGCAGGGGGTGTTTCTGTAACCTCGTAATTTTATAACGTCCGTAATATCAGATGTTGGTGTTTTACAGCTCTTTGGTCTTAGTGCCCTCGTGTGATGTTTCTAGTCGTTTGCGTGTGTTCGTTTACTTGGGTGGTTGTCTCGCTAGGGGGCGCTAAACTGAATTGTCAGAAAGAAATGTTATTCACTTCTTCAGACTCTTATGTCTTTACATGTTGTTACACTCTGGCAAGTCAGTCACAGCTCTTGACCTCCGGTCGTGCCGCAGGACCCCTCCTACTCTGCTCCCCGCCTAGTGTACTTGACCGCGACTCGTCTCGCTGCCTGTCGCAGTTCCATCTTCCCTGTTGCTTCGTAGATGCTGTCATGCCCTCGTAAGCTAGTGACAATCAATTCACTTTCTCTATAGTTTGTCCTCTTATTCAGTCTCCTCTTAACTTTAGACTCTCTATCGAGCATAAGTTTACTTGTGGTGTCGGACTATATGGCCTTAAACTTAATTTTACAGCTACCATATACCGCCTCGCGCATTCGCGAGTTGATGCTTAAGCCGTGAACTCGGTTGCTCTGTCTGTGTTTGTGAACAGATCGGACTTGTGTTTTGCTTTCTCTACGAACTTATTACGCTATTTCATTTATTTTGCCCTCACGTCCAGTTTCCTGGGCCGGTTATGGGCAATGCCATTGGGCCGCCAGTAGGGCGCTGCTAGGTGCATTGCTCTAATAAGATTGGCAGACTGATTTAGGTTATGCACAAAAACGAAATAAGACAACTGTTGTGGCAGTGAGGTATATCGCCGATAGCGTTGCCCATAGCAGACTATGCGACGGACAGCATGCGCGCACCAGAGCAGGGATGCTCTGTGTAAGATAGTTGCAGACTTCACGGACCATTAATTTGGGTGCCACCCCAGAGATAGTTGCATGTTCTTTCCTCCCCAGTAATTCTGCGAGTTTTCAGTCGCACCGAATCTGGCAGGACCCACTCGCGCCGCCAGGCAGCGTAAACCACGGTAAAAGCAGTAAGTAGGGCAGTGCTGTCCATGCCCAAGGGCCTAAGTGTCCAGTTTGGGACGGAACACCAAGTGTTGGTCTCCCGGGGGCAGACAGCTTGGCACGCCTTACAGGGGGCAATAAGGGTCGGAGAACTTGGCAAGGAAACCATGTTCCATGGTGCGGGCCCGATTCATTAGACATGTATTGGACTTGTATCTCTTGTGAATAATGCAGAGGTAATGTGTGAGTAAACAGCATTGTCGTTTCATCCATAGATTTCCTATAACATCTCTGGATCGATCTACGCGAGGGGGGCTTGTGCACATCACCGTGCAAGGAAAACGGCTCTGTCATGGCATCTTTAATATTTATTGACTAATAATTATGCAGCACCAAGTGTGGGTTCCTGGGTGCAGTCAGATTGGTAACCCTTACAGGGGGGCAATAAGGGTAGTAGGACTGGGCAAGTAAACCTTGGTCCGTGATGCGGGCCCGAATAATTGTGGGGCGGTACTAAGTACCTTTAAGCGGTCAGGTGGCACTTAGGATAGTTGTGCTGAATATGTATGCAACAGGCGCTCATGTATAGCGTTACATACCTTGGCAGTTACATACACGTTACAGTTGTGTAACTAATATGTAATTATCAATGCGCGTTAGATTAACGCTATGAATGGCGGATCGGATCTGCCTTCAGCTGGCATCGCGGTGTCTGCCTTGGCGGCAACCGGAGAGGGTGCCCTGGGTGGGGCAGAACAGTATATCAGTTTGGGGTTGATTATTGGTGCGTTAAACCACCTTATACTGCCAAGGTGCCACAAAGTGGGAAGACCACTTGGGGGCAGGGTCCCCCACTTTGGTGTACACGACTGAATAATGCCTTCATTCACTAATACCGATAAGGGGCATTGCTCCATCCTTCTCAACAAAGTAGACCAAAGCGGTTTGATATGTCCTTTGACTTTGAGCGGGTCAGTCAATGCTTTTCTTGCAAAGAACTATGCACGCCAATTTTAATTCAGTAGTTTGGATGGCGCATAGGTCTCAAATCGATCTATATTTCTTTGACGATCTGGTGACCCGCATGTAGGGGATGTCCATGGTTCTTTGTTATCTGTAATATGTAAACACATATCAGAGACTATTAGCAGGATTATTAGTGGGCTTAGCTCTTCATGCTACCCTGCAGTGGTTACTGACCAGGGTTAGGCAGTGGATAGTGTTGCAAGCATGCGCTCAGAGATGGGTTGCACATGCTGTTTCCGCAGAGTTTGGGGCAGGTTAGCATCCCCACCTTGTCTCCGCGGGGTTGATGTGTCTTTCAGGTCATTATGATCAAGTAGAGCTATTATCGATTGGTATAGCGGGACATAGGAATGCCAGGCTAGAATCCAAGGGATTATAGAGCAAGTGTTCTGGGTTCGGAGCCTAGTATATGCAGGCGTGAGTAAGAATGGTAGCTGCCAGTTCAATCTTGCACCACTCTAAAGTCAAGAGAATAGGCATTTCTTTAAGTGTGAAATAGTCCCCATGCAGGGCTTAGAGGGAACATTCACCTAGGCGAACCAGGTCTGTGCAAACTAGTATGATCTGGGTCGGTTTGAGCGCGGCAAGTAGGTGCATAGTTTTATTCATATGCACAGTAGTATTAACTTAAATAATAGATGTATTGACTAGTACGACCAGCGGACGTTCCCACACCAAGGCATTTGGCAGCGGTGAGGGTTGCTATGCTGTAAGGATATCAAGGTTAAAGATGACTGCCAGGCATCAGGAGCACTGAGCGGCTTACAGCCAGAGGCGGTATCCGATGCAAGGGGCAGCTGTTAGATTAGAGCCCGACTCAGAGGGACCGCCTTAAGAGCTTGGAGGTCTGTTGGCACCGCCTTTCAATGCAAGCCATTGTCTAGCGGGCTGCCCTGACCAGGGCAGTTGCAGGCGCAAGTAACAGGATCAGCTGCCAGTTCAAACGTGCATCTTTCACTAATTTACTCAGATAACTGGGACAGGATTAAGGCGGGCTGGACAACTCTTGCTTCTACCTGCATCGGCACATCTTGTCAGGAGTGACTGCCAAAGGGATGGCACTTAAGCCAGATAATGTTAGCACCCATCCAACACCAAGCCGATTGTTTAAGGCCACCCTTGGGCCGCGTTTACACAGCCCAGTATTAGGCCCTTGTGGGTCAGTGCCATGAATTACTAAATTGGACTGAACAGGAGGCGTGACCGTGGGGTACACTAGCAGAAGTTTGGCGAAGAGTTAAACTTCACCCATGGTCATGGTGTAGTTTTAAGTAGTTGGAGTTATCACTCTCATTTGACCAGGGGTTCGATGCTACACGAGGGCATCACCGCGCTGCGGCCAGAGCACGAGCATTGTGCTTCCCAGGGGGGCAGCAAGTGTAGGCAAGGCTCTTTCCAAATCTGGCACCAGAACACAAGGTAGTCAGGGCCAACTTGTCTGTTGGGTGACTTGGGTAGGCACCTGTGTAGTTGTCACTCCCCGAAGGGGTGAGTTGTCTCCAATAGTGGGCACAATACATATGTGTGTCCCTGGCTTTACAGCTGTGTCGAGCCTGTCTCAGTTAGAGGTACGCCCAGGTGGAAATTGTGTACTTAAGGTTTGCATGACCAATGCGGTGTGTTGTATCTCCTAGCGGACCCACTGAAGGTATACTGCAGCTAAACAGGGGACTGGGAAGCATGGTTTCCGTCACTTTGGCAGGTTCAAAGCACCCAGGGTCAGAGATGGACAGTAGATACTGTGCATCTGTGATCCGACGGCAGTTAGGCAATTGGGGGGCGCTGCGTAAGTTGTAATTGCACGAAAGGGTGAGGTGTCTCCAGCAGTGGGCGCAAGCCATAGATTGTTTCAAACCAGCTTTGATACCATTAAGGTGTTCACCAGGGTAGCAAGCAAAGGGGTTTATGCATCCGTCTGGGCAACAGGGCGAAATAAGTACACCCCAGAACCAAGGGCAGAGGATATGATCCTGCAGTTAGGCGCAAATGCCCGCCCGGTTAGTATAGATGCCTCGCTGGGTGGTGACGCTGTCAGCCAACAGGGTGCTGCCGTCCCAAGAAATGGGGAAACAAGGGGCCAAGCACAAAAGGCTACTATGTAAAGAACATTTGCCATGTCCAGTGATCAACAAAAAGTAAATTTAACTGAGCAGGTAATTTCCACCGCTGGGGTTGCCCAGGGGTGGGCAGTGGGAACGCCCTTGCCCCCCTATTCGGCAATAGTCGAGGATGAGGGTAAAGTAGGACTTGGTCAATCCTTAATGTTAGGCACCATATCGCAAACAGTGCGCACTGTATGAAATCGGACAGATTCTCTTAGCTGGTATGCCTAGGGGGTTTCACCAGAGGGAGTTGAGCTGGCGTAATTCCCATAAGGAAGGGCAGGAAGGCACCCTTGATTATTGGCACTTACTTCTAGTTATGACCATTCCCATGCGTCTTGATTTAGAAAGCAAAGGGACGGTGCAAATGTGAAGCATAATTCTCCTCGCCCGAACAGCCAAAGTAGGCAGGTGGGGTTGGGAGAGGTCACCTAACTAGTGGGCTGCTGTCCCATCGATGGGGGACACAGGTGTTCAAGCACACACGATGCGAGAAGGACAGCAACTTGGGGAGATCAGCAAACAGATGGGGCAAGGTGAGCCTTGGTGTCTGAATCCGTCCTGCCCAGAGATGGCACAGGGCTAGGTCATGTGAGGCAGTGGAACTTTCCCGCAGGAGGGTGAATAGTTCGTGGCATAGGTTCACAGGCCAGAAGGTCCTTTGGTTTCATCAGGCACTAGCTGATCCAGGATAACGTCAAGGGCTACTGTGATATAGATGGGGTTCATCTATCACCAGTATGGAGGGATCTCATCCCTTAGATTTGCAGGAGGCCTGGTATTGAGCGGTCGCGTGTGTGAAATGCGCTGTTTCGGTGAGATCAGCAACTACAGGGGTCAATGTGAGCTCTGGTGGTCGGAGATGATTCACCGCTAAGGTGGCACGGAGCTAAGTCAGAGGAGGCCGTTGAACATCCCCGAAAGAGGGAACTGTTCATGGTGTAAGTTCACAGACCAGAGGGGTCTGGGTTTCATCAGACACGAGCTCATCCAGGCAAACGTTAAAGGTTACTTTGAGGAGGACGGGGTCCACTTGTCCCCGGTGGGGATGGACTTGTTTCTCCTGGATGTAAAGGAATGTTTGGAAAGGGCAGATTGCAGGTAATAGGAGGTGCAGTGGTGGGGGGCCCTGGCTGCGACGGTGGCCGCCTTCAGGGCTGTGGCGGAGTTACAGGGCGATCTGGAAGCAGTCTGGTACAGTAAGGGTACCTCTGCGGCAGACGGGTACAGTAAGGGTACCTCTGCGCGGCACAATAGGGGTGCCAGAGCCAAAGACCAGGATCCTCAGGGCAGGGTCCTGGAGAACCGCGACGGCGCCCCGTTAGTCCTTCGGGCGGTTGTGGGCCTGACCAACCGGGGGTTTGCCCTGCTACGCTCCGCCCTGAAAGGGGCGTGAGTAGGATGGTAACAAGGGCCACGTGATCCAGTGGTGGATCAACAAAGGTGTAGCGCTGATCGGGCATACATCCCACAGTGCTGGCTCATCAGGCGGGCAGGGGCAGCATAGGTTGGACGGCTGCCTGCCCATGGATCGCCCGTAAGATAACCCACCTTATTGCATACTCTTGTATGGAATAAACCTGCGACAAGTTTTTCCCATAAACAAAGTGTCTTGTGGTTTATTTATGCACGTTCGCCTATGGGAAGGTGGGGGATGTTGCCGGTATTGGGACTAGGAGAAGCACTCAATAAACAGGGTGAGCCTGTTTCAAGTGCATGATGTTGATGCACAGCATGTCTGTGGTCGCTGTGGACTCGCCTAAATAAGCTATGAGTTTGTTTGTGTTTAGCAGAAAATGATAATGTATTTTCCGGCACTCCTCTCGGCTGGCATCAGACAAAGGATCCCGGTCACAAACCCACAGTGCCGAGAACCCGCAGCCGGCCTCGGGGACATGATGAAGAAACCTTGGGGAACAATATGCAAAGCAAGGCTTATGTTTACATGCGTTAAAATTGCATTGCACACAGAATGACCCTATCGATGTAATGTTATTACTGTGTCTCACATTCGGGTTTCTGCCATTAGCTGTACATGCCTTCCGGTGACCGTGGCTCAAAGAGAGCACTGCCTCCCTCGTGTTACCAGAGCGCACTGTGACTGGCTTGAGTGAACAGGATAAAAGCATGCTTAGATGTTACATGTTTACATTGTAAGGCATTGTGTGCGCTATGAAAGTAGATGGTTCATTGGAAGAGTCTGACCTTGGGTACTGCGTGTACTCGAGGCGGCACGGAGATGGGCGGCTGCTGTGAATCACTAGTAACCTTTCTGCCTCCAGACATCACTCACTTCAACTGAGATCAAACAAAATCCGTCAGAGAAAGAGTTGGTGCTGTCGTTCCCCAGGAGACTCTTCTTTGATGTGATTTCCTTGAAACCAGTTTCGTTCAAGTGTGAAAGATCCTTGAAACATTTCAAAATAACCCGGGTTTTACAGCAACAATACCATGGGTAAATAACGTTTATTTAAAGGTACACACTGCAGTGCAGGTACAGTAACACCACAACACATACTGCACAACACCACAATATGACATAACAAAGCAATGCAAAAGGAACCCACCACATATACTATACAGCACACCAATAACACAACACAAAACTACCGAACAATGCAACAGCATATCAATACAACACAGCAGCACACATTTAGAATTGTGTTGTGTAAGGTTATTTTTTGTGTTCGGGTATTGTCGTATGGCATTGAACTCTTTTGTGGTTGCACTGTTATGTTGAGTTGCAGTGTGGCACATTGTTGTGCTGGTGCAAAATTACTCTACTCTACTATTTTTGTTTATCTGTTGCATCGTTGTGCTCTAGTCTAGTGTTAGCATATGTTTATCAGTTTTATTGTAAAAAAAATTGTGTAATTTTGTTGCGGTACATGTCTGGTGTGGTTGTGTTGTGTTTTTTTTAGGTTGTGTGGCTATTTTGCGACTATTTTGTTATTGCTGATGATGTGTTGTTTCTTGCGCTTTTTTGTTTTTGTATTACACTGTTGCATTTTACTGTATTATTTGTTGTAATGAGTTCTGTTTTGATTGTTTTGTTGATTTATGTCCATTTATCTTTTTGCTGTGTTGTAATTTGACTGTGTTATGTCATTGTATTGGGTTATATAGCTACTTTGAGGACACTATTAAATGCTACTACATTTCCAATCAAAAGCAGCAGATCCAGTGACAAACAACCATTTACCACTATCGAAGGTGGTAACATATCCTGTGCCATCTCTTCTACTTTTAGGTCACCAGGCTGCCCAAAAATACCATAAAGACTGTGACATATTAAAATGTACCGTGTTCACTTTGTGTCATCCAGCCCCATGGCTTTCTATTCCTGCTGCTGTTGCCAGGACCCCAGAGGGTAGGAGTAGTGTAAGAGCATTTGCAGGGTTAGCCGGCCCTGCCGACCCCAAATGCTATCCCTCCCGATGGGCAGGGCACAATCATCGGTGAAGCTCCATTTCGTCGCCCTCACGATCTACAGAGACCCCGGTGCTGCCTGCTCAGCTGTCTACCGCCACGCAGCCGAGCTGGTACAACACGACGCACTCCAAAATGAGATTATAGCAGCAGCCTCCAAACAGAAACCCCAGGAGAGAAGGCTCTGGAGAGCAAGGTGAGTGATCAGAATACAGAGGAGGATGCTCCCGAGAACAGGAACAAGCAGACACTCACAGAGAGCGCTGGATTCTTTGCTTTTGAGTCGGCAAGCGTAAGGTAATTATGTCCAAGACTAGTCTTAACACTAAACCCTTCACTGGTGCTAATTACGAAATCAGCATATTAAAGCCCAGAGGAATGAAGGGAACGATTGGAGTTGTAATTGGCAGGGCTGAGAGGGAGAGCAGAGTCTTCCAGTGAAGCGTAGGCTGGCAGGTAACGGAGGGAGACGTGGAAAGAAGGCAGTACATTGTATCACACTCCAGGTCCAGCACCAATGGAAGAGCTGGGCAGTACGATGAAATGCGGAGCTGTATCCATTATCAAACACAAATCACTAATTGCTCTCCGCGCACAGCACCCAATGCAGCAACTATTGAAATGGTTTAAGGTGCCTACACAATAAATAGTATTTATATTGCTGAAACCACTAAAGCATTCCAATGTTCATCTTTCCAGGGACAAGGCCGCAAAGATTGATGCAAATTGATCTGAAACCATTGCAAATGGGGACTTTATTTTTGGCCTCCTTGGAGGAGAAGTTAATAAAAATGCATAAAGTTATGTTTCGATATGTTCCAAAGTGTGCCTTGTTTGTATTATTACTAAATTAAAGAAACATTTCTCACCATATAGACTCAAACTTGGGCTCCCTGTACAGGTTACGACAGAGATCATTTTAGCGACACAGAAGTGGTTCAACCCATAGACGCTCTGGCACACGCCCTGCTCAGCCGCGCCCGGGCTCTGCCCATCCACTCTTTTCCACCTGCTTCAGATTTTCAGTGTTAAGTCTGTTTCTAGAAGGAGGCCTGTAGGCCACTAAGATAAGGCTGAGTAGGGTCATCTAGAATAAGGGGAAGAGTAGAAGCGGCAGTAATGCAGTGCTAATGTCTGCTTCCTGGTAGGGTTCATTCAATATTCCTCTTGAATCTTGGGAATATTACAAAGAACCAAAACGTAGACAACATCATCCCTCCAAATAAGGGAACTCTGAAAGGGAAGGGCTAGAAAGATATCAGAAATGAGACAGAAAGCAAATCTTCGCACCCCAAACAAGGAATTAGTCAATCCTTAGTCATAATAGCCACTGATAAGGAAGCAGAGGAAAAGGTGTGTAAGGAAAACATCTTGTGTCTCGAGAAAACCGAGGGCTTCGATAAAATATCCCAAATATTAAGGGAGACCTAGAAGTGCAGGCTATACCACAAGCAGCACAGTTGATAAGTGATTGAGAGATGAAATGATCATTCTTGGAGAAGACAAGGCCTTATCACCTTAACAAGAGGGGATACTTTTCAGGTACCTAAACCAGAAAATGTACAGAGCAAGGCACTCCTTATGTCTATAATATTCTGCAAGCGAATCATAGGGAAATGTGGGAGCCAGGGAGTAATGCCATCATCACCCCCAGGAAGCACAACGTGATTTGGGTGTGACTTAAGATCAGCAGCTGCTGATGCAGACAGTGGAAATCTAACTCTTAGTTGAAATCTTGAATTTTGATTTGCCATATACCAAGCATGTTCTCCTCAGTTTTGTGGATCCTACTAGATAATACCCCTGAAAAAAACATCTTCAGCAGAATAGATATTTTCCGGGTAGGTGGGAAAAAGTAATGTTTCTGTTACCAAAAGTAAGGTATATATTTTAAATGCAGTTCTAAACTGGCATTCATGAAATAATCTGAATAATGAAGGACTGCATATGAAGGGTGAGTTTCCCATCAATCAATCAATCAAGGGTTTATAGAGCGTGGCTACATTCTTCCGTAAGAAGAGAACATATGATAGAGCATTCTCGGGAGCTGCACCAAGAATTTGGAATTCGCTCCCACCGAACAGTAGAAGAATCACCTCCGCCTCACAATTCAAAAAGGAGGCATTCAAAAAGGAGGCTAAGTCCTTTCTTATGAGTAAACTCCTCCCATAACTAACAGCGGACCATGCTAAGGCTCCTTCTGAGACCTACAGACAATCCTTGATCTTCTACATTCAGCTTTTCTATTAGGCGACGGTAAACAGGATAATAGTCCTGATAATCTCAGAGCAGTGAAACTGGGGATAGCGCAAGACAGTTTGCCTTCATCGATTTAGCTCTATTGCCTATAATCAGCTCTGTTGGATACTTTAAGTCCCTGCTCAAAATGACAGGGTCGATGGCTAATGACGGGTACCTCTATCAAGCTACATGTATTTTTGACTGGACATGTAATACTGTAACCAGTGCAGATTCCTAGTAATCTTCAGTAATGGTATTATTTTTAAATTTAAGTATGACATGGCATGTACTACTGTAACCCGAGTTGATTCCTAGTAAGCCTCAATATGTGTATTATTTGTAAATTTTAAGCTTGTGCCACTGTTAGATGAATACTTATACCTTGCAGTAGGCTTAAAGGACTTGCGTATCAGCAGAATTTGGTTGCTGTTGAATCGTAAAGCGCTCTGACACCCAAGATTGGGTCTTGTTCGCGCTATATAAAACACAGAATAAATAAATAAAAATAAATACTCACTCGTGAGGGTCTCAAGTTGTTGGGGGGGGGGCTGCTGATCCGTCTGGGCGCGGGGGTTCAGTCAAAGAACCAGGCCTTGAGATCCTTCCTGATCTGGGTCAGCGACGGGGACTTCCTCAGGTGGAGAGGCAGGAAGTTTTAAGTCTTGGCTGCTAGGTAGGAGAAGGATTTTCCTCTGGCTCTTGTCTTTTGGATTCATGGGACGGTGGCCTGGGTCAGTTGAGCGGACCCATGGAATGTGAGGCATTGGTTCAGATATGCTGGTCCTGCGTTGTGGAGGGCTTGTGTGAGGAGCTTGAAGGTGATTCTTTTGTTGACTGGGAGCCAGTGGAGTGTTTGAAGGTGTTCGTTGATGTGGCTGTGGCAGGGGATGTTGAGGACCAGTCTGGCTGCAGCGTTTTGAACGTTCTTTAGTTTCCTGAGAAGTTACTGGGTGACGCCAGTGTAGAGTGCGTTGCAGTAGTCGAATCCGCTGGTGATGAGTGCATGGGTGACTGTCTTTCAGGATTCTGTGGGGCTCCATCTGACTGCCTTTCGAAGCAGGTGGAGCGTGTGGAAGCATGATGAGGATACGGCGTTGATCTGGCGGTTCATTGTGAGCGAAGAGTCCAGGATGAATCAGAGGTTACATGCGTGGTCTGTGGGGGTTCCCAATGCGGCGGGCCACCAGGAGTCATCCCAAGCTGAGGGGGTGGGTCCCAAAATAAGTACTTCGGTCTTGTCCGCGTTGAGTCTGAGGAAACCATCTTTCATTCAGATGGTAATGGCCTTCATCCCTCCGTGGAAGTTGACTCTGGCGGCTGTGGGTTCATTTCTATGGGAGAGGATCAGCCGGGTGTCGTCAGCATAGGAGACGATGTTGAATCCATGTTTCCTGACGATGGCAGTGAGGGGGGCCATGTAGACATTGAAGAGGGTGGGGCTCAGGGAGGAGCCCTGGTGCACTCTGCAGCTGATCTCTGTGGGTTCTGAGAGAAATGAAGGTAGTCTGACTCGTTGTGTTCAGCCGGTGAGGAAGCAGAAGATCCAGTGGAGGCAAAGAAGAGCAAGTGTCTGTCCACTACACCTAAAGATTGTCAAAAATATTTAAGTCTTAAGTACAAGTGCCCTATCAAATTATGGCATTTGTGCAGGAATAGCACCATAAGTGAAGTGATCTTCTGTCACACCTGGTAATTATCAATTTACAAGGTGCCATAAATTTCACTGCCACCCCACCCCACCCCCAGTTAAATATCATCATGTAAATCTACCAGAATATAATGAAGGAAAAGGCCTGATAATTTACTGGCTACGTGGATTTTGGTGAAGTACAAAAGTCTGCATGAAATTCTGCATGCTATTCTCCATTAGCCATGAAAAACTTTGAATAAGTGCTATGTATCACACCCAGTAAATTCCGAACTCTGTTTCTTTGGATTTTTTGTGCATCATAAATCCCAGCTTTTCCTGTGCGGCACTCATATTGAGGTCCTTATTAGTTTGCAATCAATTCAGTTTAATCTTGTTATGATCTTCGATATCATCAGAAATATATACTACCTGTCTTCCTTCCACTTCCTATTCAATTTCGCATCTTGTGTCTTGCAAGAAAAGTTTGATTCATAATCCCTGAGAATCGGCTTGGATAATGCAGTTTGGAGAATGGACAAAGGGGCCGCAGCCCCCCTCGCAGGCCCCGGAGACAGGTGCGGGCCGGTATGGACCGGTTGATGGCGGCAGCCCAACAGTGGCCGCCGGGTCAAATTTTCGCGGGTAGGTTTCCCGCGGGTGGCAATGATTGGTTGTCTGGGGGGGGCAGCGGGCTGCCTGGGCGGCTTGCAGGGGCGGCAGGACAGCTTAAAAGGCTGTAGATCAGCCTAATGAGCACCTTGCTGCCTGCCCCTGAGGATTCCCGGTGCACGCTGCCCCCACCATGAGAGAGACTTCGTTTACCCACCCTCCCATCCCTTTAGCTTCTACATATGGTTGGGGAGGCTGTTAAGGAGTCATGTTTTGACCACAAAACGGGTTGCCAATGTGGGGCATCACAGATCTAAGCGCAGGCGGATTCAAGATGTTGTTGGTATTTGAATGACCCGGGGCAGGGGTGACACAGTCATTGGTGAAGGGCTGGGGGCATCCACTACCACAATTGTCCCTGGCCCTAGAGGGTACCCCCTGATATGCCCCGTGGGAGTGGGGGGGGGGGCGGGGGATGGTGGCTGCGCCAGAGGACCACGGTATGGACCGGTTGCCCAGGCTCATCCCCCCGATTGGGTGTCAGGGGGTGTCCCTTTACTGGGTTGCTCTGGCATGATTCATTTTGGGGGGCCAGCTGCCTTGCTGGCCCTAGCTCCCTCTATCTTGAGGGAGTGGAGAGTTCGCCTTGTAAACGATGCCATTAGGAACCGAGAGGTGGTCAATCATGCCTCCTAATGGAGTGTGAGAAAATGCGAGCAGGAGATCAGTTGTATTAGTAAAAAGTTTGCTGTATTAAACTGTATGAATTTTTGTAAATATATGGAAATGTTATGCAATATGAAGACAACTGTTGAATTTTTAATGTCGTGTTTATGAAGTGTAATAAATACGACCAGAGAATGGGTACATTCTCAAAACGCAAATCTGGTTGTCTGTTGTGGTTTCATATGATGGGTGCAGCTGTAATGTTGTTCTGGTATGGGGAGGGCAATTTCGGTCTTCCTTCTTCAGCACACCGGTCTCGTGACGGTCCCTCACCTGTTGTTTTGGCATAAAAGTTTTACATATATAGATAATAAAACTCATGAACAAGAAGTATGAAACAACAGCAGTAGCAGCAAGAGTGATCTACCTCCTAGTAAACAGCATTAACAAGAAGTGTGCTTAAATCAGTATGAATTATCGTTTAAATATTAAATGCCAAATATGTACTGGAAATGCAATATTTTGTCCGCAACCTGCAGCTTGACAAGTGAATTAAATCACTTAATTTTGTTAATAAATTTCAACTTTGTATAAATAAATGAATCAAATTCCCTCACACAAACACTTGGACAATTGTCAGCATAATTTCCCGTCACCCACAGCAGATGTGTTTACGTTCCTTTTAGTTACATTGATAAGCTGTTGTCTGCTCACTTGGTGCTGCTAATTAACTGACAAACGTTTTTAGACAGGTCTGTTTGTATAAAGCTTGTTCAAAAATCTTTTATTCGGATAATAGTATATCCATAAAAGCACAAGTCGCATAACAACAGAAGGAAGTACACAAGTCTATTAATCGTAAAAGCTTGTTTTTTCTGCATGCATTTTTAAAATTGTAAGCTTGGAGTTTTGTGCTTTTCATTATTTTAGGCTTTTCTGGTCTATTTTTAACATTCTGATGTTATTTCCACATTCCTGCACCAACCACCCTCGTGTTCAATAGCTGTGCTTCCCCTTCTTGGCTATATGGATGTCTGTTTAAAGGTAGTGGTCATTTTGAGTGTTCCTTTTTACTCGGCGGTTTAGCAGTGTGTGAACGGCTGAGCATGTGCAGAAGCTAATTTAAGAAGAGCTGATGCATAGACACAGTGAACATCTGAGCAGCATGCCAAAGGCGAGCTCTTCTGCAATCATCTATGCATGGCCGGGGCTAAGAGCCAGGTACCATGCTGAAAAGTGTATTTAAATTAAAAGCACTTCAAAATCCTTATTTTATTGTTGACACCAAGTTAGCTGTCTGGATTGTCCACTTATAAACTGGCCCTCCTCAGGTAATGGGTATGCCGACCCTGGGTACCGCCTACTACTCCGTTGCCATTATCTATATAAAAACGTCCTGAATTAATGCACAATTCTCAGTGAGGCATGAGTGAATTGGATGATACAGTATTGAAAGGGAACCTAAATATATTGCTAGTTACTGAACCATAGCTGACAGATGATGCTTTAAGTGGAAACTCAAGAAGCTGCCCTATCAGGCTATTCCTTTTATAAATAAAATATACCTTAGGGTAAACGTGGTAATGGAGTGATGGCCAATGCTAGGCAATGTTTTCCTGTATCTACTGTCTCATTAGCTGAAATTGAAGGGGCAAGAAAAAGTGCTACTATATGTGTCATTTTCCCCCATGATGACTCTTTCAGTTTTGTACACATACCCTGCTCCTGAACACATGGGGTTTCCCCCTTTTCATATTTTGATCTAGTCTGTTCCTTACATGCGTCTACACCTAGGTCATTAATCAATGGATACTCTAATTATTGGGCGGATGACATTTATGACCATTATGAAGGTACATTTTGTGAACCACTTACCTTTCTAAATCTGCAACAAAGAGTTAAGCTGCCTACTCATTTAAAGGGGGCATATTCCTCACCATATTTTGACAGTGGATGCATTTATTGAAGATATAATGGTGTAGGTAAAACCCATCCTTTGGTCTAATCATTTTTTTATTAAATGTACTATACCATCTGGCTGTACTGCCAGCAAAATCTAAATAACATTGACTCAGACCTGTAGTGGGCCCAAACTTGATTTATCTCACTTTCAAAATACAGTAGCTATCAATAGCCTTCTGAAGCAAAGCTAGCTCCTGAAAATTACTGACTGTCAACATGATTGCTCCAGTTAAATCTAACCTAATTAAATGCAACAAAAAAGGATCCTTGAGACACAGGAGATAAAACAAGTCAAAATGATGCTTTCCCAAGAAGAATATCATTGGTATGGGGAATGTAATGATGCTGTAAAAGAACAATTTAAACAAGGCATAAACAGTGACAAAATATTGACTAAAAGAGTTACATTTTTATCTAAGGAAAGTCACAGGATTGGAAAACCCACACAAAGCGATATTTCACATATTTAAATGGATTATCTTATGACACTATAATAATCACTCCAGGAATTACACCATCGCAAAACCGATGTAATACCTAGAATGAGTTATAAATAAAATTCATGATTTAAGAAGTGAAATGGTGCAGAAACGCGTTCCCCTGCCTCACTAAAAGGGTGCCTGTTACAAAGACTCTTTCCTCTCTGAAGAAGAGTTTCACACTATACACATGCTATGACATGCTCTTAATCCAGGAGTATAAGCACTTAATACTGCCATTGAACACATCAGCAATCTTGGAAAATCTTGGAATCTTGGAAACTCATATGACCAAACAGTGTAGTGCTTACTTGCAATCTTCTAATGTTCTAAGAAATAATAAAGTGTTTCTTCTGCATGCACACAGCACTCATTTGGTGACGTTGGCTGTACTCGATGACCTCATGCTGCTGGTAGATAGTTGCAGGGGCAGTGTTCGGATATTATTAGATCTCTATGGTGTGCTTGAACACTGTGACCATGATGGTTCTCTGGGTTTGCTAATGTCAATAGGGATTGCTGATACTTGCTCAGTTTGAGCATATTCAGTTATAAGGCTTACTCTGTTTAAGGTGCCATTAGCTCCCTTGAGATATATGTTCTCACAGACTGGGCCCTATCACCCCACCTGTTTAATATCTATGAACAACCCTTGGTAAAGATCATAAAATCTAAAAGAGTCACATTCTTGCAGATGACACACTTCCAGTGGCGCATGAGATGCGTCTGGGAGTTGATGGGTAGCCATTAGATCAAGTTCAGGACAGAGAAGAGCCTAGTGCTGGTGTTGAACATAAAAACAGATCTCTGGCTTGATAGTTACTGACCAGCCAACTTGGGTTCCCCTTCTTGTCACAGTGTACATAGTAAATAAGCTAGGCGTATAAACAGATGCAGATCTATCAGTGCCTATTTACATCAGCTCATGTCTAATCATTCTTATAATCTGAAACTAATTAGGAAAATGTTATCTGTTCTAAACAAGGATGGCAATAGATTGACCACCTCTGAAATCGTGCAATCCAGTCAAGGTTTATGCTAACTCCATCTACCTTGGCAAAGCCGAACATTGAATCCACTGACTGCAAATGAGTCAGAATCAAGCATCTGCTCTAGTTTTGGGATCTTCTAAATGTAGTCAGGCTTGATTCCTTCTGTGTTCCCTACATTGGCTTACAATTAAAGAAGATATTCATTTCAGGACTTTAGTGATTGTCCAAGAAGCCAGTTATGGCTGTGTGTCGGGGTTTTACAGAAGTGCTTGACTCCCTAGGAACCTGCAAAAACCTTACACTATTCCCTGGCCAATCTTCTGACCATTCCTACTTTTGTCAAAAAGTAGCGTTTGAGGGTGCAGCTTTTCTGTTCTTACAGCTAAAATGAATTTCACTGACTGGGTTAAGAACTCATGATTTTCTAATAAAATTTAGCGCTGCACTGCTGTCATATTTTGCAGTAATCCAGTGAGCGAGAAAATTGATGTTTTGGTTTCTCTACAAGTGCTTTACAAGGTATCTCAACATGACATAACTCAAATCTCATCTTCTAATTTTAGTAAATCCTTACATTTAGACCCCAGATACAACACATTGGCACTTTTAACATGTACTCAAATGTACTATTGTCACAATGAAACAAAATCTGCCTCACATTGCCATGTATGACAAATACATACCAGGGATGCACACCATATACCATTAAATGTCTTGGATCAACCTTATTCCAAGATGCCCATAGGAAGCTAGGGACTGGTACGATATGTTAGAGATGGCACCACTTTACCTGATAATGAGAAGAATACTGGCAATAGTCTTAGGATAGCCATTTTAACCAATCATTTAAGCCCATTATTATACCTAGGATGGACACAATGATGCTTATGATTCCCACATCATGTCAATGTGGGCTACCTCATGTCAGGACCATCATTATGGCCTGAATGCCCCCAACATGCCAAAAAGGATTACCTTATGTCAGGGCTTTTATCAGAACTACAAGGCCCATACTATGCCAGTGAGGGCCACATTATGCCTGGTTTACTGAATAGCTACAACACGAAAGGAGGGCAATCATATTGCCACACTATCTGAAAGACTGCTACCTTTTACTGTGGCCACCATGACATCTAGAATGCCCACAGTATGCCAAGGAGGGCTTGGCAATTCTTAGAATGTCCACAATTTGCTTTGGATTTTCACTTTGTTAGGAGCACCGTTGTGAGGTTCACAAATTCAGAACCGCCTCTGCACTAAAACAATCGTCCACCAAGGATACCACTATATCCTGGAACTCTCAGCCCACAAAATTGAGGACATACACTTTACTCACCACCTTCATGAAGCATCTGAAACTGAATCCTTTTTGAAATTCCTTACTACTTTGTACTAAGATGCCTTGAGATAACTGACCCGCCCACCCCAACACATTTCTGGACATCCATTGTTGTTGATCTTTGCTTTAGATCTGTTAATTCTTGCCTCTGTTCGTATGCATTTTAGTGTTTCTTGTTCATGTCAAGCACCATAATATACCTCTGAGTGCAGGTGGCTATATGAGTATATAAAATAAATTAAATAAAGACAATTCCGAGAAACCTGTCTCTACCAGTATCATTGTAAAGTCAAACTCCACATTTCACTCAGTGGGCCATTTTCATCTCAGTTTGTCCCACTTAAATTTTTTCATATTTCCTTTCTGTTTTACCCCTATCTTTTTTATTCTTATCAGACACAAACTACTATTTATGTACCACTTCCCACCCAGCTTCACTAAATGGTTCTAATTATTCCCCTATCCCAGTCTGTCTCCTGCGCCTTTCCATCCTATTTTCCTATTCACCTGTTTCCTTTGCTCCCACCCATTACTCTCTCTCACCATCTCTCCTTTCCATATTTTCTGTTTCAATCCACCCTTTTCACAACCTTTTATGTCTCCATTGCTACTCCACCCCCTCTTTCTGCCATTTATCTCCCCTTTTCCTTCCTTCTATATTGCCTCCTTATTATATTCTCCCTTCTTTCTATATTTCTTCCCACTTACACTTTCTTCTTTGCTTCTTATATTTTTCTTTTGTCCTACTCTATCTTTCCTGCTCCAATGTTGTTTTCCTATTCTGCTTTCATTCTTTATCTCTCTTTCTTTTCCCCACTCCCTTTTTTATCTTGTTTTTCAGCACGGGCCATAGTCACAAAATGCCATTTGTTCAACTTAGGTGGGCAAATGGGTTGATTTACAAGTATAAGTTGTCTTTTGCAGCTCTCAGAAGGTGAATTCACAGTCATAAATGAATGTACTTATACATATCATTATTCCAATCTGGGGACATATTAACATGGTGTAAATCTGCTCTCCTTTGTGGTTCAGGAGATAGGTTTCTCTGAATGTCTGTGCATACCTGCAAATTCATACATTTTCACAGCCTTTCCATGACCAATTCCTATATTCCAAATGGCCTGAGAGTTACTCATAAGAATGAATTTTGCATCAGCGTTTTGATCCACAACTAATGCGGGATCACCCACACAATCCACAACTAATGCTGGGTCATCATCAAGACTTGAGTTAAAATTAGCTTGAGACAGTGACAAGTTAAAAACATACACAACAATCTATTCTTGGATATCCCTCTTGGTAAGTCCCCCTTGGAACACTCTATTTTTCTTTCCAGATTGGACTTTCTTTTAATCTGCTTATCTGACATTGAATTTTGATTTATTTTTCTCAAATGTTTTCAAATATGTAGATGCACCTGCATCCATCAATCAGAGGATACTGTACATAATTCATGTGGCTGTGAGTAACACAATATTGACATATATATTGTTATGTCATCCTTTGTTATTTCATGTTATATTTATCGTTCTCTTTTTTCTTTGTGTATGTTCTTTTTTAGTGTACTTGCCAATGTCTCAGGCTAACTGTAACTCAAGTCCTGATGTTAATCCCACATTAGTTGTGTATCGAAACGCCATTTACTCAAGTGCACAGACGTGTTCAAATATGATTAAATCTGAAATGCAGACTGCACACAATTGCTACTGATTGTGATACACATATCACACGATTCTTATCATGTTCCCCTGTGCAGCAAGCACTTTTTGCATCGCACTGTCACTTTATCTATATATAAGTCATTCTGTAATTTCTTGATTATTAAAACATCATTGGGGATTTGGCTAGAGCGTGGACTCAGATACATGCATCTCGCCTTAGCTACGACACCCAGGCTTCCGCCATAAGCGATATGGCGATTCTGTGGCATCAGACTAGTGCTGTAATGGTACAATTGCCCAGTGAAAGCCTATTCATCGGGAGGAGCTGAAGACCCATGGCTCCTCACTCTTCTGCCAGCAGTCAGGAGCTCCCAAACCTTTTGGTGTAGCAGCCATGATGGTGGCCACCACTTCTGACTTGAGAAGCGGAGCTCCATAAGGGGGAGTGAAGGCCCGCAAGGCCGAGGACACTGCCCTTTAACGCAGGGAGTAGGACTGCATGGGCCCTGAGGTAAGGGCACTGCGCCAGTGACATGCTGACAGGACCAATACTACAAGAGGCATAGAATGGCGGCCTTTGCAAGTCACAGAGAGACCTAAGGTCCTGAAAGGCTGCATTCTCATCTGCCTATGCTACTCTTCTCCTTAGAAGTATTACACCTGGCTCAACTTCTCCGGTGGGCCCCACCAAAGGAGGGCACTGGGCCCCACTTTTGCAGCAACACCAGAGGCTGAACTTGCCAGCGAGTTGCATTTAGGAGCACTCACACCATTCCCCGGCAGCCTCACCTGGTTGGGAAAAGCACCACCAGCCCTAATCATTAAAGGGCCCCCTTGAACCCAGCTCAGTCCCTTTAACTTCATGTCATCCAAATGCCAAGCGGGAAACTGATGGCCCTGCAACCTAACCCAGCAAGGAGGAAGTTTTCTGTGACAACATACTCATCCTCCCCCAATCTGCGGCTTGTGGCCCCTGCGACTCTGCCAACATCCTGGGCCTTTGAGACACTGGCAATTTTCTTGGACGACATATAATCCCTATCACAGGGTGCTGACAATGGCCACAACCAAAGGTGAAGAAACTAAGATGCCCTCAATCAAGGATCTACTACAGCTCCAAAAATGGACAAACATCAGAATCCTAAAACTTCAGGGGGATCCCTTCAAAACAGTTCAGCAACACACCTGGAGGCGAATATACAAGCCCAAGCCAATACAGCAAATATCCAAGAACACTTTCAGGAATTCTGCAAAGATATGGAGACATGGAGCGAAGATGTAAATAAATACAAAAAGAACAATTGATGGACAGAATGCTGAACAATGTCAAACACTCACCCCCAGTACAGAGATCTGGGCCTAAATCCATTGTTTTTTGCTCACCATGCCATTCCAGTTTGGACCCAGCCATATTCAAATCAGTCTTGACCCTGCTCCCCTTGGGAACAGTCCAGCCCGAACTACCAGGCCAGGTCCTCCCCCGACCGGAAACAAGTATCCTGGGACCGGTTTCAGGGTATCACCTCCCATCAGTCAGGCTAGCTTGACTCCAGCCTCTATGTCACCCTACAATCCCACACTGTTCACAATATAGGGAGCATAAGCTAATTCCCGACTTTGGGCCCTATTATGATGTCGGGCGGACCATATCAGTATGGGAACCGCTCAACCATTGGTCGGCAGTTCCGCATATCTAATTATAATGTGACTGCACATGGTTCGGTCTCAAACTCCTATTTCCCTATGGGAGCTTGTGCTGCAGCCGTAAACCGGCCGTGGCGTAAATGAGAGTTTGAGTGAATCCCTGCACCGTGTGGCAGGCACCTCAAGCTGCCTTCCACACAGTGCAGGGATTCATGGGGGGCACTATAGGTGCTCCCTCTGCCCCCAACCGGAGGCCACAGAGAGCTAAAATCGCTTTCCGACAGGCATTCCATGTCAGAAAACCAGACATGGAAAGCCTGAACTGACATCGTAATCCCGACGGCAGAAACCCCGTCCTCAGGGATTATGTTGTGGTCTCCGACTTGCCAACGGGCTCCCGAAGCCCATCAGAATCCAGCCGGAATGACCGTCCGGTTTCACTTTCGACTGCCATATTCGTAATACGGCAGTCGAAAGTGAAACCAACAATGAGACTCGAAAATCCTTCGACCTGACGTCGGAGGCTTTCCGAGTCTCATCGTAATCGGGCCCACAGTGCTAGCTGCCAACTGGTTCAGCATTTACCACACCAGGCGATGATGAATATAACAATCGCGACACTGAACATGTAGGTGGAAGGCACTCCTACAATGGTTTTCACGTAATTGAGTGGACTAGCTTGAATATAGGAGACCCATCTACTATCCCGGGATATGCCAAGACTTCAATCTTATCGGTTCCCTTCCCAATTCCTGTCTTGTATGTGAAATCATGTCCATAAAATTAGTGACATGAACAGAATTTCACACAAAACACATGCCACACATCCTCAAATGTTATGCAGTATACTACGAACCTCTGCTGACGGGTGAAGACCTGTGTCCTGAATCACAAGACGCTTACCTTAGCCATTATAAACCTAACTGGGCAAGAATAACTCTCCTTGCAGGAGATCAGAGTGGAGGAGGTTGATGCAGCCATTGCATGTATGACAGGGCGTAAGGCCCTAGGTACGGATGGCATCCTGGCATCTTTTTATAAAGCATTTGTTGATATTCCGGCACAATCATCTTTCTCTTCTTTTTTAGCTATGTTTGTCTCCCCTCCTTCCCTCTAGTTCTTCCCTTTCTATTCCACCACTACCAACTTTTATTTCTCCCTTTGTCTCCCTCTTCCCATCTAAGCCCTCTCCCACCATCCTTTACCTGTCTCAGCCTTTCATCTTTGTGCCCTATCAACAAAGTGATGCTGGATATTAAGCAATGCTAAAGTGTTGAACATGACAAAGCCACCTGTCAGCTATGACAATTGAAGTAGCCCACATTCTATTTTGAGAGCATCTAATGATAAGCTGGAACCACGGTGTTTCTGCACCCACCCAGGATCGCCTTCTGATTTGTTGACAGATCATCTGTGCTGATGTACTGCCCGTTTAGAAGTTATCATTAGGACAGGTGATGCTGACTATTCCAGATGCACAGGCTGGGAAATGAGGTGAAGGTTGCAGAGGCATGCTTAGTGGGGGGAAAGGCATTCTACACATTTCCCCAGTGAAGAGGCACAGCAGCACTTTAGCATGTCCCGGGGTGCCTCTTTAAGCATGGCCATGAGACACAAGGGAAAGAAACAGTGCCTAAGCGGGGCTAAGAGAGTTAGAAACTCTGACAGTGTTGAGAGCCATCTGAGCCAGCAGAGCACTAAGTTTAGAGAGGAGAGGAACTGTGGGCATGGGGGTGGGTGGGATAACTGCGACCCTCAATACCACGGTACAAAAAAGTGAGATGGACGGAAGACGGCTTGAAGACTGGAAGTCTGAACACTATGCTTATTGGCAGGGTAAATATGTGTACTTCCAGGCATCGGCTGAAATACAGGTTCTTTGACTTGTGCAAGCACCTGCAGGTGGGCACGGGTCTTCATGTTTGTACCTGTGTGAACTCTCACCTCTTTCTTCATTTTAGGTGTACATTCCAGAACTCTGGTTTGGTTTCTCACTTATACACTGCTGTTGTGATGTGTCCAGAGACAGCAAGGTGAAGGGAACTTGTGACTGCTTCCTGAAAACCATAGGCTCAAGAACTTCATATTTTAAAATACATTATGAAAGTTTTTAGGAATTCAAATCATATCCTTTTTTAACCCACACACAGCAAGTACAAATACAATACTTATTTACTCAGGTGACGATGAGCACGAGCCAGTTTACCTTGGGGAAAGCTGAGTAAACCACTAGTACAGGCCGCAGCCGAGAGGTCTCAACTGAGTCAGTGGACAAGTCTCCAGAGGGACTGTCTTGTCTGTAAGTCCTCTGCTGTCTGATGGACGGTCTTCGGTAACTCGGAACAAGAGCAAGAACCCCTCTTTAAAGAAGGTGCAATGAGCAGTGTAGGATGACGCTGGTTCTGGTACACTGAATTCCCTTCCTAGGAGGAAGTATAGGAGCGGCCAGCCAGCTCTAAGGCATCATGCTGTGAGGATAGGCTGAGTGATGGTTGGTCAGTGAGCACACATCATTCATGCTGACACCTCTAACTGGCCCCCACAGTGCAACCACTTATTCAAGACAGCACATGACACAGCTTGATGCTCAGCTTTAATTAAAATGCTATAACAGCCAAGTCAAGTGCAATTAATTGCGTGACATTCTCGGGCATTGCGGTAATGCAGAAACCTTACTTTAAATGCGTTAGTATAACACGCAATGCATGGCACTTGGCAGAGCTGCCTGTTGACCCGTGTGCGGTAAACCTTCTGGGGAAAAATGTGTCAGGAAAGGTCTGGGGGGATCTCCAGCTTGAAAGAGGTCACCTTGTCTCTCCTCAGTCTCTGCTTAACACTTAACAGTTAGTCCCACCACCAAGGATCTCTCGAATGTCCCTACAATTCCCATCTGCTGTCTGGGCTCACTCCAACCCTCCTTCCTAGGGGCTACTTGAATGTAACAGATACAAAATGGATTTCAGTGTTGATAAGGCCACATGTATCACACACATTTCTACACACTTCCTCTGCACATGCAAACAAGCTACATCCATATCCCAGATGGATTGCTGTAGGACCTGACTGGTAGGGGGATTGACAAATTTAAAAAGGTGAGAGGCCGTTAGGGAACTCTCCGGGGCAAGTAGAGGTAAAAAGTCTTGTCTTGGTCTTTATGAATGGTATTGCTGACACAAGCTGACAGTATTCATACATGCTAAGGAGGGTGTACCTGGTGTACCCCTCCAGAATGCTGAGCCTTGCTCAGGATCTCAATCCGTCTCACAGAAATGTCTCCAGAACACATGTGTACTGAGACGAGGTAAATAAAAAAACAGCTTGCTATGATGAGCTCAAAATGGAGAGCCTGTTCTCCAGAGCCATGCAGGGGACCTTTCTCTGTCCCAACACACCCCTTTTCCCTTCAGGTAACAGGCCAAATACTTTCATTTCATCTATGCTAACTAGTAAAGGGACGTTTTCCTAAAGGCCTCTTTGTTCACCCTTTTTGGTTGTTCTGACATGTTGCTCACCTGCTCCCCATGTGTGTCAGTAGTACAGAAATACAGAAATACTTCCACATTTGAAGTCATTTTAGGGTGTGATATGTACTGAAGATACATGAGGCTTACTGTCCAACCCTGTGTCCATTCAGTGCACAGTCACCTATAAAAGCCCACAACTTAAATTCAGTGTATGGGGCAGTAGGTCACTGGCTATTTGTTCTATTCTACTGGACATGTATGTGGGAGGCCTCAATTGTAGCTATGACTATATTCAGCCTAACCTTAGGCACTGAAGAGAAAACTCTGCAACATCCATAAACCATTACTTAAGGGTATTACTAAGGTTTTGTGCTGTCCCTGTAGTTTGCTCATTCCTCACCCTTCATTCCCTTTATTGCCCTCATGGCCTGTGGCCGTACACTTCAACACTTTACTCCTTGTTATCAAATTTTCTCTTTTGCCCACCCAGAATCTTTCCCAGTATGCCGATGGGTCCATATTATGTTCAACAACACAAATATGGTAAAGCTTGGGATATGCAATCTCTTTGTGTACAACAAAATAAGATCAAATGGCATAATTGACTGCTCTCATCTTACAAGTTAGAGTACTCTTCAGAATGTAATTAAGCAGTTTGGTTGTTGATATTTACAGCACTGCAAAGGGACATTTATTGAAAAAATGTGACAATGACAATGTTTTAATGGTATGTTGATACAGTATATTGCTCGGGTATGATTTGCCATGAAAAAATTAAAAGCCAAGGGGCGTTTGGCAAAACAGGAACAAGTTGGTTTGATTAAACGCATTGGCCGGAAGATAAGCAACAGAAGACTAACTTAATGTACAGAGGTTTTGGCCAGCATTATATACATTTCTTGAAGTACAATAAACTGATTACACATTCTTCTAGAGCACGTAAATCTGGGCCTAGTCATGAACCATAAATTCAACCTTCTGATAAGGTGGAGCAGGTGGCTCTCATCTTTGTGGAGACTCAATGTGAGCCAGTGTGTATGTGTCCAGATGTCTGGCATGGGGAGCATGTGATCTCTGCATGTGGTGTGCATGCTGTGTTCTGATTGGCTGTGTGTTCCTAACTACATGTGGCATCTGACTTTGTGGTATTTTGGGAACGTTGGCCCCTTTTGGCCAAACGTGTTTTATTGGGGCAAATCACCTTGGACCTTTTGTGGCATTGCTGCCTATTTGTGGGATCAAGCTGGGTTTTCCCTGCTCGCGCATTTGTTTTCAGGCTAAGTTTAATCCCACATGTGACCTATCAATTGGTAGGCTTGGGTTTGGGTCGCTGGACCTGTCTGACCACGTATCTCTGACTTGAGGTTGATGGGGAGGTCATCTCGGCTGGATTTGTCAGCAATGATACTAGTTCGTTCTTACATGTACATATAACATGGAGGTCATTGATATCATATTTTCCGGCATTCTAATTATTATGCGTACATTTGTCATGGCGTACATTGTATTTACTGTATTATGGCCTACATTCACATCGCTTTCACCGATATTAACAAGTAATTATACTTTGGTGGTGACCAATCTGAATTTACTTCTACTCCACTTTTTCATGGATTTCAAAGCTCCACTCACTGAAACCTTAGCTGCCCAATAGCCATCTTTATCCTACTTTTATCCTTACTTTTACTTTTTCCCTTTCTTCATGGTCTCTTGAAGTTCTGTCCATTTTCACAATGCTTCCAAGGCTCGTTACTGTTTTTCTCACTTTCTTCATTCCTCCAGTTGCACAGTGAGCACGGCGCCCACATCTGGGCATACCCATCACACTTAGGTTTTCACACTGGAGTACACAAGAAAGTAATGTACCTAAGTAAGTAAGGATGTCACGTAGTTGGTTGTAACTGGTAGGCTGATACTTTTTGAATTTGCTTACGCTGAAAATTGAGTAAAGCTGTATATGAATTTAAAATTGACCTGACTCCACAATCGATTTCACTGTTTTTAATCTGTCACCGTGAATTGTTTTAATTGTAGAAGTGCACCTTTGGCTCGCCATCGCGGTGTTCAAAACTGACCTGCGGTGCCCGTATGTAAGAGCGGCCACGCTTTCACAATGTCAGCGATCTAGTTCTTGGGGCACGTGGGGGATAAAAGAGCATGCTGACGCGACCGCGCAGCATGTAACGTAGTTGGTTGCAACTGGCAGGCTAATACTTTTTGAATTTGCTTATGCCTACGCTGAAAATTGAGCAAAGCTGTTCTATCAATTTAAAATTGACCTGACTCCACAATCGATTTCACTGTTTTTAATCTGTCACCGAGAATTGTTTTAGTTGTAGAATTGCACCTTTGTCTCGCCGTCGCGCTGTTCAAAACTGACCTGCGGTGCCCGTATGTAAGAGCGGGCCCGCTTTCACAACGTTTAACATTAAAATTGGTAACACCCTGGCTTTCCCTTGTCTACTCCTCTACCGGCCACCGGGGCCGAGAGCCCATTTTATACAATCATTGCAAACACTTATGGAATCCTGTTTAGAGCCCCCTACCCTCACGGCACTCGGTGATTTTAACTTTCACCTTGAGTCTGGGAATAGTGCAGACATGTCCATTCTGTTAGACAATATGGAGGGTTTTGAGCTGACCCAGATTGTCACGGAGCCCACTCACAATGCCGGGCATTCACTAGATGGCATCTTTATGAACAACCCAAAAATTAGCTTAGATAAAATTCTACCCCTAACATGGACAGACCATAAGGCGGTTTTCTTTAAACTCCTTAACCCGGGGAGGAAAGTGCCATCCCAAAGCAGATTGCCACCGGTTAAGACTCGACCCTGGCACAAAATTAGCAAAGAGGATCTGGAAGAAGCCCTTGATAGACACTCCCCCAGTTTAGCTCCAGATAACAATAAGGCTGCTGATAATTTCGATAACTGGATCAGATCAGCAATAGACCTACTGGCCCCAGAAAAGTTAAGCAAACAACGAAGAATTCAATCTTCAGCTCCATGGTTCAGTTCAGAGCTCAAAATCATTAAATCCAAATCTAGGCGCTTAAAACGCATCTGGAAATCGGACTACAATGAGCAGGGTAAACTGTATTACAAACTATCCTTAGCGGAATACAAAGAAGCAATCATTGGCACCAAAAAGAATTATTTTACCACTAAAATAGAGGCGGCAAAAAGCTCAACGAGAGAACTGTTTAAAACCATTACCACTCTGTCCAAACTGCAGCGGGAGAATCAAGGTTCTCCAGATCAAGCCTTCTGTAACAAGATGGCTAACTTCTTCCAGGCTAAACTGGAAATGGTCTACAACGAGCTTGCAGTAAACACCCCATACACAGTTAATAGGAGGTTAACTGAGGTCACAATCCTGGATAATCCCTCCTCAGGCCAGCTGTCAGGTTTCCCACCGCTAACTCAGGAGATAGTAAGTAAACTGCTACAAGCTACGAAATCCCCACCATACTTCATATGGCTGCACTCGGGGGTTCCGCAGGGCTCCATTTTGAGTCCCCTGCTTTTTAACATTTACCTCTGCCTCTGATGGACGTGATTGAGGAGTCTGATTTCACTCTGTTTTCCTATGCTGATGACTCCCAGATTATTTTCTCACTTTCTAATGCACAGAACCTAGATGCGTCCCCACTTAGGCAAGGCCTGACTAACGTCGCCCGCTGGATGAACAGAAATGCCTTAAAGCTTAATGGCGACAAAACTGAAGTTATGATTCTGGGCAACAATCCCAAACTCTGGGGAGTTAAACACTGGCCGACCTCCCTGGGACCCTTACCTACGCCAGTTGATAAAGTCAAGCCTCTTGATTTTTCACTCTCAAATGGCTCAAGAAAATTCTCTGGCTGATTCCTTTGAATACCCAAAGAACAGTTTTACAGGCCTTGAAAACGTTCAGATTGGACTATGGAAATGTTCTGTACCTGGGTGCAGATAAATCAGTGATCCGCCGTTTACAGATCATCCAGAATGCGGCTGCCCGCCTTCTCTTTCGACTGCCTAGACATACCAATGTCTTTCCCTTGCTCCATAAACTTCACTGGCTCAAGGTCAACGAACGTATTAAATTTAAGGCCTTGTGTTACATGTTCCGAGCTAGGCATGGCCTCGCCCCTACATACATCCGAGGCCTGGTGTTACCATATGTCCCCACTCGGCACTGAGATCAGCTAACCTTGCCCTATGCACCATGCCCAGGTTTCGTTTGGCCCGCATGAAGGGTCGCTCCTTTGCATATTTGGGCCCAAAACTCTGGAACTCCCTTCTTTTGGCTCTTAGGAACTGCCACTCTCTACTCTTGTTCCGTAAGAATCTGAAGACTTTACTCTTCAACTGCTCTTAATGGGCTAATGGATTCGCTTCAGGCTTATGCACCCTGTAGCTGTTTTGCTCTAGCGCCGGGAGACCCTTTTGGATAGCTGCACGCTCTATAAATTCCCCAAATAAATAAATGGCTTCGGACAGGGTTAGTACCTACTGGGCGCCTCTCCTGAACAACGTCTGTACGTCAGGCATATTCCCCTTCTCGTGGAAGAAAGCATGTATCAGGCCCATTTTGAAGAAACCCTCATTAGATCCCACTGAAGTAAAAAACTACTGGCCTATATCCTGCCTACCGCTGGCGGCTAAAATTCTAGAAAAATCCATCAATCAGGAGCTAACGGGTTACCTAGAATCCAACAGCCTCCTAGATTCCGCCCAACATGGTTTCAAACCACGTCACTCTACAGAATCAGCTTTAGCCATGGCCACCGAGGAGATTCGCAAACAGTTTGACAGTGGGTGGAGAGCCATCCTCATCCTATTGGACCTTTCAGCAGCATTTGGTACTGTGAACCACCAAGTATTAATACAGAGACTGAGGGAGAGAGGAATCAAAGGGATGGCTCTAACCCTACTCGCCTCATTTCTTACTTCTAGGGAACAGAAGTTGTGCTGGGGTAACCTGACATCTGAGGCGTTCTCCCTCCCCTGTGGAGTCCCGCAAGGATCAGCTCTATCACCGACCCTGTTCAACATATACGTCACTCATCTGGCTAGACTGATCAAAGCACACGGCTTCTCGTTGATCTCGTACGCCGATGACACTCAGATAGTAATATTTATATCCTTGAGTGTAGAAACAGTGGCAGGGAAGTTTCACAACTGTCTGAAACACATTATTGGGTGGATGCATCTGAATTACCTTAAACTAAATACTGATAAAACAGAGGTTGTGGAGTTCGGAAAGGGACCATCAATCTGGAATCAGTCGTGGTGGCCAGCGGAGGCTGGGCAGTGTCCTGAACCTACCGGGAAGACTAGGAACTTAGGAGTCATGTTTGACGATCAGCTGAACTTTGCAGGCCAGTGCAATCTCTTGACTTCCTTGTGTTTCTTCCTGCTAAAGGTTCTGCGTCAAATTCTTCCATTCTTTCCCCAAGACCTTCGCAAAGCTGTGGTAGTTGCACAGATTCTTTCGCGAATCGACTACTGCAATGTACTTTTTCTAGGAATTGACAAGCGCCAATTACTAAAACTCCAATCTCTGCAGGATGCTGCAGCTCGGGTGCTACTCAACATCCCTGAATACCATCCTATTTCTAACAGCATTAGGGAGCTTCACTGGCTTCCAGTCCAGAAACGTATTGAATTTAAAGCTCTGTGTCTGGTGCACAAAGCGCTATATGGAGGTGGTTCGCTGGACTTACAACAACTTTTCCTTTGGTACATCCTGCGCTGAGACCTTAGATCAGCCAATAAAGGACTAGTTCAGGTCCCTAAAATCCGAAGAGCTAGATGGGAGGGAAGAAGCCTCTCTTATAGGGCAGCTAAACTCTGGAACTCGCTGCCGGTCACAATTAGGTTACAAGCAAACAGACTCCTGTTCAGGAGAATGCTTAAAACCTGGTTGTTTCCAACTAAGCAAATTTAATCCTGTCACTTTGCAACAGTTCTTTGACGCGTTACAGTTCAGCGCCAGGATGTGTGGGCATTCGTTGCGCTCTATAAATGATTTACTTACTTGATTGATTGAATTAATCTCAGACACTGGTAATCACTTGGAGCCACATTCCAGTCCATCATTTTTTGCGTACCATGCCACACAAGATAGAGGCCTTCCTTATGCAAATCAGTAACTGACACAGCTCCTCAAAGGAGCAGTCCTTACCAAACTTCCAGGCCCCTCCAGAATGGATCACATTCACCCCCACACCAGTTTCTTCCTATTCGGGGCTCATCAATAGGGTGTAACTTGAGTCCAATGGCACAGTCAGTGGAGGATGCACGTGACTGATGAGCCCCATTTAGGAAAAAACTGGTCTTGGGTTGCTTGTGTTCCGGTTTGGAGAGGACTTGGCTTTGCAGTTCGGGCTGGACTGTTCCTATTGAAGTAGGACCAAGACTGATTTGCTTATGGCTGTGTCTAATCTGTAAGTCCGTTTTTATGTAAGTCCGTTTTTATATAGCGCAGCTACTCACCCTTACGGGTCTCAAGGCGCTGGGGGCCGTAGTGGAAATTAAGTGAGCTATTGCCCAGAGTCACATGGTGCTGAGCTGAGCTGCCGCCGGAGCCGGGGATCGAACCGTGAACCCTGTGCTCCGAAGTCAGCTGCCCTGGCCGCTGCACCACACCTCTCCACTGTGTTTCTGAGGTCGCACACTGGGCAAAAAAACGAAAGACTGAAATGCGGCTAAAGTGGCTGATATTAATTCAAGCATTCCACTGATCACTTTTTTGTTTACTTCTGATGACATCAAGGACGGCCTCTTCCAAATTAGGCACCCCCCTCGGCTCTTTGCCACTTTATGCCATTTCTCTTAAATTCAATTTTCCCATTTCTCACCCTCTCTTTTCTTTTTCTCTTTTCAACCCTTTGTTCCTTTTCCTTTAACACCTTTTTCATTTTTACGCTCCACTTTCTTTTTTCCTTTGTACCACCTTCATTCTTTCCCCTTCCCACTTGCTGATTCAAAGAAAAAAAAGATTTACATTTTGCAACTTTTGCACTGTCCTTGCTTTCGTCTGCCTGCCTTTATGATGACTGTACATATTCTTGACTCCACGTTCTCCTGAGGCGCAACACAGTAGACCCACGTGCTCTATCTGCCCTCAACCCACAACAGCGACGAAACAAGGAGACTTTAAGTCCCTTTAGCTGCATTTTTAGGTCTCGCCTGGCGTTAGCAGCGCGCATGCGCTGCTCTCGCCAATGCGAGGGCCTTTTGGAATCAATACGGATTCCAAAGCGTGCACGCGGACGGACAAAGATGTGCACTCGCTCGTCAGCGTCACCCTGCTGCTGGCATGGCAGCGCCCCCTCCTGGCTGGCACCACGCACGCATGACTCCTAATCTCAACCACACGTTCACTTCTCCTGGCAAACAAACACAAGCATGGTGTCACACAAACACACACACTCAGTCACAAAGTGACTGACGTGCACCCAGACTCACAAAGATAGTCACCGAAACACTGCAACGCTGTCACTCACACTCAATCACTAATGTTCACAAACTTGCGACCACAGGCACGCATTTCCAAACACACAGAACCACAGTCAGATTTCCAGCAACCTCACACACTCTGTCACATATAATGTTATCCAGATTCCACTGACACACTCAAACACATACACTTCCACACACCCATTCATAGTCGCATTGACACTTGCACACACTCCCCCTCTCTCACACACATACATATCTCTCAAGCCTGGTGTCCAGATTCCCTCGTGACACACAGAAGCACGGTACTTACACACTCTCGTAGGCTGTAGGTCCGAATCGGTGAATCAAAACAGCCAGCCACATTGTTGTTGGTTTAAGAAGGGGTCCGATGTCCTCTCTCCCCATTACTTTATTCAGGAAAACCGTTATTTGCGTAGCAGTGGCCAAGCATAGCATGGTTCATTCCATAGCATCAATCATCAATTAAAAGCATTAATGAATCAATGCAGTTAGCCCCCGTCTCCTTTAGCACAAACAAAATCACCTGTAGACCTCCATTTTAGGGAACGATTGTGTACAGCCGCCTGACAGGACGCAGGTGCCAACCCTCCCCGCACCCCCTCCCTCCCAGGTACCGCATGGCCCTTCCTTCGCTAACATATATGCACAATCACAGATGCAGGTTCTTTTCCAGTCTCACATACCCTCTGTCTCTGCAGCACACTTGCATGCACGCACATTTATGAGTGTGAATCCCTTCCCCACATTAACAGAGAAATCCACACCGCTAAATCTCACTGATGGGGTGGGAAGGGGTTGTTTCAAGGTGTTGTTTGTCTTTGAAGTTTGGGCACGCATACAAACAAGTACTCCTTTCCATTGCCATTCCACGCCGGAAATCGCCACAGACTTACTCCATCCCCTTCCGGGATGAGAAGGGGAAAAATCACCACCAGATTTGGTGGGAGTCGGAGGGAAAGAGCATCTCCACTGTAATTTTTGCTCATATGGAGAATAAAAAGTACTGTTGCTGTATGTGTGGAGTTATCATGCATAGAGAACTCTGCACAGGTGAATAGGAGCCTTAAAAAAAAGTTGTGACATTCCCAAAAGTATGCCTCAAAATCTATTCCTGGCGCAGCTTTCCAGGGGGTACTTCTGGGAATGTTTGTGAATTGATAAAAACAGTAAAATACGCTCCACCTGTGCTTTTTTTTTTCTTTTTTGGTGTATAAACCTCCGCTGCTTATTCCTCTGTCACACACATGTCGAGTCCCGTGAAAGAAACTGGCCTTTCTGTTAGAGGACTCGGCGTTGCTGAGCCTGAGACAGGCCTGTGGTATTTAAGGCACATTATACCGGTGAGCCTCATGTAAACACCCAGCTTGGGTGAATTGATTCGCTCTGCTTAGCCTGCATTTCAGCAACATAATATTTGTTTCCTGCACTCTGAAAATGACAAGTACCCATTATATCAGGAACCTGCGAACTGGCTTGAAAACCACGGAGCTGCTGCGTTTTCATACACTGCCATTGTCATTCAGAATTAGTGTAGCTTTGTTGGGGGTAGGAAAAGCTAATGATTTTGAAACAGCAGGTGACAAAACAGATCATTTTTCTCTGCCCTCCGCCCCACCCCCCTCATTATCGGTGTGTTGATGAAGTAATTGCCGCCGGTGTGAAAGGCAGCGAGTCTTCTAAGACCCTCAATGCTGCCCGGTGCAGGGTTCCACCTCTAATTCACTTTGGGTTCGCTATCAAAATAATGAGGCAAGCGCTGGAAACTGGAAGACAAGAAAAAGGTTTATTTCTCATGAGGAGATCACGTCAACTGCAGACACCGGGATGTCTGAGGGAGGTGTTCTGCTGATAACTCCTTTGGCTCTTCCTTTTATACAGGTTTGACACAATGCATTGGTTTCATCAACATGGTTACACAAGCTTGGGGTCCCCGCCCTGGGCAGGTTGTCACACAAGCCCAACAGTAATTCTCTTCCCACCCAGGTCAAACAGACAATCTTATCTTGCAGCTGGACCTTGCTTCAGGGTCTAAAACTTGTGAGACCGGCCAGATCTAAGAGTCCGTTCTGTTGATAAAAACAGGTCCCATTGTTGGTAACAACAAGTCTTGCTGTTTGCAGTGCAATAAATCATGTTGCATGAGTCTTTTTGGTGTTTGGAACCTGTTTGTGTAACTAGGTGCAGTGAGGGGTAGAGTGTCCAAAGGTTTGCCTGAAAACAGAGATGAGAGGAAAAACGAGTTTGTGGCAGCAAGTGGCGCTGAGGTTTGTTGCGGCAAATAGAGTTTATAGCCCCCAGCACACGTACCAGGTCGGTCAGAGGGTCAGAGGGATGCTAGTAAGGGCAGGGTGAAACAAAGGTGACCAACAGAGTACAAAATGGATGTGATAGATTAAAATGACTGCAACTTATGTGCACATAGAATTCCAACAGACAAGATGGCGCAGGTAATGTTCACGATTGTCGTTTTGCTTTTAACACCGGGGGCCCTAGGAAAGGGACTGCTTGCGTCTGAACTCCATTGTGTAACCGTGTAGGTTCCCTTTTATTGCTTATGATGTCTGTTGGTGCACCCTCTAGCAATAGTATCGGATCCTAATGCTCTCCGAGACTACGTAATTTGTGGTTACTAGTGTGTTTCGCAACAACTCTGGCAAAATACATGCAGGAAAGTGAAACAGGCAGTCCTGTTCAGAAATCAACTTGGATACAATGGATTTGGGCATAGGAAGGGAAATTCAGAAATTGCCTTTTGCCCTTCTAGTGATGGGAGATGATTGTTTTGAATGTTTTCAAATTGCAGGATGGAATGGCTGGCTCTGGTGATTGGAGGAAGTGCTTTGCAATGGGGGTGGGAAAAAGGAGGAAGAAGGCGGAGAAGTTTGCTAAAACTGCAACAAAACAAACAAGCATTGGCATAGCCAATAGGTCGCGCTTTTGGGACCTTATAAGTATTTAGTTATGCAGCACAATATCCCTGGTGCAACATCATCAACTGTTGCATGGCTAAACACTTATAAGGTCCCAAGGCGAGACCTATTGGCTATGCCAATGCTTGTTGTAAATTGCTTTAAAAACTACCCGACAAAATAAAATTATCCATTCAATTTGAAATAAAAACAAGATTCCGACGATATGAGTAAATTATAGAGTTAAGAAGACCTATTCCTTAATGTCACATTTATAATTCATAACTTTAAAAAACAGAGTTTTCTTTGCGACAGAACAAATACCGTTCCTCTGCTTAAAACCCCCATGTGTGCTGGGCTGGATTACTAAATAACTCGCGCTAACAAGCAAGGACTGCCCGTGCTTCTTCCCCACTTGTGATTGCGGAGGAGTGATAGGAACTAATTAACAGCATCCTTCTGGTTCTTGCAACAGACACCAAAAGAGGTTCTTTTTCAAGCATTTCTGCAAATGTCATCTCGAAAGTGATGACAGTGATTAGAAAAGTACAGTGACAAATGAATCCACTGACTGACACGAAAAGGTCATTCATTTTCTGAAGACATTTTACCCGTCTTTTCCGTCTTGGCTGTGATACAATAATATCTGATACATAAAATTATTTTTCCTTACAAATCTGGCAGTGTATGCAACTCTGTTACTTCTCGCAAACGGTTCTGATTGTGCTGGATGCAGCACCATAATGTTTTAATATGATATTTTACAGCATGCAGTTGATTAGTTTTATTCGAAAAATATCCATGTTAAAGGATCCTGACCATAACTTGAAACAATGTTACTTTTCTATATTTTTGCCCTGTTTTTTTGTGTGTCGAAACGTTTTCTCGTTCTACTCAATTTTGTTGTGGTAATTGTTATGTGCTGTGGTGTATCTGATGCATGTGGGGATTGGTGATGACATCATGGGGATCTGACAAAATTTGGAATAGGCCGTGCTTTGAGCTCAGGATGCAAGGAGGAAGTTGCTCGGGGCTATTTCTATGTAAGCTGCAGTGGGTCAACAAAGAGGCTTTTATTCATTTGCTTTTTGTACCAGCACTTAACATTCACATCAAGGATGTGGTGTGTACCAAGAACTGCACTTGGCTGGCCACCTCCATAATGTATGTGGGTGCTGACACTCCAACCCAACAAACATTAAAGAGAGTCAATCCACACGAAAGGGAGAATCCAATGCTCAAATACCCAGCAACGATTCTTAAAGAAAAATGTGCATAACTTTTTCCAGTTCTCAATTTTGCAGATTTATTCAAATATCAAAGTTATCATTACAGAAACCAAAGTAAATCACAATCAGATAATTAGAATAAATTAAATCATAATCCTAAATACAAAGGGACCACACGCGACTAATCCATTCTGCATAACAATAAACAGCAGTTCTCTCTGTTCTGTCCACAGCTAGCAGAATAGAATTATAACGCGAGCAATGCCTCTCTAAATAAAAAGCAGCACTTCTAAAATGTAATGCAAAATGTGAAAATATATAAAGTCTAAAATGTCTGAATGCCTTTGGCAAAATGTCTAAATGTCTAAAGAAAGAAATCATAATGACATGTTTGCAGATCCTTTATAATGTCTTAGACAAAGACAGCACACAGTTTCATGACATCATTACGTAGAGAGGCGGTAGTAAACTGTTACTTGCACAGCAAACCAATCAAAATGTTAATTTGAAACCCCCTGCTTGCAAATTATTTCCACTGGACAGAAACATGAGAAATGCAACTTAATTCAATGGACTGTTCTGCACATTCATAACGAACTAGCAACTGAGGTTTAGCACCTTCAAGCTGTTTCACATACATCTCCTTGGCTAAGGAAGCTAAAATGTATTCTTTTGCCCATACAGAGACAGAGACACTGTGGCTGCAGCTGAATTGCAATTATTTTCTAAAAAGTAAATGAAAAGAAGTGCTTGTGCACAACATTTGAGCATGCACTTTTTGAAAAGATGCTTAGTGCAACCTGGTCATGCTAACTAAACCAAGCCTATATTAAGCGTTATTTTTCTAACCATAGTTCTGGTGGAGCATTTCGGAGCTGGGGCTTGCTACAATGAGCGGCAGATGTGCTGTGGAGAAAGTGCAGAGGCTGTCTAACACCATTGTTGTGGTTTTCAAGTTTTGCACAGGTAAATCGGATCAAACAAATATGCCTGGCCTGGCCTCCTTGCTAAAAATCAGGCAGTGCCACATCAACAGGCAAAGGAGTGCATGTGCCAGACCGCATTGCACCACAGCACCACCACATCAAAGATGAGGCAACATATTACTGTTCTCCGTCAACTTTGAGACTGTGTGGCCTATGCACTGCTTCATATGCTTTTCTGCTCTGTGTGCGAGAGAACAGAGAAGCACCTCACTGCAGATCTGCAGTGGTAGAAGGGAGCACCTGTGTGCTGGACACAAGAGGGCTGGGTTGTCCTTAGGCTCATGTAACACCTCAGGGTAGTGTTCTGCTAGTGATGCTAATTGAGTGATTGTCTAATGAATCAGCTACACATGTTCTAGTTGCCTTGCTGCTATTTAGTAGTTTCAAAGGCACACGAGCATCATGCGGCCCTGTTTCTCATCAGCAGAGGTAGTGACATAGGTACTCAGTAATGGAAATTGCCAGCATCAGTGGAAATACCAAGTGAAGCTTTTCACACATCTCAGCATCGCTACTATGTGTTGTTATGCGTGCTTTCTTCACACGTTTTCTGGCTCCTTCTTATTCCACTATGCATACCGCACTGCAACACTCACCATTCTGCAACATTCTGGTGAACCACCCATCAACTGCAAAGAGCAAATGAGGGCATTTACAAAGTGGGTGTTTACTGACAAGTTTAAATACAAGCCAGAGAGTAAAGGATTTCTTTTGGAACACACCTGAGAGGTAGACAGAGAGAACATTTTTACACTAGAGAAAATATCTAAGTGTCAAGCCACATTTATTAGCCTATTGTCACAAATTATTTTTGAAAGAGCAACAACCGAATGAACCTGCGTAAATGTTGCTAAGAGTTTTAGCAGCTAAATGTAATTTTGACTTGTGTATAGAGCACCTTATTAATTGTTTACACTGTGCATGAACATGAAGATCGTGGAAAGATGGTTTGAATCGGACGCGCTTAGTGCTAACTGAGACAATTGAACTGCCTGATTCACTCTACTCGTGGAGCGCCTGGGAAAAGGCTCTTTTGCTTTTAAAATATACAATTTACAATTTCGCCGCATTAGTGTTATTACTGTGTTTGCATCTTAAATATTGTATTTTGTATTCTCTCCACTATCGGCTTACCTGCCGGTTGGGCTCGGCGTCCCTCCCCGGTCCAGCGCGGATTCTTCCGTTTGTCTGGAGGGAGGTACCACCCACCGGAAGTCAGGTTAATCACTTCCGCCCTACACCAACACCAACTGAGAGGTTAGCACTCTAGCTTACCTCACTATATTAGGACATGCCCGGACAGACGCGCAGCGGACGCGCGCCGAAGGCAAGCCCGTCTGCGCCCGTCCGCGCCTGTTCCGCGGCCAGCGCCAGCAATGCTGCTGGCTGCCCCTCCGACGCCCGAATTAGCTGGTTTATCCCACAAATGTTGGCTATTAGAGATAAATGGTGCAGCTGCATTACCCCATCTCTGTACAATCTCGCTGACCCCCTGCCTCATTTTCAATGTGATAACTGCTCTGCTATGCTCAATTTGGACTCCTACCTCTCCCCTCCCCCCTCCTCCCGGTCCCACCCCAATCCATCCTACTTCCTCAAGTGCTCTTACGGACCCGCTCCCACCATTAAAAGCCTGTTTACTTAACTGTAGATCGCTTCCCCGCCACTCTGAGGACATATGGCTCTCCCTCACAACCCATGCCTGGGATATAATGTTTCTGACTGAAACATGGGTCAGGGACTCCTCCAACCCCGATCTCAATCTAACTTTACCTCCATAATATCGCTTCATAGGAATAAGCAGAACTAACAACAAGCTTGGGGGTGGGATTGCGGTGATACTTAGGCAAGGTTGGGAGATATCCTCTAGAAAAATCCCCAATATTAACCCTTTGGAAGCTATGTACTTCTGCATCTCCTCCACTTCCAATCTGGTGCTGGCTGGTATTCTCATCTATAGACCCCCCAACTCCCCACCGCAACACCTTGTGGATTTCTATGACATAGTGGCTGACCTTACACTAAAACACGCGCACTTCACTGTTCTCGGCGACTTTAACCTTCACGTCGATGATGCCGGCTGCTCCAAAGCCAGCCTACTTTTAGAAACTCTGAATGGCCTTAATCTAACGCAAAGAGTGAAGGGTCCTACCCACCGGGCAGGTCACACCCTAGATCTACTGTTCACGAATAACCCCAACCTTCTCACCGCCGCTCCCCTGCCGCTCTCCTGGTCAGACCATTCTTTGATTCCCTTCAGTTTAATTTCCACCCCACGCCCAACTCAGTCATCCCCTTCCCAGGAGCATAGCAGAAAATGGTGCAAAGTCACCTGTTCCACCCTGGCCTCTGCCCTCGCCGCCTCCCTGCCACGGGTAAGTGGGGATCTGGATCTTGATGTCACTGACTTCAACGACTGGCTCTCCTCTGCTCTTGATAAGGTTGCCCCTGTCCAACCCATAGTCTCCTCCAGATTAAAACCTTACGCCCCGTGGTTCACTCCCGCACTTCGCGCCGAAAAAAGTCAGTGCAAAAAAATGGAGCGAAATTGGAGACTCACTTATAGTAATGAGGCTAAAGCTACCTACAGAGCCGCTATCAAGAACTTTCATAGACTAAAGCGCGCTGAAATGAAAGACTCTTCCAAATCCCTCTTTAAAGTTGTAAAAAGTTTCACTAAGCCTTCCTCCCTGTCTAGTAGGATTCCCCCTACTCAGGAACTCTGCGATGGCCTTTCTGACTTTTTCCAAGATAAAATTGTGGACATTTTTTCCACTTTCGACCCCACCCAGCAATACCCGGAACTAACCTCGGGGGCTACCAATGTCCACTCACTCACTTCCTTCGCCCCTATCTCCCCTGAATCTGCTCTTCAAAAATGGCTCACCTGTAAATCTGGTTCTCCGAAGGACCTCTGCCCGGCTTCTCTTTTCAGCTCAGTTGCCCCCCTCATCATTTCCCCCCTGAATACCATATGGAACACCTCTCTACAGTCTGGAATCTTTCCTTCTGCCTGGAAACAGGCCATGCTAATACCTATTCTAAAAAAACCTGATGCTGACCCCTCGGTTTTTAAGAACTACCGCCCCATTTCCCTCCTACCTAAACCGGCTAAGGTTCTCGAAAAAATAGTCCAAGAGCAACTTGCCACCTATCTGGAAGCCGGCCACCTTCTTCACGACTCTCAATCCGGTTTCAGATCCGGCTTCAGCACAGAGACTGCACTGTTGGAGGTGTCGGAAAATATCCGCGAATGCGTGGACATAGGCGATGCAGCAATGTTAGGCTCCTCGACTTGTCCGCGGCATTCGATACGGTTTCCCATGACATTTTGGTTGAGAGACTACTCAGCCTCGGGATCCAGGGCTCCCCTTTATCCTGGATCAGATCATTCTTAACTAACCGCACTCAACAGGTTTTCCTACAGCCTTTTGTTTCCGGAGAGAAGCCTCTGAACTGCGGCGTCCCTCAGGGCTCCGCACTTAACCCTTTACTCTTTAACGTCTACCTATCCCCCCTGGCTAAGGTAATTGAATCTTGCGGAGTCCGAGTAATTTCCTTCGCTGACGACACCCAATTAGTGTTCTCTTTCAGGGACCACTCCGAAGCTACCTTCTCCAATTTCAGACGTTGCTTGCTCAACATCTCTTCCTGGATGTCCCTCAACACCCTCAAGCTTAATTCGGAAAAAACGGAGGTGCTATTCTTCAATCAACCTAGCCCTCCCCCTCCTCCCCTCTGGTGGCCATCAGAAATGAATCCCCCTCCGGAACCTGTGACATCGGCCAGGAACCTAGGTGTCAGGTTCAACAACGAACTTTCATGCAAAAACCAAATCGACCAAGTTTCTTCAGCCTGTTTCGGAAAACTCCACATGATCCGAAAAATATTCCCCTTCCTCCTTCAGGACTCTCGCCGGACTGTTGTTCACGCACTTATCACATCCCATCTAGACTACGCAAATAGTCTGTACGTAGGGGCTGCTGCGTACCTGATCAGACGTTTACAGACGGTCCAGAATGCGGCGGCTAGGCTGATATCTAATATCCCTTATCGTCACTCGATTTCCACCTACCTGAGGAAGCTCCACTGGCTCCCAGTGGCCAAACGCATCCAATTTAAATCTGTGGTTCTAGATTTTAGATCGTTACGGAGTACGGGCCCGGCCTACCTGAGAGCTCGGCTCAAACTTGCTCAGTCTTGCCGCGCTCTTAGATCCAACCACCTGCACCTCCTCGTCACCCCCCGCTTTCGCCGCGCTAGAATGGGCGGCAGAGCTTTTGCGGTGCTCGCCGCCAAAACCTGGAACAGCTTGCCTCTGCCACTGCGATTGACTAATTCTGAACCTATCTTCCGCCGTGACCTTAAGACTTGGCTCTTCTCCAGCGCCTAAAACCACTGAGTTTACTCCCACCCTTCGCCTGTCCAAGTGCCGGGACAGCCTCGTTGGGGGTAGCTGCGCGCTATATAAGCTCCTAATAATAATAATAATAATTCCAACCCTGTATGAACCAAGACACAGCTCTATCAACATAGGAGTCTATGAAGTCTGGAAAACTGTTGATTAATTCTAGTGGAGATACTCTCTGCTCTGTAGTGAACCTTTAGAAAGTACCGTACAAGCTGTCAGGCCGGAGGAAGGGTGTCAGCATTCTGGATGAGGAATATTCCTGTTGAAGATCTGGTTTTAAGTTGCGGACAAGTACTCTAATGTTGTGTTCTGCTGTAGAGAAACAAGAAAACAAGAGTGATAAGTTAGGTCATTTTGGACCTCTGTGTTAGCAGGGGGAAACAAACCAAGTAGTAAATGTGGTGTTTGAAGAGTAAGGTTGACAGAATAGTTTGAAGTATAGGGTTCTCCCCACAGGTGTAAAGGAGAAAGAGTGGCTGGAGTGTAGAAACCCTGGGGCATATTTACAAGCCCCTATTGCCGCAGGAACATCACTTTTTCTGACGTTCCTGTGGCGATAGGGGCTTTGCCTTGTTTACAAGGCGGCGTTAAGCCACTTAACGTGGCTTAACACCGCCTTGTAAATAAGGCCGCCTTTCACTCTACACTTAGCGTGAAAGGGGTGGGCAATGGGTATTGCGGTGGGTGTTCCGCCGCAACACCCATTGATTTTGACACTGCCCCCTATTTACAAGGGTGGCGTAAATAGGAGTCAGCGCCCAAATTAAGGCCAGGGAAAACTTGGGCTTAACATGGCGAAATGAGGAGAAATGCTTAATTTCTCCTCATTATTGCTGTTTCTATGTGTGCTGCATTGTGCAGCACACATAGAAACAGCAAAATGCCATGAATGATTATTTATGTGCAGAAAGATGTCCCTTCCTGCACATTAACAATCATTAAAAAAATGACATTGGGGCAAAATACCCACTCCAATCCCGACATGGAGACTGCAGCCCCTATGGCTGGAAGATACTGCTTTTAAAGCCAACACTCAGGAAACTATCACTTTGCAGGCAATATGAACACAGCCTCCACTCCCTTAGTGGAGTGGGGAGCCTTTAAAGTTGTGACAGGGGGAGGTCTGATTCAAAATGGTCACGGGGCCTAGCAAGTCCTAAAATCACAGCTCCAAGACATTGAAAGGTCTCTGGGGACACTGCAGGTGAGGGCATGCTCTGATACCTTATGTGGAGATCTGAAGAGGGAAAGGGACCACAACGCAACATTCATAAATTAACTAGATTGTCTTGATTGGACGGCTCAGACCCATGTGAAGGCCGATAAATCAGAGAGACTAATAGCATGGCTCATCTCACGAAACAGGGACTCCTATCCACAGCATTAGGGACCAGAGGGGTGAGCTACGGAGTACACAAGTGGAGATTAATTTTTCCTTTTACTCTTACTGCTCTACACTATATGGGGTGTGGGGCCCTTAACTTTCAACTCGCAATGTTCTTTCTTGGGGGATATTATACTGCCAAGTGCCAGAGGGGCACAGGGCAGTACTTGAAGCTCCCATTTTGGAGGAAGACATTTAACAGACGATCCGTTCCCTCTCAAGAGGTCCCTTCCTGGGAGTTATGTCCTGCACATTGAATTTCATGCAACATACGAGTCTACCTTGGCTCCATGACTCCTTCAGCTGTTTAATAAAGCAAAGGAACTAGGGGGTCTCCCACCTTCCCTGAGTGAGGCCTTGGTTGTACCTATACCGAAACCTGGCCGAAACCCTGCCTCCCCCTCATTCATCTTTCCACGGAATAAAAAGTTCTTAGCACAATCATCGTGACCCATTCTGCCAGATCTGGTGCAGCCAGACCACAATGGTGTTGATCCAGCAAGGAAACACCTCGCTAAAAATCAGATGCCTTATTCGGTTACAATAGGAGGTGCCCCGGAGGTAGCCCAAGTCGTCCTGCCTATCGCTTGACCTAGAACAAGAATTTAATTTGATGAACTGGGAATACATGTCCTGGGCTTTTCGGTGCATTGGCTTTGGTCCACAATTGCTAGACAGGATTCGCCTTCTCTACACCAACCCCACGGCTTGAGTCAAGGCTGGGCGCCATATCTCAGACAGCTATCCAGTGACTAAGGGCACCCGTAAGGGATGCCCCTTATCCCCTTTACTGTTTGTCCCGGCTCTGGAGCCGCTGGCGGCTAGTCTACTGGTGCAAAGCCAAGACTAGGGAATTCCATTAGGTGACCAGATGAATGTCATTTCTCTATAAGCCGATGACATGATCCTTTATATCCAAGACGTTCATGATAACTTAACCCCACTTACATTGCTACTGAAGTCATTGGGCAGTCTGCATGTGCTCAAGGTCAACTACACTAAGTCCCTTGCTTTTCCTTTCCGAGAACATCTTACAGAACGAAATATACTGCTGGACGATAGAACTCTATATTGAGCCCCCGGCATGTTTAAGTATTTGGAAATTAAAATTTATCATAAGAGGTAGGATCTTCTCGAGGGCAACCTTTGTAAGGCCATACGGTCATGCACTCTTAAATATCTTTCTAGATAATCTGCCCGCTGCCCATGGTGGGCCGTGTCACCCTATCTAAAATGGTGATGTTGCTACACATTCTTTACTTCCCCACTTACCTGCCAGTTGTACCCCCTCCCCGAATATTCAGAAAACTTGACACTCCCCTTTCACTCCCTTCTTCCTCCTCACCCCCCTCCCAGAGCGTTATCTACCTTACCTCAACCGTCTCCTCCCTCCTAAACAACAACAATTGCTTGTATAAGTATATCAATTTATATAAAGTGATCTAATACCTCAAGGTGCAGTGGCACTATAGCAAAACTACAACTAATTAAATAAAGAAAATGAATTGCATAGTGAGTAACACAATATATAACCTGTATGCAATTGGATGGCTCTATGTCAAAAAAGCTGCGTCATCAGCTTTTGAATTTACCAAGCTCCATTGCTAGAGGTAGTGACGAGTGTACATAATGAGGCAATTGTTTCAATTTCTATTTAGGATGCATGGTAACACTCACTTTAAGGAACAATTTGTAATTTAAAAATAAAATCTTTAAAAATATATTTTATATTACTCAAATAATTTTTTCCCCAATTTTCTCAAATGTAACTTTTGACAACTGCATAGTTGTCTAGTCATACACGGCACTTGTAGGTAATTGCACCTATCTGTATGTATGAAAAAGGTTTAAGTATTGTATTTTGAATTGTAGAAATAGTAATGTATTTGCTCGTCTGCCACTTTATAAGTGCTTCCTATTGATAGAAATTACACTTAGAATGAACTCTTAAGCCTCTGTGTAGTGCAAGGGAAGTTGCTACAACAGATAGATTTTGAAAAATGACCAACTACAATTTTCATTTCACGCCCTCAGCGTCAATCAGCGTCACTCAGACGCTATTTAGTACCAGGCAGGAGCGTGTGCGCCACAGTCGCAGCGGGCGCGCCAAAGGCAAGCCCATCTGCGCCCGTCCGCGCTCCGTCCGCGCTCCGTCCGCGCTCAGCGCCAGCCGTACTGCCGATTTAGGCACTACCCAGCAGGGAAGACTTTGCTACACGCATGATGAACTTATGACTATTGGTAAGCGACCCATTTTAAGGATGGAAGCTACTATTGAGAGGCGTAATGTTAAGATACCTCCGAAGGATAGGTTAACCTGTGGTTTGCTGAATGCTAGATCCATCCCTAAACATGCTGAAGAAATTAGCTTATTGCTTGATACTGGGGAGTTTGATGTATTGTTTATTACAGAAACTTGGACCACAGGGGACTCTGTTTCTGATCTTGATAAGGCATGTCCGGATGGTTTCAAAGGGTTCCAGAAGCCCCGAGTTGGAAAAAAAGGGGGGGGCTTAGGCATTCTCCATAAAGACAGTTGGGACTTTACTATTTTCCCCATGGATGAAGTTGAGGGGATAGAAATGTTAGGATTTCAGTTAAAGGCTCAAAAGGAAAACATGGCCACAGGGATTCTCTGTTATAGGCTACCCACTACCGCAAGTTCTTCACTTCCCTCTCTCTTAGATAATATCTCCAACTTGGGGATCACACATAATAATTTTTTTCTGTTGGGAGATTTTAATTTCTGGGCAGAAGGAGGCCTATCTGCGGCGTACAAGGAGCTGCTCAGCACCTGCGAAACCATAGGCCTTAAGCAGCAGGTCCATGGCCCCACACATATTGCTGGCCATACTCTGGACCTCATTTTCTCCCCAGAAAAGCTTACCTCTGTAGGGGAAATTACCCCTCTTTGCTGGACTGATCATTCACTGATTACCTTTTATCTGCAGGTGGATAAGAGCTGCTCCCTTGAAAAGTCAGCAGTACATTCAGTAGAAAGCAGAGCATGGCATAAGCTCTCTAAAGTTAAATCCAAACCTTTCATTAACAATACATATTTCTCTCCAGCAGATTCGGCTGAAGTGAATTATTATAGATTTGAAAGGGAAATTTTAAAAACCTTAGATAAAACTATACCTCTGACTACCTTAAAAAGCCGGAAATAGGTGTCAGCCCCTTGGTACGACCTTACATTGAAAAATGCCAAACTAAAATGTAGGCAACTGGAGAGGAAATGGAGGCGCCACTATCTTGATGTAGATAAGATCAATCTAAAAAATGCGCTAAGTGAATACAAAAACAAGTTAAGGAAAGTGAGAGCTAATTACTATTATGAGCTGATCACTGCAGCCCCTAACAAAGTAAGAAAAACATTTGAAATTCTTAAAGAATTTACCAACCCATCTCGCTTTAAGCGAGAGATTATACCATCGCAGATATTATGTGACAATCTGTCGGAATATTTTGACAGTAAGATTAAAACAATTTTGGATGGGATTGACAAATCTATCGCAGTTAAACACACTATCGTACTCTCTCATAGCTCCGCTCAATCTGGACTACCTCCCCCTTCAAACCTCTCCCCCGTGACATTGACTAGGTTGGATCCTATCTCTGGCGAGGTTTTTAAAACTTTGTACAGGGCCATGAAATCAGGGTCGCCGTTGGACCCTATGCCATCAAAGCAATGGCTAATATGGGAAGATGAGCTTGCGGGCCCTCTCCTACAACTCTGCAACCATTCTCTTGAAACCGAGAAGGTGCCCGACTGTTGGAAGAAAGCTATAGTTAAGCCATTGCTAAAAAAAGCTCTGTCTGACCCCGCCGAACTAGCCAATTTTAGACCTATTTCCCGCCTTCCTTTTCCAATAAAAATTTTAGAGCGCCACATAAGTTCATTACTGTTGCACTATCTAGAGGATTATGCATGGCTTGAGGAAGAGCAATTTGGATTCCGCCCTGGCCATGGAACTGAGACCGCCCTTATTTGCGCTACCGATGAAATGCGGAGGACTACAGACAATGGACAATCTGTTGTACTTGTCCTCCTAAATTTGTCGGCTACGTTTGACACGGTGGACCACCACACTCTTCTGTCCAGACTTATGGCAGTGGGTGTGGGAGGCCCAATGTTAAACTGGCTAAAATCCTATCTGTCTGGTCGCTGTCAGGCGGTATCTCTTCCCCCTTTCTTATCCAAATTTAGAATGACAACAAATGGTGTCCCCCAGGGCTCTTCCCTCAGCCCTATTTTATTCAATATTTATATCAAACTCCTCATCTCACTTATTAAAACCCACAATATTAAGCTAATTAACTATGCAGACGATACTCAGCTAATTCTGTCGCTGAACAATGACCAGGAGGATACCATAGGTAACTTCCAGGCATGCATTCTTGACATCTTTGACTGGATGAATGCAAATTCACTAAAGATAAAGGGAAACAAAACTGAACTCCTCTGTTGCTCCTCCAATAAATTCCCGGTATCCCTATCGCCTAACTCTGCCCGCTACCCACGGAAATGCCACTGGGCAACCCAGCGGCAGTACGAAACTTAGGTGTGATCATTGATCAAGGTCTGTCTATGGAAAATCAAGTGAACGGACTTACCAGGACTTGTTCTGCACTGATCCGGGCCCTTAGGAAGCTATATCCTCTGCTTGACCTACCAGCTAGATCACTGATTTTCAAAGGTGTAATACTAAGTAGACTGGACCATTGCAATGCCCTGTTGCTAGGAGCCCCTAGCTATTTGTTAAAAAAGCTAGAGCGCATCCAGATAATCACAGCTAAGCTAACATTGAACAGATCTCGATATTCATCTGCCACAGAGGCCCTGAAGGATCTCCACTGGCTGCCTATCAAGCAGAGAATTATCTTTAAATCCCTCTGTATTGTCCATAAGGCACTACACAATAAAGGACCAAAACCCTTACAAAACAAACTAAAAAAATATACTCCTGGCAGAAACCTCCGATCAACCACAGCCAACTATGTCCAAGAACTTAGATTTCAAAAAGTCAGACAAGGAGGACGTACTTTTACCGTCAATGCAGCTCGGATATGGAATAAATTACCAGCTACCCTACGATCTCACTCTGACTTACTAAAATTTAGGAAATCATTGAAAACCTGGCTATTCCCTCACTAGCGACCCGCTCTTCAGTTTCTCCATCAGCTGTTTTTCTTACATAGTGGTTATAGTGCCAGGATATCATTTTTGGTCACAGTGCGCTTTATAAATACCTCATACAATACAATACAAACGCTATCTTGAAGAAAAAGAAAGCTCCTTATTTACTGAAGTGATCAGCTGAAAGAGATCGTCCTGCCATTGCATTAAACCATATAGAAAGCAGCAAACCAATTTTAACATCAAACTTCATTCACCATTAACACATCCTTGTAAGTTGCTAGATTTATCTGGGAACTTAAGTAATACTTTCATCATTTGCTTCTTGAGAATATGTTATGAATGTCCTGAAAAAGTTGGGTCTATTTTATTTAAAACATTATAGAAACCACCTGTAAGTGGACAATAAAGACATCTCTTTGAAATATCCATAAATATTCAAGGGGGCTGGTACTGTTGATTACTGAGACAGAGAATATCACTGAGAAAAAAATAGTAAAAAACACAGGAACCCATGGTCATAACAGTCCACTGGCATCTACTGATATATGTCTAATGTGATTACTTTGCATTTTACTGAAGATAAAGCTGATTTAATGTACTAAAAGGATTATTTAGAGCACATTGGAGCAGGAGCTGTGTTGTAAATCAGTGGTGCTCCCTCATGCTACTGGATGTTTCCGCAGTCTTCAACACTGTCTCCCACCCCATCCAACTAACGCAGGAAGCCGGCATCCAAGGTCCAGCACTTCAAGGGATTTGCTCCTTCCTGTCAGGTCAGTCAGCCTGGTCCCCTTCCCTTCGGATGCTGTTAACTCCATCTGCAGAGTTCCTCAAGGATTCTCACCCAGCCTCACTCTGTTCAATGCCTACCTGACTTAACTTGCCATTATCATCAGCCCCCACAGATTCAACATCATATCCTATGCTGACAACACACAGCTCATACTCTCCCTCTATGCCAAGATCTCAAACACCCAAACCAATATCTCCAACTGCATGACCGAAGTTGCCAGATGGAAGAGAATCAACTGCTTTAAGCTCAGACAAGACAAAAGTAGTAATATTCGACAAAGGCACCTCGCTCTGGGACTTCACTTGATGGCTTGAACAAACTCAGATTCACAGCCCTCTTAAAACCCATGCAAAGAACTTCAGAATAGTATTCAACAACCAACTCACCATGAGCAACCAAGTGAACTCAGTCTCTGGCTCCTGCTTCCACACACTCAAGAAGATCTTCAAATGGCTAACTATTAACACTCGCAGAACCATCATCCAAGCCCTCATCACCAGCATGCTGGACTACGGCAACACACTCTATGCAGGCATCAACATTCAACTGACCAGAAGTTTCCAGACCACACAAAACTCAGAGACCAAGCTCAACCTCCAACCCACATGGGTTCCCAATCCACAAATGAGCACGCTTCAAACTCCTCATGCACACATACAAAGTCTTACACAACATTGGCCTCACATACCTCAAAAACCACATAAACTTCCAAAGAGAGTCTTTGTAGATCTTCATATGATTTTCAGAGCTGACTCTCCCCGGGGGATGTATGTTACTCTAAAGGATGTGGCTACTGCTGAAACTATTAGTCTGTGACAGCAGGAGTCTCTCTGTAAAACCTCCAGAAACAAGTGCAACTCCTGCAGATCCCAATGTCACCAAAAGACAGGTTGAGCAGGAAAACGATGTGCACAGCTTCTGCTCATGTTGTTGTTTAGTGAGAGGAAGATAGCACACCATTCCTAGGTGTATGTGGCTCCTGCAGCTATGCCATTCATTGATAGCAGTAATAGAGCATGCAAATATTCAGGCTTTGTCCCCTTTTCCATTGGTTATGGCCCACTGCTGCTCAACAGCTTTAAATATGTAGTTGGGCATGTGCATGTTGTAATATTACTTAAGCTGATTTACTGAATGCTGAAACAATTTGTGACATTCGTAGAGTTCGCTGAATCATAAATGTGACAGGCTCTTATTGTCAATTTCTCAACTGAATTCATTGCAATGGTTTAAGAAACAGCCCAAATAGTATTTGAAAATGGTATACATTTCTTACGGTCTCCAAATGAAATTTAGAAATCAATCTGTGTCAAAGATCAGTTGTTAAAAAACATACACACTATGATTATGACGTATTTTTCACTGAACTTATTTCCGTTTGAAGGATAGTATGCACTGGTTTTGTGATCTGTTTTTTTATATTGCACCATTAGCAAATTGTTGGTTGGTGTGTCAGTTGTGTTGAGTGTTGTCTGTTGATTGTCAAGAGCCAATGAACGATGTCTCGTCATGGTTTGACAATTAACTATTTTGTTTGACTAGCTACAACTGAATATGATCCGTATTGTAGGAAATTGGGTTACTGGTTGAGGGGGTGAAACCCTAATCAAGCAGCAACCATAATTCGTGTCAGGATTAAACACAAGCAAACCCCAAATTAACCTGTGCTCAGCCCTGCGGTAGCTTGGCACAAATGCAGTCATGCTCAACTTTAGTTAGTTGTAAAGTATTTATGCAGCACTTCAAACAGTAATAAAGTGAAAAGACAGCCCCAGAAAAAATCCCACACCAATTTAGAAAAATATAGTAACATTAAATACATTATTTGATACCAAAATCCAAACCGGAGATATGCAATTTTAAAGGTTTAGGCAAAAATAGCACTTAAAAGCACAAGGCACTAACTGTGGTTATCTGGTCGTGCCAGAGCAGGATAAAATCACAAGTTCAGGCTGGTCATGTGTGTCTGATACAGAGACCAAATTAGTCCCACTGAGAAACGTACCTTAAATCCTGGTTGCGGAGCATTGTGCCGCACAGCAACGGTACTGAGCGGCAATGGGAGGTCCTGCATCGAGGATGCTCAGCAGCGATTCTGATGACCTGCAAAGGCTGCGATGCAGACTTGCATTAGGGCTATGCTGCACTACATCAGTTCTGATGAGGAGCTACGAGGTTCTTGTCGAGGATGCATCGTGCAGCAGCAGTTCTGATGACCTGCAAGTGCTGTGATGCGAATTTGTGTCGAGGCTGAGGCACATTTCGGTGGTTTCAATGAGTCACTCCGAAGAATTGCGTCTAGTTTGCATCACACTACATTGGTTCTGGTAGAGACCACAGATGTGCTGGCAGAGCACCTTTAGCTCTACTTCCAAGGGTTCAGGACTGAATGGAGTTAGGACTCACAACAGACAGAGTCCAGGTGCAGGGGTCAAGATGGTTGGAGACTTTTCTGTCCCTGAGGCTCTGATCAGGAGACCAGCCTACTAGCCCTTGCAGTCATTCTGGTGGTCCTGGGTTCAAGATGCAGGCCCAGTCCTTCTCACTTAGGCAGCACGGCAGCAGGGCAGTCCTTCTTGCAGTGCAACAGTCCTTCTTCAGAGTCATCCATGGGTCTGAAAGTTTACTGAAGAGTTGGATCTGAGGATCAACTACTTATACCTGGTGCCCACTTTGAAGTGGAAGAAGCTTCTAGAGTCTTTCCCCTACAGAAGTGTTTGGAATTTCCTGCCTCCCTACTATGGCCCCAGCTTGCCTGGGGGTTCACAAAACACTAGTGTGAAACCCTTTGTGTGTGTGCTGAAGCTGAGTCTTTGTGATGTGCAAGTGTGGTAGGTTACACCTCAGCCTCCCTACCAAGTCTGAGATGGGCCATCCTGCCAACACATATTACCTCATTGTCTTACTGTCTGGGAGCAATACACAAAGATCAACTGCCAGCTACACCTAGTCACGAGACCCAGGCTGCAGACACCAAAATGTTGGGACAGAAAAATGCCAACTTTCTAAAGTGGCATTTTCTGAATTGTGATTTAAACTCCAACTTTACCATTAAACAGAGTTTTAAATTACATTTCTTTAGAGACCAAACTCAAGATTCCTACCTACTCCTAATTGAAAGTTATCACTTATTAACTGTAATAAGGTAACCCAATGTTATGCTGTAGGAGAGGCAGGCCTTGCAGTAGTGGAAAACTAATTTAAGAGTTTTTCACTACCAGGACATGTAAAAGTCAAAAATACATGTCCAACATTTTAAATACACTCCACCCTGCCCTATGGGTGATTTATATCTACTAAAAAGAAAGATTTAGGTGTCACATCCTGTGCTTCTTGCATGGTTACTTTGCTCCTGGTGATATAAAACACGTATTTTGGGTGCATGGTTTCTTTTCCTGTGAGATATATCTCCTACTACTTAGATGGTACCTCTTGTCTTTGTGTCGACATCCTTGTTACACGTTTTTCTTTCGTAAATCTTTCATGGGGCCTGCCTTCAAAGGCATCATGATAAATGAAGGAGGAGCGCTGGAGCCGTATATAAGCAGCCACCATCAAGAACACGCTGCTTGGCTTTGCAGTTCCTATATTGAAGGAAGACCACGCCCCCATTATTTTGTTGCGCTGATTCACGCACCGTTTCCATCTCCATGAAGCAACGGTCTAGTTTTCTTTTGTTCTTTGGTGACATTCCAGTTACCTTCTTGAAGGGGATGCTTCTGAGTCTCCCGGCGAGGAGCAGCTTTCTGAGATAAAGATTCGAGACGTTATTCGTAACTTTGAACGCTCTGTCCATCGCATTATGCCGTCTTGAACTTTTGCGAAAAGGGACTCCAGCAGAGCAGTGAAACGAACCTAGACTACTGTTTCGTTTATGCTAGGAAATTCGTTTTGTACTTTTGAGTTTCATCTTACTTACATGTCAGTGCACTGACGAAGACTGCATTCGTTGGTATAAAGCTGTTCTGTATTTTTTGTTTTGGATATCTCTTCTTTGGACAGTAATAACTATTGCTATTTTTGGAAGAACTTTTGTTTTTGCTTTTTACCTTACCATTCTCATGAGTAAAGAATGAAAGTTTTTGGCAAGTTTTGATGGGGTATTGATACAAAGAAAACCACATAGTGAGAAGAGTGTTATTAGTGCTATTAATGATTAGAAGGTTAATAGTTGTTTCTTTTTCTTCTCTTCCTTTATAGAACCCTGTTTATCTAATACACAAGGGCTTTTCTGGAGTGAGACAAGTGTTGCCCTGGGTCGTGACACGCCTAGATATGTTCCCCAAATGATGTGGTCTTCCAGTCCTACTTCCTCCTATCTCCCGGTGGGAAATAGCTTGCTTTGGTGTTTTTGAGTCACATGCAAGAATTCCCCTTAAGGAAATAGTAGGGCCATCTTCGCTCCTGTGGATTCCCAGCTTGCCAAATAGGGAGTTCAAGCACGGTGGTGACAATAGGCGACATTAGGCCTGGCAAAAGGTTAAGGGTGAGATGTACGACCCGTTTTTGCATGCGCAAACGGGTTTGCGAACCCGTTTGCGCATGCAAAAACATCATGGGGCATGTACAAAGCCTATTTAGCGAGTCGCAATTTATTTGCGACTCGCTAAATAGGTTTTGCGACTCGCTATTTGGAAGGGGCGTTCCCTTCCAAATAGCGAGTCTCAAAACCATGTACTAATGTTTTGCAACCGCAATTGCGGTCGCAAAACACTCGCAATTACCACCTACTTCAAGTAGGTGGTAATGCATTCGCAAATGGGAAGGGGTCCCCAAGGGACACCTTCCCCTTTCCAAATGCTTGCGAAAATATTTTTTAAGGGCAGGCAGTGGCCCTAGGGACCACTGCCTGCCCTTAAAAAATGAAACACGAACGTTTCATTTTTTTAAAAAAATGCATCCCGTTTTACTTTAAGGAAAACGGGATGCATTTAAAAAAAAAAAACTGCTTTATTTAAAAGCAGTCCCAGACATGGTGGTCTGCTGAGTCCAGCAGGCCACCATCCCTGGGCGGGCCTGTCATTCCCATTGAGCTCGCAAATTGCGAGAGGCTCATTCATATTAATGAGCCTCGCAATTTGCGCCCCCATTGGGAATCGCATACAGTGTTAAACACACTGTTGTACATTTTATTTTGCGCCTCGCAATTTGCGACTCGCAATTAGTCGCAAATTGCGAGGCGCAAAATAAAATGATCGTACATCTGGCCCTTATTTTGCCAGGTTGAAATGGCAATTTAAAACTGCACAAACAGGCTGCATTGGCAGGCCTGAGACATGTTTAAAGTGCCACTTAAGTGGGGGGCACAATCAGTGCTGCAGGCCCACAAGAAGCATTTAATTGACAGGCCGTGGGTACATGTAGTTCCACTTTAGTAGAGATTTATAAGTAAATTAAATGTTCCTATTGGCTGCAAGCCAATTTTACCATGCAAAGGAGAGAGCACAAGAACTTTAGCACTGGTTATCAGTGGTGAGGTGCACAGAGTCCTAAACGTCAACAGAAATTAGTTCAGCAAACAGGAGGAGAGGAGGCAAAAAGTTTAGGGGTGACCCTGCAGAGAGGGCCAAGTACAACAGGTAGCTAAGAATAATTCTAAAAATAGTAATTTTAACACACTGTCATTTGAACTTTATTTTTCCATAGGCATCTCTTTTGGGGGAGGTAGCACCAATAGAAAAGACAATCGAGTTAGAATACAGGGATAACCTGCAATGTAAAAAAAAAAACGATATAAGTTTATGGTAAGTGATTGTGGGTTTCATTTAAAAATAATTTAAAATGAAAACTCTTTCATTGTTTTTTAAACAACAAAACGGTTGGAAACTCTGAGGCCATGCCAAGAATCGGTTTTCTTTTGAGCTTATACAGTTACATTTTGTAATGGCCTTTCCTACTGAGAGAAACCTTCTAATATTAATGGGAATGGTCTGAACTATCATTTTGGACCATAGTTTCGGTGTTATCTGGGATGCCAAATATTGCCTTTTAACTTTAGAAGGAAATCAAAGCGGTTGATTGACTCTGATTATTGGATAAATGACAATGGGAGTGATGTCAAGCGTGATTCATTTTTGCGGCTTTCTCTGGGGATATTTTCAAATTATTTTCAGAAGTTAAACTGATTTCTTTTGATGGACCCCATTGATTTGTACACATATCGCATATGTGTGTCTCTTACAGATTTTAAATTGGAACATAAACAAGATATTATTATTTTTTTTAAATCCAAGAGAGGACCAGTAAAATAAAACGCAAGGTGTGGATTGTCTTTAATATTTTATATTTGATTTGATTCCACGTAATTATCAACCCAAAGATCCATTTATGCTAATCAAGAAATATAAGTGTATTAGTTGGACAACGAAGGATTATTGGCAATTAAGATATTGAAAGTTAAAGGTGTCATCGGACATGTTTTTAAGTGGAAATTGGAAATGGTGTATTGGCAAGAGAATACTGAATGGAGAATGCATAACTATGTGTAGGAATTTGCCTTATGCAATGCAAAATATGAAATATCAAATATCAAACAATGCATGTGAAATATTAAATTATATTAATTTGATTTAGATAACTAAAACACACATACATATTAATAGTAGATAATGGGTTAGAATAACAATCTTTCATTCTTTATTTGTTTGGATAATAATTTTTATTGTGTATGCTGTTGTAATATTTGGGCAGTACAGTCATTCAGGAAGAAGAGTGTCAGGTGGTATTGAAAATATTTTTATGCTGACCCCCATTTTGGTGTCCATTACGATACCGGGTGGTAAAAATCCACCATCCACCATAGCGGTAAAAATACGCCCGCCTACACCGTCTGAATACCGACCGAGCAATTACGATGCCGCTGAGCCGAACACCGCCCGCGGCGGAAAAACCCAAAAATACCGCCCAATCATGTCCGATTCTAAGTCCACCCGTCTGCCACGGACGCAAATACGCACGACAACCAAAAACCGCCCGCCCTGACGATCTAGACACCGCCCGTGAAATTAGGATCGCTCCGACATGAGCACGGTAATTACACAAATACACCGCCCGCCATCGTAAACAACAGAGATGGAAATGGACACAGCGGAAGCCCTGGCGGCCACGTCCCTGCACAGAAACCATCCGCGGACCCAAACAAACACACACAACATGGCCAACAAGTCCACACAGCAAGCCACGCACAAACACAGTACACATCCCGAAAACACCCCCCCCTGGACAAACAAATAAACTACTAATCCCAGAACACCAGCCACAACACACCTGAAAACAATAGACCCTCATGACACACCCACATAGGTAAGCACAAAAGCAGCCCCTTCACAGACCACAATCCCTTGCAACACTACAAAGCCAAGAAGAGAGGAGAGAACACAGCGACACAGCAAGGACAGCAGCACACCACAGATACGCAACCATCACACCCACCACCACCAGCACCACCAAACACCAGCACCACAAACGACCTGCACATCACACATCACACACACACACTGCACCAGCACCACAAACACCAAACCACACACCATGGCAGCACACAGAATGCCAAAGTTCACTTCAACTGAGCTGATGGTCATGGTCGACGAGATCATCAAGGTGCACCCACAAATCTTTGGCAACCAGGTCCAACAGACAACAGTAGCCACCAGAAATCGGATGTGGAGGAGGATCGTAGACCAGGTCAATGCAGTAGGGAACGTGCCACGCAACCGAGGCGAAATCACCAAGAGGTGGCACGATATGAAAAGGGAGGTCAAGAAGAAGGAGGCCAAGAATCGGCAGCTGGCTGACAGGACTGGCGGAGGTAATCCCGCGCTTTTCAAGAGCTTCAAGGCGTGGGAGGAGAAGGTGCGAGGCATCATACATCCGGAGAGTCTCACCGGAATACCAGGGGGAGTGGAGGCTGGTAAGTACAAACAAATGTATACCAGCACACCGATAGGAACTCACATGCACTACCACTATGCCATAGCTCCGAGGGACAAACACCCCCATGTCCAGTACACAATACACAAGACATCACTCACACATGCAACAGACACTACCACACACTCAGCCCAAACCGACCAACTAACAAAACCATGGAGGCATGTGTACAGTCAGCCAGCACCGCAACTCCCACCAGGTCCCCTTGTACTCCAAAAGTGCCAGAAGGAGCACTCACCACACCCACACCCATGTGTCAGCCATAGCTGCAGTAACCGACAAGTAACAGGTAAGTAGCCGGAACACAAAGTCAGTGGGTGGGAGGGGGACAGCTGAAGTACAACACACACCAGGCCCCTAGTCCGACAGCGCAGCAAGGTGGAGCACACCCCACACCCATGTGTCAGCCACTGCAGTGCACACCTCCAGCCGACAGGTAGATATCTCACCCTACATGGAGGGGTTTCTGTGGGTGGTAAGCCAGCACCACAACTCACAACACCGCCCCCACTCCCACAGACCAGCAACATGGAGCACCACTCCCTCCCATAACCATGTGGCATCCATAGCATTGCGCACTCAAAAACAACCTATAGGTGGAAAACTGTACAGGGCGGGGTGTCTGTAGGCATGAGGACTGTATTACGACTAACACATGGGACATGTCACGTAGCAGGGGAACACGCAGCACTGCTCCCTGTCACAATCATGTCACCAATGTGCACACGGACATGTATTACAGAGTCATACCCCACATGACCCATCACAAACACAGCAACACCTAAGGAGCCACGTCTGCATGCACAAGTCCCACTGGAGCACAGACCCACACGGCGGGCACCGTGCCACTCATCACACACATCAGCAACACCATCGAAGTCTTGACCATGTAGTCCTTACTGCCTGTTACCCACACATCGTACAACAACGCCCATGTAAGTCCAACCTGCCTAGAAGTAACAGCGTGGGACCACAATAATGCACATACACACCACTGGACCCATGAAACACACAGGCACACAATGCACATTCAACATATCATCATTCTCATCTGTCAGCCCCTGTGTCATGAAAGGTATGTCATCCAAACAGCTGGCCCTCATACAGTAGTTATGCAAAGATACCTGCCCATGACAAATAATGTGCCTGCAGTGACTGAAGCGCACGTCACACTGTGATCAACAACATACATAATATAGTCAACACCCCAAGAGCACTGCATTGCTGCACATGGCCGAGGGTAGCACGCACACCAAGGAATTGGCCCATCTGCAATACGTCGTGTGGCACACAACCATCACTCACTCACTACAATGCTTGCAGTGTAATGTCCATAAATGATAACAGTGAGCAGATATGCTGGGGATGTCAGACATACACACACCTTTGTCTCTGCACTGTCATGTAGCCAAAACACATGTCCCGTTCTGCACCCATATGTCACAGTATGTACCCCAAAACCATATTTCACCTCAAAAGCGTTGAGGGGCTGTACCCCTTTTCCCATCTGCGTTTCTAAGCGTTCCATTTGAACCCCAAAACCATATTTCACCTCAAAAGCGTTGAGGGGGCTGTACCCCTTTTCCCATCTGCGTTTTCTAAGCGTTCCATTTGAACCCCAAAACCATATTTCACCTCAAAGCGTTGAGGGGCTGTACCCCTTTTCCCATCTGCGTTTCTAAGCATTCCATTTGAACCCCAAAACCATATTTCACCTCAAAAGCGTTGAGGGGCTGTACCCCTTTTCCCATCTGCGTTTCTAAGCGTTCCATTTGAACCCCAGAACCATATTTCACCTCAAAAGCGTTGAGGGGGCTGTACCCCCTTTTCCCATCTGCGTTTCTAAGCGTTCCATTTGAACCACAAAAGCATATTTCACCTCAACATCGTCGATGGGTCTGGAGCCCGCATACACCCGAACCACAAAAATGTAGGAGTATAGCAACACACACCCATCGGCATTGCAAATCCGTCCCATGCCACATGTTCACATCACACAGTTCCATTGCCTTGCCCACGCATACACACATCGTACATCCACACACACGCCTCTGGGAAACCTGTGCACGACAGTGCACGAACTGTGAATGTCAGACAACCAATACATACTTTGCTAGGTGCAACACATTAACCTATCTCATTCTCCTCACAGGTGCCGAACTGCTGGACGCTGGAGAGGGAGACAGCAGCCAGCACAGCCAGTCCGCAAGCCCCCGACCCGGACTCACGGATGTAGAGGAGCTGGACACCTCCTCGGACGTGGACCACCCAGAAGGCCCATCTAGTGTGACAGGGCACAACCGCTCCCCAGGGCCCCTCCTACCCACCAACCCATCGCCCAGGGCTGCTGACCAGTCACAGACCCCTGCTGCCACGGTCGTTGCGGCCACCACCACCGCCGCAACCACCACCACCGCCGCAACCACCACCACTGCCGCAACCACCACCACCACGTCATCCCTGGCCACAGCCCCAGTGCAAGTGGTGGCCCGGCCGTCGGGGTGCACCCTGGGAGCCAGAACGAGGACCGTGGTGAGCAATGTGGCTAGTGGGCAGGTCGGTGGCAGCAGTACTGGTAGGAGGAGCATGGTCAGGCCAACGCCATCTGTGCCTGGGAGCCAAGGTCAGCCGCAAATCGACAGAGTCCTTGGGGCCTATGAAGAGGCCCAAGGAGAATGGGCCAGGTCGGCTAGCGACACGCGGGAGGTCCTTGGGGTGTTGAGGGCCATGAACGCCTATATGGGCCAAATGGTGGCCCTCATGGGCCAGCTGGTGGTGGTGTCGAGAGCACAAGCAAGGCCAGCAACACCACCTCCGCCACCACCTGCTGTGGTGCAGGGTCGTGCAGCATCGCGTTCCCCTGCGTCCACAGCGAGTGAGCACTCCTCAGCCACCACCAGCAGCCCACCAACACACCCCCCCCTTACAAACGTGGAAGGGGCCGTCCGAAGAGGAAACAGGTGTCCAGAGAGGACTTCGCACGCACCAAACGCCAGTGAGTCAGCCAGCCACCTTGACCACCTACTGCATTGACTTGTAATACGATCCTACCCCACACTGCCATGTGAATGGCATGTGTCTGTTGGACTGTGGACATAGGACTAAATGTGTACACCTTGAGCATCACGCAGCCATGACCGTCAACTCATAGTCACTGCACGCACCACTTTTGTCAACACCTTGCACACAATAACATGTCACCGCTGAAAATAAATACACCTTGATCACAATCTGCTGTTTGTGCCCTGTGTTTATTCAACGATGTGCAACCGCCACCATGAGCAGAAATGCATCTGCTGCGTGGTATGTCGATGGGACAGGAGAGGCTGTAGGGACCTAGGGGTGAAAAACAGAACAAGAGTACATTCAATGAGTGTGTCACACACTCATCACACAGTACTTGTCACCAACTACAAGCAATGTACACACATCTCACAGAGCAACAGGGCACAATGCAACAGCCACTGTCAGTGGCATACTAACCTGGACATGGACCATTGACACACAGCACTCAGTGAACAAAAGGCCTCCGTGACAGAGCACACATACACCTGCACAACTACAGCTACTTCAGCCGTCGTAAATGGACACTCACCGTCAAGTGAAGTAGCGGGCGATGAGCTGCTGACGCACATTCACAGCTTCCTCCTCTCCACTGTCCTCGTCACTGGACCCGTCCTGGTCTGCAGGCTGGGGCCCTGGATGATCACCGTCATCCACTATTAGGGGATCTGCTTGCGAATAGCCAGATTGTGCAGCATGCAGCAAGCCACTACTATCTGGCACACCTTCTGTGGGGAGTACGCCAGTGCGCCCCGGTGCGGTCCAGGCATCTGAACCTGGACTTGAGGAGGCCAAAGGTCCGCTCCACCACACGTCTGGTCCTCCCATGTGCCTCATTGTAGCGGTCATCAGCTGGGGTCCGAGGATTACTTAATGGGCTGAGCAGCCAAGGCCCATTCGGATAAGCAGAGTCCCCTGGGTGTGAGGAATACCGAGATTAGTTGCAATTCCAACTGTCCCCAAGACAGCATCGCACAACAGCCACGCTACACGAGTACACATACTCACCAACAATCCAAGCACGGTCCGGTTGCAGATTGGTCATCAGACGTGGTAGGATGCTGTTGCGCATGATGTGCGAGTCATGGGCCGATCCTGGAAACTTCGCACACACGTGTGAAATGACCATGTCCACAAGGCACACCACTTGCACATTCAGGGAGTGGGTGTGCTTCCTATTCCGATAAATGTGCTCCATGGCCTGTGGTGCTACAAGGCCAATATGGGTGCAATCGATTGCACCAACAACGTGGGGGATCCGTCCAAGGGCATAGAAATCACCCTTCACTGCCGCCAATTCACGTGCCCTGGGGAATCTGATGTACCTGTTCCTGTACAGCATCATAGCTGACAGTACATCACGAAGCACCATGCTGAACATGGGCTGGGACGTCCCACTTCCACTGCCCACTGTGTGTTGGAATGACCCAGTGGTGAAGAAATGCAGTGCAGCCATCACCTTAGCCGTGGGGGTAAATGCAGTTGGATACACCCTGCGAGGACGGAGGTGGGGTTCCAACAAGGCACATAGGCGATGCAGGGTGGGTCGGTCCAGACGGAATTTCCGGATTACCTCCACATCCTCCATGTCTGACAGCAATTGGTAGGGGCGATGTATGTTTGGTCTCCTCCTAGGAAAGATGGAAGTGGACACATGTGAAAGCAACATGCCACAGGGCATTTCCACATACACAAAACACAAATGACTGACCAAGCAATAGAATCACAGAACAGCTGACAAGTAGGGACAGCACAGCCACAATACACTTGCACAGGTCCCCTGCCAATTGCAATGGGCAGTGACACACACCATTGCTATGAGCATGCACACTGGGGATTTAGGCCTTAATAACTTGTAAGGCATGCTTATGGTATCAGACTGCATATTTGGCAAGCGGCAATACCACGGCAACATAACTGGCTGCTGTGCATGACACTGCTTCCGAGGCTGGGTGAGTATGGCACACACCAACAACGCTATGGACACAGGCTGAGCGGCCAAAACAAGTGGGACCTGTAGCACGAGGGGATATGAGACAGTCATTGATGTCCCTACTGCACCCTATGTACAGCACTGTACGGATCACACCTCCAGAAACATTGACAGGTGTACACATTGACAGCTCCATGCCAACACGGCTGTGTGATTGCCAATACACATCACAAGTGACACGTAACGTTGCACGTGCCAGGTGGCAGATGTACATAGTGAAAGATGGCATGTGTGTGCATATGCATATCCCATGCTCCCATGCCAATGTGTACATGATGATATGCTAACAGACATGTGGAGGCTGGGCACTGGCCGTCACTGCCTATGCACACAGCATGTTGTGGCCCTGTCCATTGTGGACCTGCTCCCACACACAAATCATGGCCACACCTGCAGATGCATTGCGCACATTATACTGTGTGGTGCACATGGCATCAGCGGACTGTACCCGCCATGGGCCAGGCCCTTGCGGCCAACTCCAATGACCCTCGCGGTTGCACCCTGCGTGTTCCACTATGGAGGTAAGCGTCCCGGGCCAGCTGGGAGCAGGCCATCGTCTGCAATTGAAGCTGGCAGACATGGTACACAAATTGCAGCAGCTTGGACCCACTGAACCTGCCCCAGGGGCTATATGAGTGTGGGAGTGTGACCGGCATTACCACAGCTACCTGGGATTGCAGCCTGGCATCCCTCAACAACACCTGCTGCTGCCACCTGTCCACCTTCACGTCGATGATGCTGAGGATATGTCCAGGTCCACTCACCAGCGAGGAGCTGGAGATCCTGGATTCCGAGCTCCACGCACACTGCACATGGCTATTCCTTGCGAAAGTTGTGTGTGAGAGACAACTGCAGTGTGTGTGGGAGTGCATGTGGGGACACACATGTCGTTGATCCGCAGCACTATGAGTCAGAGCCTGTGGGGTTCAAACATGCACTGCTCACCATGCTGACTGCAGGTGGCAGGGGTATGTGAGCTCTCGGGCGCTTTGACATGTCTGTCCCTCCCGAGTGGTGGTACATGGCAACTTCATGTCAGACATCCAGTGACACAGACAATTGGCAATGCAGGTCTCAGTGCACTTTTGCTCGTGTGAATGTCAGGCTGGGGCCATGCTGCCCTTCTCAGTCCGAGCAGGCCTGGCCTGCACATTGACTGCACAATGCCAGTAGGTGACAACACAGACTGCCTAGTGGGTTACATGTGTCTCCTGTTCAGGACCCTCCGGATAAGCGCAAACTCAGCCCTGTCGATTGGACACACCATGCCTCGTGATAGGGATGTGTGTGAGTTAGTGGCACTGAATGTGACCTCCGTTGCGGGGTGGGGCATGCACAGGGCGAGTACGTTGATTGTTGCGCAGTGTTGGTCACAGTGGGTACACCCACACAGATGTGTTGTCTTGTGATATTTTGCTAGGTCCGCCTGATAATGGACAGTAGATGTGGGCAGACTACACATTGCACGATGTGCTGTCTATATGCATATGCCTTCACACCAGGCACAGCTGCCCCTGCACATGTGACCCCTGGTGCCCTCAGTGCTGGGTCTGTTGAGCTGATGCGCCATCTGTGCGTGGGGCAGACAGCTCTCCTCACTTCCGTCATTGCCCATGACATCACTTTGCCGCAGGTGACATGTATCATGGAGGGCCCACATGTACGCGTGGGTGGACTACACAAGACTGTCCGATGGTTGTCACACCCAGTCAGTGCTACGAATGGGAAGGATGTGGTGCTGGTACTCATTTATATGTGTCGAGTGTGTGGGTCTAGGTGCGGGGCTACATGCAAGACATGGGAAGTTCATCGGCTTATCTACTAGTTGCAATACACACGAGACACGTCTTTTTATGACCACATCAGGGTCATTCCTTAAACTAACTGGAAGTCAGACAGTCATATATTACCCTGTACTCATGGCCTCCCCTCGCTCACCCAAATATGCGTTTGCACCTGAGAAGCCAGCGCATGCACAAGCAGCTCCAAGCTCGCCCCAGAGAGGCCAAGGAGTGTATGTGTGGGGCCAGTTGAACAAGTGGTCTGTCTCGCGGTATAATAAGTGGCGGGACGCCGTACACCTGCGTGGTGCCCCGAGTCGAGACCCGGGCAACATTGACAATGCATGACAGGCTCCGCAGTCCGGATACACCACCTGCAACACACAGAGGCTGTAGCTGCCCTAGCGGCCGAGGCCGCATCCAACTGGAGCTCATGGACCCACACATTCACTCTTTGGCCTCTCTGGGGTGAGCTTGGAGCTGCTTGTGCACGCGCTGGCTTCTCTGTTGCAATGGCATGTAACGTGTGTGGGAATATAGGCAATGAGTGAGATGGTGCGAGCCACCTTCCGTGACATCACTCCTGCTCGTGATGTGTGCGTCACCCCACTACTTCCATTTGACTTGTGCCATACTACATATTGAGGATGTGTTGCCTGCGTGATGTGACCAGGAGGAGCGCGCCATGACCTCTCACCCACCATGCTCCACTGCCATCCCGTGCCCTGGATTGCCTGTGCAGGTGGACAATGTTGGGGATACATCTGGTCGACAGGGGATGTGAGTGCCTTGGCAAGGGCCTGGCGGACGCACAGCAGTATCCAGCATGTCCACAGAGGGTGGGCTGATGTCTACACCTGATGCAGCATTGATCGTGTGCCCGCCTGTTGTGCTCACACGAGTTCACATTCATCCCCAGACAGGTGGTCTTTACAAATTCCCAGGAGAGCGGTGATGTACTGCTCCGGAATCCTCCCAACACAGCGTGTTTCAACATTACATGTGCGCACCTACCCGTCACACCCACCCACCTGAGCCAAGCGTAACTCCCGCTTCACATGACACATGTGTGTCTTCCACAGTTGTGCTACTCATTTGCGTTGACATCCAATGACAGTGGACTACATGGTCATCTCACGACTGCCGTGTACTTCACACACTCTCATCCTCTCTCATTCGTACTCGTGGAATGAATAAGCAGAGACACATATTTACTTCAAGCCATGTATTAGGACTTATGTCCTCTGTGATGCAGTATAGTGGACACTACTGGCAGCGAAATGCATGTGGAGGATATACTCAGCATGATTACACATAGCATAGGGTGTAGGGGTACATGTGATTAGTTGTTGACTGTGGGATGTGGGCTTCAGAGTTACAACTGCTTAGCCGTTGCTGTGCTAATGTGCATTTGCTAATTACTGTGGGGCTGCTGACTTTGACACAGACAGTATACATTTTGCCTACCAGACCGCTTGACATCATGGGCACAGTACATCTCAGTTCCATGTTACAGGTTTGCTGCTATAGTTACTCATACACACGTGCGTGAGGGGTGTCATCAGGGCATGGGCCTACGTGCATGCAACGGCGTCCCACTTGTGGTTGCAATGTGGTGGCTACTGGACATGACACAGTCACTGGAGTCATGTTGTAGGGGGATGCACTTGTTGTGCATGCAAAAGTCCTGGCACGGAAGTTCAGAGGGAGGTGAGGTGACAGCTCTCACATACTACAGCCGACCGATTACTATCCACTGACCAGTGCATATGTTCATGGGCGCAGGATACATATTATGGCATAGTTGTACGTGCAGTGTTGTCCATGTGGTTGCCATTCACAAATCCCATGCCTCTGCCTCCCCCTGTTCATGCAGAGTTACTGTATGTGATGAGGAACAGAGTGCATGTCCCGAAATTATCCGATATCATGGCAGTGTTGTTAATGGTGTGGTGTTAGTTGCAGGTTGTATGGTATAGTTGTTGTACTGGTAACTGCTCAGTCCGTGCGGAGCCAAGCATAGGTACGGTGTAGGACATCATTGTTCAATTGGGGGTATTGCGTCGGGGTCCGACGAATTGACAGGTTGTCAGGTATGCGATACCTTCCAGCAGGGCATTGGTGGTATACATGGACGCCATCCAATGAAGCGGATGGTGGCTGTCAAGGTGTTGGTCGTAAGTTGTCCCTTGTAGGAGCCTGATGGGACATGTTGGATGACATTCGATGAAACTGTGATCCAGAATACGTCGTGTGGGAGGCACAGTGGTCCCATTGCAGTGTGGGTCCGATTGCAGCCACATACGCCATGCCCCCATAGGCTGAACAGATCCTGTCGTGGACGTCCAGGGGGTTGAACAGTTGTACCAGGTCCGCCATTGGACATGCCGGGTTGGAGAGACATAAATCCACAGGACAGTGGAAGGGACACCTCCGACAGTAGAAGACGGGGATGATGCAGCTGAACAATGCGATGCGGTAAGTTAGTCGGTAAGTTACGTTCAGCAGAGCCAGATTTTCACATCCCAATATCTGTATCAGGTTATGTTTGTACACCTTCATCTGTCCGGCGTAGTTGGGTAGGTGTGGTGCAAGTGCCATTTTGCTGCAGGGCGATGTGATGGCGTGCTCCGGCTGTCTGTGCAGTCTGCAGAGTGCAACCTCCGACGTTGCTGGGAATTCTGTAATGGTCGTAGGGAGGCAGGACTTGGGTTATAGTAGCTTGTGCGGAGGACACGGGCCCTCATCCCACATGCTTCTATGAATGGTCAAGGTCAGTGGTGTCTGACTCCTTCCAGATACCTTGCATGTGAACCACATGGGGGAGTGGTATTATTTCATTTTTCCGTTCGAAATGTTCTTTCGTGTTATGCGCTATCTGCCCAGTGGACGGTTCCCTCTGCATGCCTGTGTTGGGCTTTTTTGGGGATAATGACTGTATTGTCCTGCTTGAATGGTTGAGCTGTGGTTTCGGTGTGGGTATGGAAGGCCATTCAGTGCTATCTCCTCTCCCGTGTGTGGGCGGCACGCTGCGTTTCCGCTATACGTTGGGCCTTGTGTGTGGGTGTTATAATTGGAGCCACCTGTTGTCGGTCCACGGGATCTTTGATGTTACGTATTGCATGTCTTGGTATTGGGTGCAGGGTGGTATCGGTGTTTCTGTGTGGTACTGGCGTATCTTTTGCCGACGGGGTCCATATTCTGCTGGGTGATATTTCCGCCGCTGTGTGCTTCGCCATGTTTTGCACACAGGGGTGTGTCCTAATTTGGCGTGACATCACTGACATGTTCGGGTCAGTTGTGTGACGTGAGGTTGGCAACAGTGAATTACCGGTTGGGGACATGACTGTGGCAGGTCTGTCACGTGACATGTGCGTTCAGGGTGGGGCTGGTGTGTGGTGTTTGTTGTGCCCTGTGTTGTTTGTGTGCGGCGCATACATGGCGCTGTCGTTGGGCTCTGCGTGGTGCGCATGTGTGGCTGCGTCTTCGCCGCTGCACTGCGGGGCCGTGACGGGACGTTAGTTCCTGGTCCCAGGTAGTGTGTGCCCGGTTGTTACGAGTTGTTTCAATTTGCCAGGTGTGACATTTGTGGGTGCAGTGGTGGATGTGTCGTGTACACGCAGGGGTGTCTGGGGGCCATGTACAGTTCTTCCGCCCTTGCACTGTGTGCGGTGTTTGCGTGCCCTTGTTGTGTGTCTGCCTACCTGCGTCTCCGCGGTGCGTTGACTCCTAGGTTCTGCATCAAGTAGAGCATGGGGAGGGCCTGCAGTGCTGGATTCATGCTCGGGGGGTCCGCCTCTTTGGTGTCCGTACTCAGCGATCGAGTTTCCGCCTTGGTTTCTCATGCGGTGTGTCTTGGCCGTGGGAGCTGTTTGTTTGCGGCATCGTAATTTGTACGCCGGGCGGTGCGTGATTTCGTCGGACGGTGTGTGTCCATTGGGCCGCGCCGCTACGTGAACGGGCGCACTTTGATGGCGGACGGCGTTGCTGGCTTACGGGCGGTGTTTGGCTGACTTTTCACATCCTAATTGGGCGGGCGTGTGGGCCGCGGCGGGCGGACGGTAACTGGTGGTTTTTACATCCGACAGCACGGCGGTGGTGCTACCGCCCGGCATCCTAATGGGCCCCTTTGTGTTTAATTCACAAATGTAGAAGGATAATGTTGATATGCAGAAACATGTATCCCCTCAGAGTGATAGAAATTGGTATTGCTATGAAGCAGGAAACTTTTCTCTAGCAGGAGGGTCCCCTAAGAAGGGGAAAGGGTCACTGGTGGGAAACTATGACATCTATTAGTTTCCCTATGCAGTGTGGGAAGATGGTCTCACAGCTGGGGACAGGCGAAGAAGAAGCCATTTAAAAACAGAAGATGAGGTGAGAAGATGGAGTTGGTTACAAGCCACCCTTAATAGCAATCGAGTGCTGGGACAAGTGAATAAGAGATGCAGTTAATAAAAGTTTAAAAGTGATTTCCTGGAATGTAGCGGGATTGTTGAACTACCCTCATAAAATTGATTTTTTAAATAATTTAAGAGCCTATGTGGTCTGCATCCAGGAAACATGGAATGACTTTGTAGTGGATGGCTACTTTGTGCTTAGTTGTAAGGCTACTCCGTCTAGGAAGAGACATGCCATGGCTTGTGTCGCTATATTGCTGAGCAATACTTTGAGTTGGAACTGTTGTTTCTTTGATCCATCAATTCCCCTCAAATATAAAAAGTGATAAAAGAAGTGTTTTATTATTGGATATTCCTTAGAAAAAATGAGTACATAATAGTTAACGGTAGAGTTGATTCTGACTCCCCGGCAAACTTCACACATAAGTCATCATCCGGGTGGTCTATAATTGACTATCTGATAGCGAATATTTCTAGCATATAGGTCTATTCTGAAAATCATCATTTCCCATGACTCCTGTAGTGATCATAAAGCAATTTCTTTTTTGGTCGAATTCCGCCCGATAGCCAGTGCTTGATTTGAACCGGTAGTTTCCGGTTCTTAGCACCGGCACTTAATTGGCAGCACCTGCACTTATGACAGTCTGCCACATGGTGGGCTGTTTGCCTGATTTAGAGTGAGCACAACAACAGTTGTTTACTAATTCAATATACGTTAAAACTAACTAATACGTGCCGCCCTTGCTAATCTTATAGCTTTGGGGGCCTGGAATAGTCTGACCTGTCACACTTGTAGGAGTGTGATGGTTAGCAGCAGGTTTGGTACTGTCATTGGTAACGTTAGCAGGGGCAATGGGTGGTGTAGGATGCAGTGGCCTTCTGATGAGGGCCCTGGTACTTATCTTTTTACAAATTAAGAACTTCCTATAGCCCATGGAAGTTTAATGGGAATACAACAAGTTTTGGGAAATCGTCATGTAGAACCCATTGGAGACCAGCTCTAACAGAGTAAAAGGGGTGTTGGAAGTGATGATGATTAATGTAGAGTCTGGGAAGGCTGTTAGAAATGGGGTCTCTGGTTGGCTAGGGTATCCACCTAAGCCATGCAGAACCCACCACTCTAGTCAGGGCGAGTCAGTTACACACCAAAGATAACCTGTGCTCACCCTGTGGTAGATTGGCGCAGAGCAGGCAGGCTTACCATTAGAGGCAATGTGTAAAGCATTTGTGCAACACACTCACACAGCAACACAATAAATACACCACACAAGAGACTCCACACAGTATTGGGTAAAAATAGACTTCTATATTATACATCCAACAGGACCAGAAACTACATGAATCATAAATAATATGTGTAAAGAGATATTCGAAGTAAGAAAAGAAAAGTCTGTTTCTTTTGTGTTCAAGAAGCTTTTTTCGTTTTTTAATAATGCGAAGCAACACAGAGGAAATAAGGAGAGAGAAGAAAATCATAAAATAAAACACCTGACAATAGCATGATGTGTACATAATTGTGGTACATACAATTGTTGACGTTAAAGTACATAAGATAACAATAGACGTAAGTCCAACTCTGAGGGTGTAACAAAAGCATGTGGCATTGAGCCATGGGGGGGTACAGGACTGGATGAGATTAAACAGAAGTAACTGTAAGGTGTACACATCTCAACGAGTGTCCTGATGTGGTGTTGAAGAAGAAAGGGGGGTAGCAGGGACAGGGGATATAGAGGTGAAGTCATGTGTCACAGTGTATGGGAGGTATCGAGTCCCTGTTATATAAATGTCTTATATCTGTTTTATATATTAAAAGTACCTGTTTTATAGAAATTGTATCCAGGCATTAAAAATGTTTGATCCGAAACAAGAGTATTTACTTTCCTGGTCTGAGTAGGGACTGTTTAAGCAGCTATCCTCTAATCTAAGTTGCCATTTAAATGCTGATTGTTGTAGGAAAAAATCTAAATTCAAGGTGGTAGTGAACTCCTTCATTCCGAGAAAGCCCCAAGAATATTTAACTTTGAATATTGACCATGGTTTTAAACATTGCTGGTCCCTACTGTGCCTTGATTTTTACCATTACAGATTTTAACTGCTAGTTGGCATCATTCAGCAGGGATAGTATTTTTAATTTCTGTAATTATGGTGTCCAAGATCTAAAGCACATATAATTTATTTGTCCTGCATTGCTTCTTTATCGCCGTACATTTTTGAGACTGCTGTTTCTGAATTATCAGGTTTGAACAATGGCTGACGCTTTAGATTTATTATTATTCCCTACTAATGAAATTATTTGTGCGCAAGTTTTTAAGTTTCTTAAATGCTTCTTACACCTGCATTGATTAGGATGTGATAGTTATAGCTATATATTAATGTAGCTGTTGTCCAACTAATGAAATGTCTTGATTTTATAAGTTTGGATATATATTTTACATTTGTATTCTGCAATGTTATATTGTATTGTTTCAGTGGGCCTCATTTGAGTTCCAAATCTTGAAAAAAACTTGAACTTGAACACAAATATGTACTCTTAACAATATTGGTGATATTTGTATATTTTATACATTGTTGAAAAAGTTGAATCCCAACTTCTATCCAACTGTTTGTGTCAAATTTGTTTCTGAACAAATACAGAATGATAATATTGATACATAAGACCATGGATTTTATGTAACAACACTGGTGATGTTCCTATATTGTTGGATAAAAGAATTGAATCCCTTTCTCTGACGTATGTCAGCAATAAGAAACCAACACTTATCATGTTTCCATTGGAAATGGAAATGTATTTTTCTAACTGATTCATTATAATGCGATTGCAATTTTTTCTTCATTAGGTATTTTAGGTTGATTATGACATTTTTTTTCTCTCTCTTTATTTATTGCCTTGACAAAGAGGATTCTGCTCGAAACAAGTGTTGGCTGTTTTTTAGATACTAATGTAGATGAACTATGAAAAGGATTGAAAATAAAAAATGAAAGAGTCTGGTGGATTTATGAACTTTCAATGAAGGTTTTTTGTGGCAGACCACTGAAGGAGCTCTGATCCAGAGGCCAGCTTCCTTCCCAGGCTCTTTGGGCACCGTGAACTTGGTGTCTATCAGGTACTGGCGTAACTCTCTAATAAAGTTACTTAAAATGTGCTCCTTAATAACCAAATTGCACAGCCTATCATAATTATTTACTTTGCTGCCCATCACCCAACCATTTAGTGCTTTGCTAAAAGATTCCACAAATCCACCCATGAATGGTGTAACTTCTACTAGCTATCCCTGAACTTAAGGCAATGCGTCTAAGGGGTAAAACCAAACGTAGTGATAAGGGCTTCCTTCATGGGGTCATACTTCATCTGATCAGTTATTACTAAGGCCAATAAGGTATCCCTGCTCACAATGCGCATGTACTTCCACAGACTGGCCTGCCAATGTCTCTCTCTGCGATTCTATGCATACATAGGGCTACCTCATTTGCTGCAAACCACATATTTATGTCATCTCGCACCACATAACTAGGCAAAAGGTCTTTGGGAGTGTGAACTTTTTGCCTCTGTTAGTCACTTCACTGCCACTGCCACCATCATCACTTGACTCAGCCCTCTTTGCCTTCCAGTCATTAATGGCTCCGCTCAGGGGCCAGCGAGGACTTCTCCTCCTCCAAGGCCAAGGTTATTTTTTAACCCTCCAGAACTCTGCTGCTGACGTCTTCTGTTCAGCGGGCTACTTCATTTATCTTTGCCTCCAGGGCAAGGGTGGCCAGTTGTAACCTCAGCTTTCTTTCTGCTTGTCTACCCACCATTCTGACTAGGAGAGACTGTAGGCTGACCCTGTGGACAATGCAGATGATGCTGCTTCTTGAGGACAACACTCCTCTGGCACTTGGGCTTCCTCAATGTCTTCCTCATTTCCCTCTTCATCCTTGTCCTCCATCTCCTCTGAGCTGCACTATAGCTGACAGGCTTTCTCCCAGGCTCTGATGGCAAAGTGATAATCCTCCTTCTTGGAGTGTTTGTTCAGCTTCAGTCCCTGTTGCTTACAGATGCTACTCAGCTCTGGCATACTAAGGCTCCCCACATTAGCCATACCCACCTCCATATTCTCAAAAACCTATGGTGCAACAATTGAGGGCAAGAATCAATTTAGGGAAAAAACAAAAGTGACCCAGTTAAGATTTAAAAAAAGGGATTTTTAAGTTCAACTTAAATCACTATGCGGTACTGCAAAACACAAATCCTGGATCCCACGGCTGAACACCAATGTAAGAAACTCAATTATTAATTGGATGTCTGTGACTACCCTCCTGAAGGAATAATCACAACCCATGTCAGGGTGAACATTTAAAGTCAGTAAATTAACATGAGCTCAACCCTCTGGTAGATACAGCACAGGGCAGACAGGCTTAACTTAGGGCAATGCGTAAAGTATTTATTGAGTGCCAAAACAAGAGAGTCAAAATGCAAATCTGAAAAACAAAGCAACTTTTAATAAACAAAATGACAAAAATCTAGGAAGGGGCACCAATGATAGGATTTTTTAAAGTTTTAAGTAGAACTAGTGCCAAAAAACATAAAGTGGCAATAATAATCAATGGTTGAAGTAGACCGGGACTCAGGTGCAATTTGACACTGAGCGCAATGGAGCATGGATCGGATACACCAACCAGGTTCATCCATTTCAAAGATTTTACCTTCTGATGTAGTCCTTTAAGTCCCAATCCACCGTAGGAGTACACTTCTAAAGCCCCCAAGGACCTCAGGGGAGGTAATTTCAAACTCACAGGGTGACAGGCATAGGACAACAGGGTCCAGTCCAGGGCCAGTTGCCTCTGGTCAGCTGGGGAGTCGCAGGCAAGGCCTCCTGTAGCGTGTTGTCTTCCTGCAGCCAGCCACACAGGAGGTCAGCCAACAGATCTTTGAAGTCCACTTCTTTGTCTTGGGCACAAGAGGGAGCAGGTAGGGACATTTAGGTCTTATTTCAAGTCACAGACAGCAATCTTTGTCCTTTTCTGTTCTTCCTAAGGTCCTGGAGTGTTCTGAAGTGGGTGTCTGGAGATGTCACATTTATGCCTAGAACGAATTAGTGGTTGGGAATGACCCCTGAGGTCATCCTACCCGATGGCGTAAAGGTTATTAGGGTAAACCCTACCAACTTTGGACATTTCCAAGATGCCTGAAATTTTTGGCCGAACTAAACTTGGGCTCTGGGGGCTGGGAGTGTTTATGAGGAGTGTACTGTGGTAATACTACTGTATTTCCAAATTTAACACTAAAATCCCATTTTAGGAAATCCCTGTGCCCCCAAAGACAGGCGTCTGGTGGGACAAAGCAGGTCCTTCAGCAACCAGCCAGTGGATACACAAGGATTATCTTGGCACCCTATTATCTGCCTTTCAGGTGCGCCCCAACGTGTTATAATAAACCCAGCACACCTGTCAAGCAAGCTTTGATACTCAAGCAGGATCTGACACATTAATGTCGAAAAAGGTTGCTCACAGGCCCCACCCTGCATATTTTGGGAGGTTCAGAGGAGTCATCTCTGTCTATTCAGGCCAACCAATTGTTTTCTCTTGGAAGGCATTTAATCTTTTTCACACTCATTCAAACATTAATCCCGGACTGGAAGAAGTGGGAGAGCAGATACATATTTACTATCAAGAACCTCCAGGCAGGAAAAGGTAACTTTCCAAAAGTTACTTTTTCTCAATATTTAGTAAAATCTGTCATCACTATTGAATTGAATCTTACTAGCTAATAAAATAGTTGTTTTAATTAGTTTTCCAGTTCCTGAAATACAATAGCAGGCATTTAATCTGAACTCTGGTGTTCTACATAGCAAGGCTAAGCCTGCCACAGCAAAAATAGCTTTTGGGTGTTAATCGCTGTAGGGACATGTTAAAAATACATTTCTACATGCCCTACAATTAAATAGCATACATTCTGCCTTGTGGACTACAAGGCCTACATAGGGGTGACCTTTTTATTTTTAAATGGGAGGTTTTGACATGTCAAAAGGGTTTATTTTGACAGGTCAAAATGCAGCTTTTTGACTGCTACTGTCAAGCTACAGAGGGTAGGTTTGAAGCCATGTTTTCACTACCACTGTAGTGGATGACACAATAGGTGCTGCAGTCCACTAGTGGCTTTTAACTTCTAGGGCCTACATACACTTTGAACCATGTACTAGGGATTTATGGGTTAGTTAACTTTACCAAACAGGAGTATGCCAATTCGGCCATGTTTAAAGGGTGAGCATGGACACTTTACTACTGGTTAGCTGGGGTAACGTATACAGAGTTCTAACACCAGCAACAATATAGAAGTCCGGCAATAGGCAAAAACTTTGGGGAGACCATGCAGAAAAGGCAGATTTCCTACAGCTAGCTGTCCCTGAACCTAAAAACCTCTTACTTTCCCTTATTGCTACCCTTCCCTGAACACTAAAAAAACCTTGTTACTACTTAACACTACCTTTCCCTTAATCCTAAAACTACTCTTTTATACTACCGATTCCTGAACCATCCCTTAATGCTAACATTCCCTGAACCCTAAAAAACCTTTCTATCCTCTAAAGGTACTGTTGTCTGAGCCCTTAATGCTACCACTTCCTGAGCCACCCCTTACCACCCTTAAAGCTACCTTTCCCTGATTCCAAAAAACCCTGTAATAGTCCCGTTCCCCACCTCACTGTAAATGCTCCTCTCTAGCTGGGGGATCCCCTCTTGCCCCCTCTCCCAGTACATTTACCTTTAACTTATAAAGCACAACCTTTTTTGTAGCCACAACTTTTATTCATTCTATTTTTTCAGTAGACACCATTTTGGCACAACATTTTTGCAGTCTATTTCCCCCCCACTATAATATTTACTGCAAAGTGACATTCCAGGTTGGACTCAATCCCCAGTTAGGGACAATGAGCCTGAACTGCATGGTCCTGCAGCCAGAATGAGTTTAGAATGCTCAGTGGCTATGTAAGTGTAAATACCCTAATGACCTCACTAGATGCCTTACACAAGAAGGTGGAGGGAGCAGATCACAGAGCTGCCGCTGTAGTGTTAGCATTGAGGGCTAATGCACTTATCATAACATCAACCCCTCAACAACAGGTAACCAATCACCCACTGAACCTTGTCTTAGGGAAAGAGGTACTATCAGAAGAATTCAGCACTGGGGAAGAGCACCGTGGAAATTGTGGCGGGTTGCAGTCCACACAAAAAGGGGACCCAGGTAACATAAATATCTTGCAGTGAGCTTCAAGCTGCTGACATTTAGGTCTGCTTTAGTCAGGTGACTCCGGTTTGGGCTCGCCTCCGTCTACAACTAGCCAGCACACCTGACACAAATTAGCAATCAGGGAAAGACCTATAAAACACAGCCACAGAAGGAAGGGTCTCCAGTATATCAACTCTCTTGGTAGCACCCCGGGAGTGGACCCATAACTGTCTAGTGTAATACACTGTTGAACAATGGTCTCTTAAGAGGCCAGAAAGGTGCCACTTCAAATCAACTCCTGAAAGCACATCTTTCTTCTGCCACTAGAAACGGACAGCTAGAAGCAAAATTGAAAGGGTAAAATAGCAATGTTTAATTTGTAGACTGCAGAATTACTTATTTGGGGTGAGCTGAATGTAAATTATTAGACAAATGCATCACCTCAGCTGATGCCAGAGTAAATTTCAACATTTTCAGAAATGCACTGCCTCCCTCGACAAGTTATGCAAATATGATTGAATGAATGGTGAATTTGTTCAGAGCTATCACCAACATGGTTCGAATAATTCAGGTTTTGGAAGTCAATGAGGGCATTCAAACCATTATTAAGGGTTTGCAGTAATAAGCCAAGAAAGATTGACTACATTAGAGCTGAGAAGATAGCTGATTGATTCCCTCTTCATGGTTTCAGGAAATGCAATACCAACATTGAGATGCTTGCTGCTGGGTATTGAGATATGCTGGCATGTCAGAAAGTACATACATGAACTATAACAGACTTTAAAATTGATATGCTCCCTTTGAAGGGCATGGTACAACAATATACGTCTAGCGACTATAAAGTGTTCCAGGGGCCCTGACCATCCGTTTAGAACTTTTTTCAGCCATGTAAATGGTGCATTAATATTATTAAATCAAGCGCTAAGTATAGAAGAAAGCACATGGGGAAACGGTAACTTAATAGGAACAATTCGAAGATGTAAACATTGATAACTGTCCCATTTTCTATATATCGCTATTTACCAAAACATAATGAAAAGATCAAACTCTGAAAACCGAGAATATGGAGCCTAGAGACAGGAAAGGGAAAAGGTATCAATGTCTAGGGTTCTTTCTTCATACAACCACCTCCACATTTTCCTTTTGGATGGGGTATGTGAAGCTCTAACTAGATTAACTACAGCAGGGCAAAAACATTTCATGTTCCTCAGAACCAACTCACTGTTATGCAGATTTCCAGACTTATATTCATTCACTATTTTCAGCTGTAGAATTTTCAGAAATCTTGAGGTTGATGGACCAAACTGAATTATAATGATATGGTAAGACATGGGATTCTGTAATCCCTGTATAAACAGCAGTGACTAATTTCTTTTTAATAAGCGACTTGTGACAGAACTCGACTATTGTAAGGTATTTACAGTCGAGTTCTGATGTCACAATGCCTGCTGCTAGAGCCAACAGCCGAGGTGAAAGGTAGGTCAGGTCACAGAGCATAAATAAAGTAGCGTTTAAAGGAACAAACAGAACATTGCTTTTCTTCTGCTCTATTTTTATAGCTTACAATGACAACAGCGGCGGCTGTCATTAACAAAGGGTGGTGGCACAGGTAGGGGGCGGGGGGAGAGTGCGCGGAGGGTACAGGGGGGCATGTTAATAATAATAAATAAAAAAACTTACCTGACGCTGCCGGCCGCCTCCTGCGTCGGGTCGCTCCTGCTGTCCTCTTCCTGGGTCCCAGTAGCTCCTGGGACAGACTCCTAGCCAATCCCTGTGCTGCAGATTAGCGAGGGGATTGACCTGAGAGGGCAGGAATACACCCTGCTCAGGTCATGGAGTCTGTGGGGTTTCTCCAGCCCGGCTACTGAATGCAGCCGGGCTGGAGAAACCTAAGTGCACATGTGTGTTTTGGTCGGCCTGAGATGGCCAGCCAAACATACATGAGCACTTAGGGAGTGCACAAGTACCACTCCTTCACCCTCCCAATCACCGCCCCTCCCTGCACAAGCTGGCTCAGAGCCGGCAAACGAAAAATAAAACAATGCTAGAGCATCGTTTTATTTTTCCTATGCAGGCTCTGCGCCAGGCAGTGGGGTGACGCTCCTCCACAATTGCGGAGGAGCCACCACTGACTGACAAGCAGAGAAAATATGGCAGTTTTTTTGCACTACTTAGATAGAGAAAAGCTAGAATCTTTCTTCACTGTTTCTACACGTTCTGAGTTACTGCAGCTTTTTGTCTCTAAACTGGCTTGTATTGAACTGTTTCTAATATCTGTTTCCATTGAATATCTAACAGGTTTTTGATGTGTTTAATTTTGCATTAAAATTTTTATTTTATAGTCTTCATGTTTGCAAACATGCTCACTTTTTCATATCATTGAGCTACGCACCAAGGTTTTAAGTGGTTTGTCGGAAACGCTGATGTGGTGACCAGGTATTATATGGGATAAAATACTCCCTGACATGCATGATAAGGATATTGACACTCACCTCAGAGTTCCATATGCTTATAAAGGAACTCAGCCTTCTGCCTCATTCCTCTATGCGGTTATGGAACTCTTCCTTGACTTGCAATAGCCTTATAAGGTACGGCAGCAGGGTACTTTATCCGTTATATATTAAAAGGTGACCCATTTGTTCGGACTGTAATGCTGACAGCAGCAATGCTCCTTTGTAGGCTTTAGAGCATGCCACTCTAACTCTGGGTACAAGTGATCTTTTGAAAATAGTGTGTTTACCGTCTATTGGAACAGCAACCAAGTGGTGCTACGACATCGGATTTGGGACCTGGGAATTCCAGTGTGTTCTGATGCCTGTTTTCAGCATTTGTTATGAAGAGTATCATCGGCTGCAGCCTTTTAATAAAATGTAAAACACTATCACAGCCATGGGCCTATGATCCGGAATATTAAGCTCTTTGTGGGTAAAAAGGGACCTGAATACTGATGGAAGACTCCCCCAGGAGCTCACTGAGTTCGTAACCCACATGTGTGAATTGGGTTGCTACTGATTTGGAGACCCAGAACTCTCTCTATAGTGCCTCTCCTGGTGGACCAGTGAAACATGAAGTTTCTGAAGGTGCTCTCTCATTCATTGGCCACTATAAGGTCCACATTGAGGAGGATTCAAAGTATGGGCCAACTCTCTGGGTGAACCAGAGGAACACTAGGCACCCAGGTCCTATGACCCCTTCCAATCTTCCAATCCCTACCATCACCCTTCACTGCATTGCAGGTTTTTGTACCCCATGTTGGCCATATGAATCTGTTTTGCGAGGCAGGGTAATCATACTGTGAATACAGTCATCGCCTGCATAGCTCTATAGTTTAGCATTTGGCTGTACACAGAAAGCTACTGACCTACTGACAAATCTTACTTTACCACCCAAGAACTACTTGCTTTACCACCCAGGGTGAAACTTTAAAATGCTGACTGTCTTTTAAGTTATATTGGTATGTTATGAACTGTTAAGTGAGTGAGTAAAAAGAGACCTACTGAAGGGCTTCTCCCATGCAAATGTGGAATCTACCCTAATTTAAGAACCATTAATCCTTCAGCACTTTACGGAAGTAAACATACAGGTTCTATTTTACAAATGCAAAAATGCTCATTGGTGTATCTATTCAACTCTACACCAGGAAGGAATTAAACTTGAGCCTACATTACACCGACATTTCTGAATCTAGACATTGGTGTAATCTAAGGCTCTCCAATGAGGAGCTCCAGGTCTCTCTAAAGCAGTTGTCAAGTAAGAAGAATGCAGTTTTGGATTCCTACTGGTAGAGACTAGAACAAAAACAAGTGCCAAGTGTTGGGAAGCCATTTGAGAAAAGCTAAATTCATTTGCTAACTTAAGAGGCGGGAACTTGGGCTCATTAAATGGCTAGCTGGAAGTAGAATACCACCATCCATTGAAATTTGCATGCAGTACTTTGTTATCACCCAACGTCATGGCCATGCATTCAAAATCATGGCATAATGCATTAAAGTACATGCACACTGACATTACACAGAAAGGACCATGTATGTCTCAAATGATGATGACAGTGACACGGAGTAGGAACCTGCTCCACCGCTAACACTGACATCTACACCAGAATGCAGTCAACTAGTTACAGCACAATTAACACACCTACAAATTACAGGGGCAGCAACAAACAACACCGTTTCCCTGGTAGGGCTCGGCATTTGGGAAACATTGTGCAAACTGTAGCTGTCCATAAGGGACAAAAGGCATATATGAAGAAAAGGTGCTACTCAGACACTGACGACACAGGTGGGTTGGAGAACATTTAGTTAGTTGCCACTGAAGTACCTGTTGCTGCCTGCATCTAGCCAAGCACCATCTTATAATCAAACAATGGCAAGACTAAAAATTAGATTCCAGAAAAGCAGGCTAGCAGACCATTCTCGACAACATTTGGGACTAGCTACTGTGGCAAAGGAGAGTAGGACATTTGGGGGGTTCGGTTCAAAATGCTAGTGGTGTGAGCAGATATGACTCACCCCCCTAAAGAAGTACGGTTGACTAGTGAGAGAAATAAATTAATAACACTCATATGCAGGTTACCATATTGTAAATTACTACTATAGCTTTTCAAAGGAATAGTTGCCTCCTTTTCTTCACTGGTCTATTGTAGAGGGTACTGAAAGAGTTAATAGAGGAGTAAGAACGTGGTCAGAGAATGATACTGGGAAAGTAAGAGGGGAGCTCAGGACGATGGGAGACAGAAGCATCAAAGTAGATGAAGGAAATATGGAGATAAAATTTATCAATGAGCACAGAACAGGCAACACACAGAGAAAAAAAGGGTGAGATGGGAGGAAGGAAAACCAGAAAGAAGAGGAGGGTAATGAAAAATATTGTTTGCGCACAACTAAGAAGTCATATTTATTGAACACAAGCCAAATCCACCTTTCAGCTCTTTCCTAGGAAAAATCAATTCGAAATAATTCTTCTAAGATGGTAGAAAAAATAATCCTAAAATTAATCAAATCGCTTCTCAGTCAATCTCCAGAAATGTATTCCAATAAAATGCAGAATAAATTATTCATATGTCCTTATTTTGCCGCACGTCTGTTCACAATATTGGTATACGCACAGCAGAGGGAAGAATAGTATTAACAAAATGCAAAAAATTTTACAATCATAAATCATTTCAAATAGTACCCGATTTGAAAAGATAGAATGCAGAAATATCACGCCTAGCCTTTTCCAATTTGCACTTCAGCAGGCAGGGACTATTCGATTACACAATGCTGGTGTGTCGCTTCGAAAGAGGCACTTTTTCTATACCCTGAAATTTATATTGAAACGTCGATGCATAATTTGAATTCATGTTTTCATCTATCATTACTATGCAATCGCTTGTAAACGATTATGCAGACAATGCGCATGTCCTTTGCGATCACATTCTGTTCGAAAACAGATACAAGCATCATGACTGGCCCCTCCCCTCGGCTGGAGTGACACAAGTGACGTAAAGGGAAATATTGAAACTGTCTCTGATGACAGGTATCTTTGCTTTGCCCTAGAATGGAACCTGGGAGAATTGCTCTCAAAGCTTTCACCTATTACAATGGCAAGTGAACCCAAATCTATGTAACACCAACCTATGTATGCAAAAATAATAGGAAACAAGCATTTGCAATGCAATATGTCTTGCATTTACGAGAATTTGAGCTATTGTCAATGCAATAGCATAAACTCTCGCAAATGCGAGACCTATTGCATTGCAAATTACTAGCGCCCTGCAGCACTTGAACATTCATGGAGGCCGCGCCCCTTTCTTCAGACAAACTGCGTCTAAAGAAAGGGGCGAAGCCGACATTCAAGTGAAACCACGGCATCGGCGCTTTGACAAAAAAAAGCATCTGTTTGTCAAGTTGACAAACAGATGTTTTTTTTTTGTCAAAGCGCCCATGCCGCGGTTTCACTTTAATGTTGGCCACGCCCCTTTCTCTAGACGCGGCTTGTCTAAAGAAAGGGCCGTACCCACCATGAATGTGAAAGGGCCGCGTGGGCGCTAGTAAACAAAAAAAACAAAAAAAAAATAAGAGCGGCCACTATACTAAAAGCAGACCGTGCTGCTAAAATAAAAAAAAAGAAACCCGGCCGCCATAGTTAAAGTGGACCGTCATTAGTAAATAAAATAAAAGCGGGCAGCGGGCGGCGAGCTGCGACGTAGTGGTTGGTATAGGGGCAAATCATTAAACAAAATAGTGCTCACAGCCAAGATAAAGCAGACCGTGTAACAAGTAAAAGGTCCAATTGTTATGGGAGGTAACAAATGCAGACAAGGCGTTACCAAGGAGGGACTAACAAGTCCGAAGCCAGCATTTACAAAGGACAATGACACAAGCCAATTAAAAATATGGGCGGAGAGTGGGCGGGGCTTCAAAGCCATACTGCATGCCTCGTAGCAGCGCATGCGCTGCCCAGGCTCGACCTAAAAAAGGATGCTTTTTGCCCTCCTAAATAGATGCCATGAATGCAGGCGCATCTACTGCAGCCATTTTAAAACTGAATTTTGTTAAACATTACAAAATGCATGAACAAATGGCTACTGCAGCTGTATGGGCATCCGTGGTGCCCATCTTTGCATGCATTTTGTTTTCATTTGACAAATCTGGCTCAAAAATGGTAATTGTGGATGCAAGCACATCTGCAGCAGCCATCTTTGAATCGGATCTGCTCAAATAAATCAAAGCCCATTTGGAGATGCCCACAGTGCATGCACACACATGGGCAGCCCTACTGAAGTGGTGTGCAAGAGGATCCTTGGTTGGGGCAAAGGATATTGGGGAGGATGGAGAGTAGAACAGAAGACGGAAAGAGAATAGTCCCTCTTATGCACACTGCAAAGCAACATCTGGTGTCAGCAGTGTGAGAATAAATTTTCAATCAACACAGTGAGACAGATATGCTCTTGGTTTGGACAAACACAAGAATATGAAGGAAAGCTGTTCAATCAGGAGCGGGGAAAAGTGAGATAGACAAGGAAGTAGTTCAGTCAAGAGTAAGGGGCTTACCCAAAGAATGCGCTAAATATATGTAATGTTTAAGAAACAATTGGTTATGTATTTTTTATAAAGCACTTAAGTACGCAGTCACTCATTCACAGAGTTTCTTGGTGCTTAAAGATGAATGTTACAGGTTATTTTTCTAAAGAGGTATGACTGTCTGTAGCCAAGACCTTAAAAGTAGAATGTTAGCATTATTTGCTTAGCAGTTTACAAAACCAAATAGTCACATAGTGTTCTTAAAAAAAGAGAAGTCCATTTCACATAAAATAGCCAAACACAAAAATGTGTGGGACACTGTTCATTTCAAGTACTTTTTGTGACTGCATATGTGTATGGGACTCTCACTGTTGCCAAAATCGTAGCAAACTGCATATTTTCTTTCATTAGAGGATGGGCGAAGTGGCCATTTGCAAGTAAGAAAGTTGTAGATTAACTTTCCTTCAGTTTACTAAGTCAAGTTTGTGAAACGCACCCCCAATGCTGAATTATTTACCCAGTGTTTAATATTCATTGAGAGTTCAATAACCCACATGTTAACCTTTAGTGATGACTTTGTGAAAGAGAAAAGAAGGTTGTCAGCAGAAATTCACCTCTTCCATGACCAACCCTTTTAACACCTTCTCTTCTAAGATCTTCCTGAACTTGCCTGTGGAACAAAAGAAAGGTTGTCAGGAGAAGTCTGCCTCCCTGCATGACCAATCCCGGACTGACTTGATAGCTCCCTTTTAAATCAGCCCTCTAATCTCAGTCTTTCCTCCCATTCATCAATTGAGCATAGGGTAGGAATCCTGCCCAATAAGCATTTAACCAATCCTCAAAGCGGGGCCCGTGGTGGGTAGATGAGGGTTCCAAACCTTAAGCAAAACCAACTTATTGACTCCCGCCCCTTCACTTTCAGTCATTGATTCTTTATTCCCATGCTTTCCTCTTCTGGGATCTTGTTGTTAGGTATTTGGAAGAGATCCACAATGCTATGATGGTTGGTCACATGACATGGTAAGAATAAGGTGACCATTGTGTCCATGAACAATCCTCCCTGACAGCAATACTATTCTTCCAGTATCACATGGGGCATATAGTCTCCACAGCCCAGCCCAGTCAGTGTACTATTGCGTGCTAGGCTGGCCATTAAACCTAAGATAGTCCAGGAGCTGATGTGATACCAGTTCTGGTGAAATGAGTTTGGGTCCGCTCCAGCCCACATCCATCCCTTTAATATCCAATATGCTGTCAGAGAGCATATCGGATATAGAGACAAAGAACTCTGTGTTCTCTGTAGTCAACCTGGGCGGTGTATGGTTGAGATGGACAGTGACTGTAAGGCTAAAGACACATCAGCACACAGAAGCTGGTATGAAAACCCCAGTACTGCCAGATCAAAAGGGCATAGTTTGTGAAGAGTTTGAAATATCTGACAAAGAGATGCTACATAAAAAACTCTAGTTACACATTATAACCAGACATTCTGTCTCTCATCTAGTGTATCATATCTTTAGAGCAAAGAGGTTCCGGTTAAAGGGCTATGTGAGTACCATAACGATTTGTCCTAAGTTCAACTCCTTACTTTCCCGGCATGGAGCCCGCATTAACAAATGTACTTAATGTAATGGGTACTTGTAAAGCGTACAGCAGTAAAAAGCGGCCTTTTGGCACTAGCACAGGGCTACTATAAGCAGAGAATAATTACTGTTGTAGGAACGAGTATGTTTTCAAACACCTTATACAGATGTTTCAATCATAGATGTACTCAGGATTCAAAGGAAATATTCTCTAGGACTTTGGTGCTGGGTAAGAATAAGGATCTATCATGAGAAAGAGTGTTATGATTGTCAAGAACTATAGAAGGAAGGCTTGAAGGGCCTGGGGTTGTGATTAGGACTAATTTAGGAGGTGTATAGTTAAAGTGCAGCCTAAAGTGTAACAGATACTCGTTGAAGTGTCTTTCCTCGGCACATCGGATGTGACGTAGCGAGGGCTCACAACGTCACTAGGCAGTGCATCGAATTCATGGCTATCGTAGCCTACACCAATAAAGGCGTCCGAAACTTTTGAGGAATACATTTGTTTCTCGATCAGTGTAAACAAGGGCACAATAACTGTGGTTCATGATTCTGGCTCCACCTTCACTGGGAGACAACAGTTACTTTATTAATTAGAGGTAATCTGCTAGCTAAGTATATTCATGTATTTTCTACAACTGCAGTGTGGGCCAGATGGCATATATCAGTACAGTTGCTGAGCAGCAGACTGAGCCACCAGCATGTTTGCTATTACTTTACATTCCCTAAACTAGGATACACATCTCCTTCTGGTGTGATCTGTTTGTGCCAATTATAATGCACCTAAATAATGAGGCTAGTGATGAATGCTAGTTTAATGTATAAGACGCTGCCTTGCTTACAGCTGACAACCCTGTATATTCATTTCACATGTTCCCTAACGCACATAACACCAGAATGTAAATGAATAATCTGCAAGCTGTTAGAAAAATGAAACGATTGTGTTGCTTTATTTCAACACAATTGTTAAGAGAGGACTGTAGTACAAAATATAAAGCAAATAATTGTATTCCCCTAATATAATCATTACAAGTGATTTGCCCATCATTTTATATCTTATTTAAATACCTTGAATCTGATTCACAAACCTATAACTGCAGCTAAATGTAATTAAGATTTTCAAACAGAAGAATTTATCATTGAAAACTCAACATAACTATTCACAAAGAGTTAATTCAGGGGCGTGCTTAGCCAGTGGGAGGGGGTGGGGGGTGTGAGTAAACCTCAAATCCCCCACCTAAAAAACCAGTGGGCTGCAGGGTGGAGAGACGAGATGACCAAGGTTCGGTATGGACTGTCCATGAGTAACAGGCACAGTAATGATTTACATTAGGTGGGCCTCTGTTTAAAGTGGCACAGTGGGCAAAAAAGACAGATTGGAATGCTACCGCGAGCGTTTGCCACTTGTTGGATTTTACAAGCATTCATCATATCATCTTTTGGTGTTGCGTGTTTGATTGCCATAACTAAGCCAGGAAAGCTGATACTGTTGCAGCTTTCCAATGTTTGTGACAAGTAGCAAATTCAGTGAATACTTCTATGGTGCAGATTTACTATTGGTTTGGTATACAGTAACTATATATATTTAAGTTTCCACTCCCAAAAATGTAAAAGCTCTTAGTGAAATGAGAATGATGAGAAAAACGTACACAGACATAGCAGTCCGAAATCATAGTCAACAGACCCAACTACCAAGCCAAGAATGCATTTGGCTGATGTCACACCGAAAACACCCTTTGAAGCTATGCCCCTGTCGTCCCAACTGGGCCTTGTAGTTTGTCCCAGGAACTCATGGCTACAGTCACGTACAACATAGCGCCCTTGATTCCCTGCCCTGGGATCACAACATTTTTATGCATTTTCATTGCACACAGTCTTCTTCATCTCTGCTACGAGGAGCCTTGATGGTGGAGTTGTCAAATTGGTGCATATAGGCAGGGGTCTATGTTTTCATCCTCACCTTTTAAAAATCATTTTATCAAGTGAGTAACGGCCCCATGTACTAAACCAGAGTTACAAATAGATGTGGGTGAACCAGCAAATTTATAGGGCAAGCTGAGCCAGAGACAAGCCAAGGGTCTGGCTTGGCTCTAAGAGTCCATGCACAACCCAAGCCATGAAAACATTAGCCATGTATATCACTCAACAAATATAATGTAAAATATGATCCAGTCCCTTCAACATTCAAAAAAGTGTATTTATTTAACATGCAGAAGCATTTCACCTTAGTACATCAGATTATATCACTGCACAGACAGGCATTTATTAAACGTTTTTAAACATGAACTTAGAAACATTAATGGCTCTCCCCAAAACACAATTCTGTTAGTGAACCAAAAGGCAGTTCAGTAGTCATGTAAACCCTAAATATGGACTTGATACTTAGAATGGGTGGATCAACATTATAGCCCATTAAATTAAACATAAAAGTGCGCATCCTGAACTCAGATGTTTAGAAGTGCTCTCATATGTGATAATAATGAAAAAGAAGGTTTAGTGAAATAAAATGTACGCCTATGATCTCATAATGTGGACAAGCAGGGAAGGAGGTATTGGTTCCAAGTTTTCTGGTTTCACATTTTGAAATTCAGCCACCTGTGGCCGTATTATGTCTACGGCACACTTTCTCTGTTTGCTCCATGGCGCACCTTTCAAAAAGTGCACCAGGTGCAAATAGGGACAGTGCGCCATATTAGAAAGAATGTGCTGCCCCCAGGGCAGCCGCAAACTCACGCTGCCCTCAGGGCAGCGCCTGCAGGTAAAATACAGAGCGCTGCTTTAAAGCAGCTCCGTGTCTCACAGTGCAGTGGCATGCCACCTGCACTTTGAGATGGAGAGGGAGATCCCCTTGCAGGCGGGTGCAGTAAGTGATGCACCTGCCTGCATGGGGATGTATGTTTCTCCGCTCCAGAGGGCTTCCTTTAGGAGGTGCACTGAAAGTGCGCCACCTTTTTGTGGAGCAATTTGAGTGCTCCCCCGAGGGCATGTTTGCCTCTGCGCCTGTGTCCATATTGCAGCGTGACACATAGGCAAGTGAATCAGTGAATCCACCATTTGCATGGGGCTATGCCCCCGTTCAAATGATGGGAACGCGCTTTCATGATAGCGCTGGCTCTACATGTGTGTCAGTGCTATCAGTATTATAGAAGGAGAAGCACAAGCATCTGCAGTCCCTTCTGCAATACCATTGTGTCATGGGGGTGCACAAAGGGGCCACACATGCCCATTGCGTACCCCTGGCACAATGTATAATATGGCCCTTGATGTATCTCTCTCTCTCTCTCTCTCTTTCTTTCTCTTGCTCCCACTCCTTTCTCCTGCTCTACATCAAATTTCACTGTTCTGTCTTTTATTCTTGACAAAACAACCGATACAGACATAGCAGACCCAACTCAGAGCCCCTTAGGCCCAACTACCAGGCCAAGAATGCATTTATTTGGGGGGTGTCACCCCCACCCTGAAGCTACGCTCCTGAGTGAATTTGTTTGTAAATGGATTTTCACTCAGCATTCTGTAATTTTTCCGGTGACAAAACCTCCTCACATGAGTGGATTGTAGTTATCTCATTGTGGCGTAACCTGCAAAGGTTGGTTTCACAAAACCTTTGCAATTAGTTTCCCACCCTGAAAAACGTCAGATTTACACCTGTGAAGGGCAGAAGCATATCTATATCATGGTGGTAAACAGGAGGGAATGTTCACAACATTTGTTGTGAAGAAGGGAAAGAGGCATCTCTGTAAAGAACAGCAAAAAGAAAAGAAAATAGCACTTATGCATTTGTCAGGTTTCAGGCTAAATGAAGACAAACAACTAAGCATAAGGTACACAGGGGTTGATTCGGGAAATTCAAGTCAATGGAAACTGAAAGATTGAGAACACTAGACGACAAGGTAGTCAGTTACTTCCTGCAGTGGGGTCACTTCTGGGTTGATGGTGGCAGAGCCCTACTTAAGATCCCTCAAGACTCATAGATTTCACCTGGCAATATGTCATTAGTTGATTTGGCTTTTCGCTTTCGTCTCCGGTCACACACCTTTTGTTCTGATGTTTGCTATTTTCCTCCATTCTGGTTCCCCTCTGTTTGCGGTTAAGCCTCGCACATCTCTGTCCTCTATTTTGTGTGCTTCCTCCCTTGCTAACCTCCTAGATTCTGACCCTTGGGTTTGCGGTGGTGTCCTAGGGCTGCCAGCTGGAATCCAGATAGGCTTATACTCATCAAAGCAACACCCACCTCGTTAAAAGCTATGCTTATCAAATGTGTTTACAGTGAACATTTTCAACTCTTTGGTACACCATACTTACTTCTCTGTCTTCTCTGCAGCCGGTTCAGTCGACCCTGTCTGGACATAGATTGAGGAAATTCCTTGCTGGAGAGTGAGCTCCAGTCTGGTGTTTCTCTCTCTCTCTCTTTTCTATGTCTCGTCTTTCTTTTTCCTCCCAGATTCCTGTCATATGTATCAATTCCATCTTTACTCACCTGCTTCTGTATTAAGTGACGGTGGGGACTTTTTATCAGGTCTACATACCTGCAACCCGACAGCATTACATTGTCTATTCGGAAATGCACACAGGTTACATCCTCCCTTCACCAAAAGCATACTTTTAATGTTATCGCTGAAATCAACCAAAAAAAGAAGTAAAACTGTGATTCTTGTCATTACCTACTGATCAGTACAGACAGAAACCTATCCACACATGTTGAGAACACTTGTGCTTGCATATAATGTTTCTCAAGAGTCAGCATCTCCTCATCATACAAGGCAGTCAACTCAGCAACAATGTGGATTCATGTCAGCACTCCGTTTAAGGGAGAATTCACGGATTTTGCAGGTAAGAGACTTTTAAAGCCTGCTCTCTCCTGGGCTACAGGCAATTAGGGGCCGATTCCGATCTCGGTCGGAGGCGCACCCAATAGCATTCGGTCGGGAAAAAAGCCATGCGAAAGCCTATTTCCCGACCGATCCGTACAGCACACCGAACGAGTAAGTACGATGCGCACAACAGCAAAGAATCCGGCCGAGCCGTACTCACCCAAACCAGGTCCTGTTCCCCGACCGAGGCGAATTCGGAAACGCTGAATCGAGTCGCACGGAAGCCAAAATGCAGCTCCGTCCGGCCGAACAAGTACGATGCGCTTTCCGTACGCGCCGAACCCGTCGCTACGCACGGCACGTCAAAGCATCCGGGAGAGGCGCACATAAGCTCCGATTCGCGCCACAACACGATCCACGGCTCCGAGACGAACACGCCAGCGACGAGGACGAGGCGAAGCGACGAGGACGACGCGAAGCAACGAGAAGGACGAACGACACGAACCAACCATGAATCCCTTTGTCCCGATCCTACCAATATTCTACATTTACTACCGGAACAGGCACGGACGCGTACGGCGCAGAAGGTAAGCCAGACACCAACCACAAAACACATACAACACGTACACGACACATCACACACACACAGAGGGATGCAGAATATACTTACACCAGCAACAGCAGCACCATAGGGGCGGGATGCCCACCACCAATGCCACATATGCACACAGGGGCCTGAATGCGCACCACCACCCCTACCCAGGGGGCAGGATGCCTACCACTACTACCACCCTCACCCAGGGGGGCTGGATGCCTACCACCACCCTTAGCCAGGGTGGGCAGGATGCCTACCACTACTACCACCCTTATCCCTACCACTACTACCACCCTTACCCAGGGTGGGCAGGATGCCTACCACTACTACCACCCTTACCCAGGGGGGGCAGGATGCCTACCACCACCCTTAGGCAGGGTGGGCAGGATGCCTACCACTACTACCACCCTCACCCAGGGGGGGCTGGATGCCTACCACTACTACCACCCTTAGCCAGGGGGGGCTGGATGCCTACCACTACTACCACCCTTAGCCAGGGGGGCTGGATGCCTACCACTACTACCACCCTCACCCAGGGGGGCTGGATGCCTACCACCACCCTTAGCCAGGGGGCAGGATGCCTACCACTACTACCACCCTTACCCAGGGGGCAGGATGCCTACCACTACTACCACCCTTACCCAGGGGTGGCTGGATGCCTACCACTACTACCACCCTTAGCCAGGGGGGGCTGGATGCCTACCACTACTACCACCCTTACCCAGGGGGGCAGGATGCCTACCACCACCCTTAGCCAGGGTGGGCAGGATGCCTACCACTACTACCACCCTCACCCAGGGGGGCAGGATGCCTACCACTACTACCACCCTCACCCAGGGGCTGGATGCCTACCACCACCCTTAGCCAGGGTGGGCAGGATGCCTACCACTACTACCACCCTTACCCAGGGTGGGCAGGATGCCTACCACTACTACCACCCTTACCCAGGGGGCAGGATGCCTACCACCACCCTTAGCCAGGGTGGCCAGGATGCCTACCACTACTACCACCCTCACCCAGGGGGGGGCAGGATGCCTACCACTACTACCAACCTCACCCAGGGGGCTGGATGCCTACCACCACCCTTAGCCAGGGTGGGCAGGATGCCTACCACTACTACCACCCTTACCCAGGGGGGCAGGATGCCTACCACTACTACCACCCTTACCCAGGGGGGCAGGATGCCTACCACTACTACCACCCTCACCCAGGGGGGCTGGATGCCTACCACCACCCTTAGCCAGGGTGGGCAGGATGCCTACCACTACTACCACCCTTACCCAGGGGGCAGGATGCCTACCACTACTACCACCCTTACCCAGGGGGGCAGGATGCCTACCACTACTACCACCCTTACCCAGGGGGCTAGATGCCTACCACTACTACCACCCTTAGCCAGGGGGGGCTGGATGCCTACCACTACTACCACCCTTACCCAGGGGGGGCAGGATGCCTACCACCACCCTTAGCCAGGGTGGGCAGGATGCCTACCACTACTACCACCCTCACCCAGGGGGGCAGGATGCCTACCACTACTACCACCCTCACCCAGGGGGGGCTAGATGCCTACCACCACCCTTAGCCAGGGTGGGCAGGATGCCTACCACTACTACCACCCTTACCCAGGGTGGGCAGGATGCCTACCACTACTACCACCCTTACCCAGGGTGGGCAGGATGCCTACCACTACTACCACCCTTACCCAGGGGGGGCAGGATGCCTACCACTACTACCACCCTTAGCCAGGGGGGGCTGGATGCCTACCACTACTACCACCCTTAGCCAGGGGGGGCTGGATGCCTACCACCACCCTTAGCCAGGGTGGGCAGGATGCCTACCACTACTACCACCCTTAGCCAGGGGGGGCTGGATGCCTACCACTACTACCACCCCCACTCATAGGATGGACAATGCATGACACAACCAGCACACCACAACCTAGGGAATGCAAGAAGAAGACATCCCCCCACCACCATGACAAGCGTGTGTAGACTGTGTCAAATGCCTACAACACCGAACATGACTTTGAACATACAATGTGACCCCCTAGCACATGTGCCACACATATATGTGTGTGGCACCCACAATGCAAGCAGGCCATGACCATTGTGGCAATGGGTTCCAAACCCCCATCATCACAGTGACCAAAATGTAAGTGTGGGGTCCATAGCTGAAGCACACTTTGAACATTGTGGCAATGGGGTCCAAACCCCCATCATCACAGTGACCAAAAGGTAAGTGTGGGGTCCATAGCTGAAGCACACTTTGAGCATTGTGGCAATGGGTTCCAAACCCCATCATCACAGTGACCAAAATGTAAGTGTGGGGTCCATAGCTGAAGCACACTTTGAACATTGTGGCAATGGGGTCCAAACCCCCATCATCACAGTGACCAAAAGGTAAGTGTTGACAAAGAAAGAGGTGCAACTGCCAAACTGCATGGATGATTCCTGGTCACAGAACAACAAACACATCAGTGGCAAAGTAGTGTATGTGTCCCATTGCAACATAAATTGGGGGAGCCAAATCCTGCAGTGCAAATAAGACATACCTTTGGCCATGTGCAGACAAACAACACCCATGGGGGCTCACACCGTCAACAATCATCAATGACACAATGACAGAAGTGACCATCAGAATGCAGACCCACATATTTGCACCAATGGGCACACACATGCAGATACCCTGTGGAGACTGCAGATGTGAGGTGAACAGATACCATACCATGGCAGCAATGGGACACACAAACCATGATCATTGTGCTGACCGATGACCTAGGAGTCCCAGGGACAGCAGGGGAAACCCACCAAACTACATACAGCCAATGGCACACCCAAGATATGCCAATGCAGTGGTGCAGATGCACAAACACAAACAGGCAGACCCACACTGCACATCATACACAACAGGTGAGGGGGGTGCCAGTGTGCCCAGGCAACCACACAACACATGAGGAGACCTGAATACCAATCATACAGATGTGCATACAGTGCCACACAAAGGTAACTCATGGATCCAAATCCCCTATGTGGGCAAGCAGGCATTGTCAGATGAGAGGGAGCACAAATCACACATGTCACACAGGCACGTAGGGACAGCAACTGACACAGCAAGACACAGACACACCACAGCACCACCCCCAGGGCCCCCACAATGTGGTGACCCTGGGCTGCATTACAATCCCACTGTGATGACAAAGCTAAATGTGGTTCACACTGTGAACCACAGTCATGTGTCCTGAGCAACTAACTACCATCACACCTACACAAGCACAAATCAAACATCATGGCCAGTAAGCCAAGGCCAACATGGAGGCAGGGGCCTAGCCGGGCAACAACTCTCATCTGCACACACTCAACACCACACCCCTCGACCTCCAACAATGTGCAGCAGTGAAGCACACATGCACTGGTGACATTGCACATACACCCATGACTATTCCAGGGTGGTGGGTGGGAACCAAGGTGCAGAAACACATCACACATGGACACTCAACAAGACTCCTGAATGTCTGACACACTGCACACTACGCTGTACATGGACATGACGGCAATACCACACCAACCAATGGGATCCCAGCCACAGTCACACACCAATGAAGAAGCCAAGGTCACCCACAAAGAACACACATAGACAACAACCAACATTGCAGACCGGACCCTGAGGAGTGCCAGCAGTCACACACACAACGTGTCACAATCACTGAAAGATAACACAAACTGGAAATCACATGACAGGGGCAAACAACAAGTGCCAAGGGGAAACCTGATCTGTGACCCATCTGCGTCTGCACACAAACTCAGCCCTGACAGCAAACACACCTATGGGTGACACCCTGATGACCAGTAATGTGCCATGCACCCACATCACAGAGAACCCAGGGAGAAGACTTTGGGGGAACATAGCTCAACTCAGCTAGCATCACAAACAGGTACAACACTAGGGATCACAGCATGCACAGCTAAACGGAAGTGAACACACAGACATGCACATACAACACACACCTTGGGTGCAGGCAATGTCACAGGAGTACACACTGCCATGAGGGGACTCCACTCCTGTGTGAGGAAAGCTGTGCCATATGTTGCCTCAGTAGGGCCCCATCATGTCAGCTGAGCACTTGGTCACACAATCAACAATTAGCACCAAATGAGGGCTCCCGTCACATCAGCCTGGTCATGGAAGTGCCAACGGAATCATCAGCACAGATCCAACACACTTGTATAGCAATGTTGCACTGACAACACAGATGAGTCCTTCCCCATTGATGCACAAACCTGCATGTCCACCCGAGATGGCCACACGGTCAGGGAAGTAGACGAATTGAACAATGACAGGCACAACAGATGTGCAGGGGTGGAAGCCACAGATGTGAAATTGCCAATCTAAGTAGGAAATCCCATTGCCAAATACTGAACACATGACACCCTCAGATGCTGCTATGGATGACATGGATACACCACAGGATAGGACACATTCCCCCTGGACCACATGGGTTCCTGCACAGTAACACTTCATTATCATGAGACCAAATATCACCATCACTGCAGCAAGGGCATGGTTAGCATCATCAACATCATGTACATCAGAAGCAAAAGCACTAGAGAACAGAAAGTTGCTTTATTCAGCATATGTGGCATTAAAAGTAGAAGTCCGGTAGAACATAAACAAAGGCCAATGGCCAGTCCATCAACAAAGTCACAAGTGGGTGACAGTGGCAGATGCCACCCTACACATGCCTGCACAAAACCAGGGACAATCCACTAGGAGGGGCAACCGGGGGTAGGCCAGGCACTGCAGGGACAGGATCAGGGCTCACCAGGAGGAAGCAGGGAAGGGGTGGTGGGTGCTGGAGAGCCACTGACAACTGCAGTGGAGGTGTCTGACATGGTGTGTGCCGGCACAACTGGGGGCATGGCTCAGATGTTGTGGGTGCCGGCACGACTGCAGTGGACCCTGCAGATGGAGTGGACAGGTCCGCCACTGCAGTGCCCAAGTCAGACAGGGTGGTAGTGGACTCCACTGCAGTGCCTACCACCAGGGGAGGAGAATGGGGAACAGGCAAGGTGGGCTGGACAGAGGGGGAGGACACCTTCACCACATCAGTGGCACAGACAAGCGCAGCGGGGGTGTGGTGCCGGGAGAGCAAGTGGCAGGGGGAGAAGGCCGGAGCCTCTTGGGGATGGTATATCTGTGGGTGGGGGAACCTGGGGCAGGGTGTGGTGGGGGCACCTGTGGAGTGGGGGCCTGAGGGATGGAGGAAGGAGACCTGGTGCTTGAGCTGCAGGGCGGCGGCGGGGTCTTGCTCTTACCACTCCGGGGGACTTGCGGGTGGGGGCCTCAGTCTGTCTGCGCCTGGGGGAGGGTGTCCGGGGGCGAGGGGCACTCTGCTCCGTGTGGGGGCTTCCTCTTCCCCCTGGATGCTGGAGCAGCTGGATCGGAGGGGAAGAGGCCGAGGTCACTGAGGAAGAGGCGCTGGGTCTTTGGGGTTGCAGGTGAGGCAAGGGAGGGTGCTTTGGAGGGAGAGGCAACTGAGGACTGCGCAGTGCCCGTGGATGCGTGTGTGTGTACCAGGGCCCCATCCCCTGTGAGGCTGGTTTCAGTCCCCTGACTGTGCGTGCGTGTGCGTTTTGTTTGTGGCGTGTGTGTCTGTGTGCTGGACGTGTGTGTGCTGGTGTGTGCCTGTGCCGGTGTGTGTGTGCTTGGGATGGGTAAGGTGCTGGGGAGTGTGGATGGAGCAGAGGCAGGAGGGGTGAGGGACTGTCTGAGGAGGGACACTGCTGCCGTCAGGGAGGAGTCCATGGACCTATTGCCCCTCTGTAGGTCAGACATGCCCGATGAGATGCCCTCCATGAACGACACCAACTGAGTCAACAGTGCGGTGTGCGCATGGAGGACACTCAGCATGGCTGTCTGCCCTACATGGAGCTGGCGAAGGAGGTACACAGACTCCTCACTCAAGGCAGCAGGGGACACAGGGGCAGGGGGTGCGGTGCCTGGCCCAAAGGAGACACGCTCCCGAACATGGGAGCCTCCACGGACCTGGGAAATGGGAGCCGATGGGAGGGCGGTGGTGGTGCTGGTGGTGGCGGGGACAGCAACACTAGCTGGGGTGTGGTGGCTGCTGACACCCGCCTCCACAAGGGAGTCATCCTCCGAGTTGCTCTGGTCCTCAGCTGAGGTGGATGGTGCTGAGGACTCCTCGGTGAGGCTCCCCTCGCCCTCTGTGCCACTGGGTCCCTCTGACCACTCCTCGGCTGCAGACCCAGTCTGGCTCTCTGGCTCCTCCTGGTCCGTGGAACTGTCCCCTTCCGTGGCCGTGGATGTATCTGCAAACAATGGGGAAACAGACAGACATCAGTCACCTGCACCAAACGCACACACCACTGTGAGCACAGCACATTACAGAGCAAGCCCTGGCATCATTAGTTGTACATTGCTAAAAGTGCCCTAACTGAACAGGAGAAGCCAATTGTCAGTCTGATGCCAAGCATGGCACTCACATCCCACATGGCCTTGCACCCATCTGTCTGGTGTCTGTTGGATTGCAACACCCCAGTGTGGACACATGCACCAAGTACACAGTAGTTGGACAGTGCAGAGGACACGGTGTGGCATGTGGACATGCACACATCACAGCTCTTGCCACTGAGTCAGTACAGGTTTCCGGATGAAAGGGATGCCCAGAGTCAAATAGGAAATGCATGTGATGCATACCAGCGACAGACACCATGATGCACCCATGTCCTGATAGCCATCGCCACAATGGTGTGCATGTAGCACATGTCACTCCCCTGCAGGACCACCAATAAGTTGACACATGCCATGGCAGAGGCATGACTGCTAAGTCATACATCACTGTCTCAGTGATGTATGACTTGGCAGCCAGACAACAACACTATGCACTGTGTCACAATAGTAGGTCATGGGGAATGCAAGTCCTGGAGCTGCACAAGTGCACATGTACATCCCCCACACAACACATCATCTTAACCCTCATCTGTCCAGGTCATACCGATTGGACATATGGGAGACCTGTGACACTACCCTCTGAACCTGAGCCCCTCACAATTTGCTGTGAATGGGGAACAGCTGCCTGAACTTCACATTTGCATACCCCAGTCTGCACGGGCAGCTGATCAAACACCTATGTGACACACAAGTATCGTCTCCTATGGTCACATCTCCAGGGGCATGCTGAGCCCCTACCAAGAAACACCCCAGCAGTCCTGGCAACTAATCCACAGCACACTGACACAGAGGCAGACACCTGAGGGGTCAAATCACTGTGCACAATGTGTCAGCTGATACACAGGAGTGGGAGTACAGAGTGCATTGCATGGCCTGGAGTAGGCATGACTGTCCTGCTCCACATGAATGAGGGATGTGCCCTGGACAGTGGATAGCTGGCTATGTATGTGTGACACACGTAATCTGCACACTCCTGGGGCCCAAACATTGTTCCCACCCGCTGCATGGGCGTGTGCCACATACCACAGGCACATGTGGTGGCTCAGCTCAGCAAGTGGACCGCATATCAAAGCAACACGCAGATCACATGTCCGAACACAGGCGTTGTGTGAACAATGGACCCACCCATGATGCCCACAACAGAGTTAGGGAAACAGATGCTGTCCCCCACCTTTAGTGAAGCAAACTGCAAGGACACAGTCCCAAGTGACACAATTCCCTGAATGTAAGGGCCACACCTGGGTATCAGATGAGCAGTGGGCAGTGCACAATAGAGGGACATGGCTCCTGGACAACATGACTGCTGCACTGTGGCAGTTGAACCAGGCCAGAGGAGGGCACAAAGCATGTAATACAGAGTTCACAGTGCAGTCTTTGACTCACCCCCTCCTTGCTGCTGTCTGGCCTTCAGCTGCCCATCCAGGTCTGGAAACACCACCGCCAGGATCTGGAGCATGTGGGGGTCAGGGTCCGTGTTCCGCCCCTCCTGCGAGGAGGCGACAGCTTCAGCTGGACCCGTGCAATCCTCCGGGTCCAGCCCCGAAGGTCCTGCCACCTCTTCTGGCAGTTGCGGATCCGGCGCTTGTAGACCCCCACGGACCGGACGGCCCGGACGATGTCCTTCCAGATCTCCTGCTTCCGATGGGCATTAACCTGTCAGGACGACAAAGTGAAAAGGCCATTACTACACATGCAACATATCCGTGCATGACACAGTTGTATATACATGTCTCAATCACAGGGGCACATGATGTACACAGGCAGTGCAAAGCTGCCCATGGACAGTTTGCCAGACGTCACTACATGGTATCATTGCATG